>JAJKFL010000012.1:24947709-25425209 GCA_021186555.1 Reticulitermes speratus
ATGTTCCATTAATGAATTACATCAACACAAGTTTTATGGTTTTAGAAGTTCTGTTACTATACATAGTTTTAAAAGGTTGCATTAATAGTGGCTGTTAGCTAGTTTGGTATTATTGATGACAGAAAGTTTAATGGCGGAAAGACGGAACAGCTTTAACGGAATGATGTTCATGCCAAGTTTAATGATATTCTGTAAACAGGGAAATACACAGATATATTTCTTCACTGTAAACCTGTGTTCTCTTACGAGCTAAAGAAAATAGACTAACACTATAAATTTACGATATTCCGGAGAATGTGACTTTTGTAGGTGGATGGTCAATTCGGAAAATGGAGGCATTATGTTCCCCCGAAACGTCCAATAACTTCATTACATCTCAGAAGACCATAAAGTTAAATATAAACTTCAAATCTGAAATGGGTTAAAATTGTGTGCAGTGAAGTTATTTGAAATAGACAGTGGTGCAGGCAAAAAGACTAATATTACGTCTGTTTTATTATTTGTGGTAGTTACGAATTGGACACGGCGGTCACTATGAATAATACTGTGTTCTGGCATGTGACGCCTTGTACTTTGTGCAAGTTTAGCGAAGTTTGGAGTTAGCCGCTGACTCCAATTTTATATATCCTGAAGACAGAGGCAACAGGTTCCCCTGAAACGTCGGTAAATTACTATCAAACTACCGGCATAAGACAGTATTTACATTTTCCTAGTTTTCTCAAGAGATCCGCAATGAAGTTTGAATTACTAAGGAGCGCCACACACACACACACATCCAGTCTCTCTCAGCACACGATAGACTTGTCACTTTGCTCCGTGCAAACAAGCCTGCAGCCACTGCTGCATGCTTGCGTCACTTTCAAAAGGTCTGCATATACAAGTTCTTTTGAAGTGGCACGTCGTCAGCAGGAAAGTAAACAAATTACTTAACATAATTCAAACTTACTGAATGGATTTCAAACAGAAACATCTAAAAGGCAAATTCGGCCATAATTACACGATGACTTAAAGAAGCGGTTTTGAGTTGAGATTTGCCATCGTCACAGTCTCAAAGACCCCCTTCCCCCAATCTAAAAAAAAGCGACAACACAATGTAGAGTGTTCCTCGCCCTTCCTGCTGACGCCAGTTTAGTCCAGGAAGGCACCGTATTCGCAACTGGACCGAACTTAAACGCGGACATTCGGAAGTTTTACGTGTCTTCGTGTGGTATTGCTAGGAGCTGAGGTAGACCAGGCGCTTGCAAGGGCCGCAACGTTCCCTTCCCATTTTATAGTCCTTATTATGCTTCGTCTGGAGGAAGCACTGCGCTACAAGCCGGAAGGTCGCGGGTTCAATTCCCGATGGGGTCATTGGAGTTTTTTATTGACATGATCTTTCCGGCCGCACTATGGCCCAGGGGTCGAATCAGCCTCTAACAGAAATGAGTGCCTTACCACCTTAATGTGCCGATTTTTTTGAAATCTGGGAGCCTGAAAGTCCTGGAACCGTAAGGGCCTCAACAGGCCTGTAGAGGGATTGCTTTACCTCTATCCTTCGACTTCACCAGACGCTACGAATGAAGATATGTTCAGAAACATAAAATTCACAATTATGCTACTATTTTTAACTCGAATATGAAATTCATATAACTATTTTAGATGCTTCCATAATCAAATTTTTTAAAATGTCCCGTAATTTAGCCGGGTCCGTCTATCAGTGACATAGACGTACGTCGCTGTACTGGTCCAAAAATACATTAGGAGCAAGTTTTTGTGGTGGCCAAATTTAGTTCACTTCAAGCGTGATGTTATGTAAGTATGTATGTGTGTATGTCTGCGTCTTGAGTCCTTCCGCAGACACTGTTGTCACTCAACGTAGAACAATTCTGACGTGTCTTCAGTATTATCGTGTGCCAATTTCAGTAACCGTAGTTACATTTAAGATTTACTGTACTTATGGGCTTGGGATATTTTACTGATTTTGCGCTCACGTAAATAGAGGCTTAATATTGTGAACTGATTTAATTGACAAAGAAATGTTAATTTCCTGACGAACTGGATTAATGCAATAGACTTTCTGCATTATAGACTTAGCTTGTAAATGTAAGGACACATGTAAATATTAAGGACTTCTTTTACCTCACAAATTACGTTGGCTGCATTGTGCTGTAAGAAGGGCACACGCAATACGATACATTTTTTTGTACTGCATGTACCGATAATACTGCAGCAAGTGTGACGTGGCTAATTTACTGGTGGGATTAATCAAGACTGTGAAATGATAACCGAAATCGGAGAGTGTGAAAGCTAGTGACATCTGTGTAAGTAAGAAAGTTTAGTTTGCGACAACTGAGGAAGACAGCGAATGTGCGATAAAATTCAAACAGTGCAATGACTGCTTGATCATGTATATTGAAGTCCTTACGTTTCTTTGAAACTCCGCTGTGTAACTTCGTACAGACTAGGATCTTGAACGCCACGAGTTGTACATATTCTCAATAGCCAGCAGAAAGTTGGACTGTATGAACCCTGAGGATTGGACCGATAGGTTGTCCCGAAACGTCGGTAAGCAATTAGCAACCAACGCTAGCAGCATCCTGCAAGATCAAAGGCCTAAAATGCACCGCGTCGGAAGGCAGAAATTCCGCATAAAATTTCAATTTAGTGGTTTAGCGTGAAATTCTGAAAAAAAAAAACGCCTCAAGTAGCTTTCTACAGTAATGGTCACTGTCGTGAGATAACTCAGACTGTCGAAACCGGTAAGGACATGGAGTCTGACCTCCACCAACGCTCAGCATGCAACAGTGACTTTGTGCCATCCGATTTTCATATATTTGGGCTGCTGGAGAAAACATAATGAGGCTGGAAGTGTGCTGAATATAGCGTGAGAAGAACTTTACAACAATAACGGTCTAAGGCACAAAATTTAATTTTGATAATATCATAAAATATATAAATTTTGAATCACATGTTTTGAAAATCAGGGAAATTGTGAAGAAATGTGAGACATGTGAAAGCACTGTGTGATTCGTCTATCGAAATCAACAATAAAAATGCTTGTAAATCTAAACTTTATGTTCTTACAACGAGTTACGTTTCTGCACACCCAGTCGAGCACAGAGACACGTCTGTAGCGCCACTGTGCCGTAAATGGGAGCACTCACGTAAGGTTCGCCAAGAAACTTTGTAAGAGAGAAATTAAATTGAAGCCCCAGTTTTCTGCTCCAAGCTGGGTGTAAATTTTTTCCAGTTGTTCATTTCGGACAGATCCTAGAACTACGGTTACTAACTTCTTAATCGATTTTATGCAGCGACAGGATCAAAACTGAGAAACGATGTGTGTTTTGCTTTACGCAATGCAGGGACTGCTGCAACACGCATTATGCGTAGATGTGAGCAGGAACAGAATTCTTCAAAACATTCAAATTCCGGCCGAAAAATTCCGTTATTTAAAAAATAAAATGGAGGGTTTCAGCGGTTCTTAATTTCTAAACAGGAAAATTTGATCTGAATAGCATATAAAACGTAGGTCGTACCTCGCAGAAAACAGACCACGTATATACCAAATTAAATTCTATGGCTATTTATTCTAGGAATCAAATGAAAGCTACAAATATTCTATTTTCGCCAAATGCTTAGCCCCGTAACATTAAACTACTTTCTGCTTTTGAGTACAACTCAGTACAGGGCCGTCCTTATTGGACAGGTACTCCCATTTCATATTCCACGCTTTAAAACAAAAATTTATTTAGCTTTTATCGTACATTTTATGAAAAAATACTTCATGTATTTATTTTTTTGAAATGAACTCAATATTGTGATCAGGTGTGTCTCCCAGAAATTGTCCTTTAATTGCAAAATATATAAAGGACATAAACGAAGTCGCAGTAACACGCAAATAGTCACAATAATATGATACAGTACGTCAAAATAATATGATACAGTACGTCACAATAATATGATACAGTACGTCACAATAATATGATACAGTACGTCACAATAATATGATACAGTACGTCACAATAATATGATACAGTACGTCACAATAATATGATACAGTACGTCACAATAATATGATACAGTACGTCACAATAATATGATACAGTACGTCACAATAATATGTTACAGTACGTCACAATAATATGATACAGTACGTCACAATAATATGATACAGTACGTCACAATAATATGATACAGTACGTCACAATAATATGATACAGTACGTCACAAAAATATGATACAGTACGTCACAATAATATGATACAGTACGTCACAATAATATGATACAGTACGTCACAATAATATGATACAGTACGTCACAATAATATGACACAGTACGTCACAATAATATGACACAGTACGTCACAATAATATGATACAGTACGTCACAATAATATGATACAGTACGTCACAATAATATGATACAGTACGTCACAATAATATGATACAGTACGTCACAATAATATGATACAGTACGTCACAATAATATGATACAGTACGTCACAATAATATGATACAGTTCGTCACAATAATATGATACAGTACGTCACAATAATATGATACAGTACGTCACAATAATATGATACAGTACGTCACAATAATATGATACAGTACGTCACAATAATATGATACAGTACGTCACAATAATATGATACAGTACGTCACAATAATATGATACAGTACGTCACAATAATATGATACAGTACGTCACAATAATATGATACAGTACGTCACAATAATATGATAGAGTACGTCACAATAATATGTTACAGTACGTCACAATAATATGATACAGTACGTCACAGTAATATGATACAGTACGTCACAATAATATGATACAATACGTCACAATAATATGATACAGTACGTCACAATAATATGATACATTACGTCACAATAATATGATACAATACGTCACAATAATATGATACATTACGTCACAATAATATGATACAATACGTCACAATAATATGATACAATACGTCACAATAATATGATACAGTACGTCACAATAATATGATACAGTACGTCACAATAATATGATACAGTACGTCACAATAATATGATACAGTACGTCACAATAATATGATACAGTACGTCACAATAATATGATACAGTACGTCACAATAATATGATACAGTACGTCACAATAATATAATACAGTACGTCACAATAATATGATACAGTACGTCACAATAATATGATACAGTACGTCACAATAATATGATACATTACGTCACAATAATATGATACAATACGTCACAATAATATGATACAGTACGTCACAATAATATGATACATTACGTCACAATAATATGATACAATACGTCACAATAATATGATACAGTACGTCACAATAATATGATACAGTACGTCACAATAATATGATACAGTACGTCACAATAATATGTTACAGTACGTCACAATAATATGATACAGTACGTCACAATAATATGATACAGTACGTCACAATAATATGATACAGTACGTCACAATAATATGATACAGTACGTCACAATAATATGATACAGTACGTCACAATAATATGATACAGTACGTCACAATAAACTAGAGGCATAAACAGGCTAAATTTTCTGCCTACGAAAGAGAGCGGTCACACGAAGTACAGTTAGGAAGCCAAAATTCATTAAACAAAGACACATTTCAACGCACGTATCATAATCCTGTTCCCTGTTAGGCCATGCGACATTTTACTGTTGCACGCCATTTGTTCGTGGTTTTATAGACTTTCCTCCATAGCAGACTATGAATTAGGGATCGTTGTCAAAGAGATTACAAAGAAAGATGCAAACAAACAAACAAAAAAGCGCCTTATCCTTAGGCTTCCGTGTTACAAATTTGTACTTTTCTTTCTCCTCCTTCCCCTTTCCCTCCATCTCCCACCCTTCTCCTCCTCCCCTACCACGCCCCCACTCATAACGTCTCGTGCTGCAATCTGTTCGCACTAAAATTCCATCGTGATGGGGGAAATTCCACTTCAAAGCGTGTCAAGAAGCTAACCTAAAATACCCCCCCTGGTGTTTCTTGGACAAAAACCAGTTGGCAGAACATCTTGCTTCACTTTTACAAATACATTAACCGAATACGTGTTAATGGTTATCTTATTTATTTAAAAACATTTACAGCAGATACAGTGCCATGGCGCAATGCATTATCCTACAGGCCAGATAATGATACCTGAAGTTAGAAATACAGTAAGGATAAATAGATTTATAGTACATAACTTTTGGGTTTTTATTTTCGGCTCTAATAAAAAATAAATAATAGTAATAAAATATAAGTAAATAATAATAATAATAATAATAATAATAATCAGTTGCGTCTTGAAGAAACAGGATGTTGAGATTCTGCAAACACGTGGCTCAGGATGGGGATTTTACTGACAAGTTGGGGACATATTACCTTCTACAGAAGGTCTTTTATTCTATAGGCTAATAGGCGTATTGTGGCGATGTGATTTGGATTCTACTGAGACGGGCCATGGACAATGGCTGTACTGTCAGTAGAGATCCAACACAAAGAGAGGCCTTTCGTCTATCTTCTATTAGTCTGCTATTACTCGTTCGTGACGCTAAATTGTCACATTACTAATTCGTTAGAGACTTTAATGCGTGTTACGAGAGAACCTGATGTGTGTGCGTGTGCTGAATGTGGCCACAAATAAACCTTATGCTTACGGCGATTAATACACTGCATGTCGTCGCAGTTGGCAAAATTAATTACTTAAACGTTTAGAGCTGTCTGTTGTTTCCACTGTTGACTTCACGCAAATACCATTAACTGCAGAACATAGAGATGCAGAAACATTCTATTCCTAGTGCAGAATCACATTTATGCAAGAACTTTAATTAACCATGGCAATGTCAAAAATCAAAGTGGTACAGATTTCTGCCACTTTTGTCAGCATTAAGGTCTAAGGCGTGGGTCTACGGCCGCTCGATTACTGGGATTGTGGGTTCGAATCCCGCCGAGGGAATGGATGTCTGTCTCTTGTAAGTGTTGTGTGTTGTCAGGTAGAGGTCTCTGCGATGGGCTGATCACTCGTCCAGAGGAGTCCTACCGAGTGTCGTGTGTCTAAAGTGTGATCATGAAGCCTCGAAAAATGAGGCGGCCTTGGCCCCCTAGGGGCTGTCGAGCCATTGGAAAGAAAATAGGTTATATGAAGTTTTGTTCATAGGGGTGGGGGAGATTTTCTAGGTGGTGGATAAGATCATCCTAAGACCTCTATCATCACGGGTATAAGATTCAAGATATATAAGGATACCAACGGGTAGGCTGCATAGCCCGAATTTTTTGCGGTCGAATGACACAAGAATGCTCTTGAGACAAAGCAACCGCTGACAGCGTATGAGGATATTTCAAGTTGTGGGGTCACAGTGTAAGTCTGCACGGACCAATTTAAGCAAACTACCAGAAGAATTCTTTTCAAGTGGCCTATTCCTGGGGTCCACTCAGCCTCTAACAGAAATGAGTACCGAGGGATTTGCTTGGGGATAAAGTGCGGCCGGCGCGTAGAGCTGACAACTCTGCCGTCCTAGTTGTGCCGAATTTCAAAGTAAGGATGGAAGCCCAACATTACATCCGCGCCCCTTTGAGTCTTCATGACTTGTTACGGGGAAGGTTTACCTTTACCTTTACCGCAAGAATTCGGAAAAGTTACAAAGTATATTAAGTGAAAAGACATTGTCATAAACTTCATATATTGTAGAAGTGGGTGAAAATATTTGGTAACAACGGCCAGTAGGAAGTACAGCAGAATTTTAATGCAAAGTGATAGTTGGTGTAGTCAAGAAGTAATTGAAATTGTTTTAGTGTAATAAAGGGAATTTTATTTTTAAAAGATTCAGAAGGGCAAGGGTCGTTTTTGGTTTGAGCGAAGGGATGCAGCAAGCAAAGCTCTATCAAACAAACACTCCTATAAGTAAGCATATTTTGCACCGTCCGTTTAAAACTTCGCCCAGTTATTGTATAAATAATGCCCTATAAGCGCGAGCTACTCTGTTCGGGCTGATTTTAAATTACTATGCATTTATATACATTTGCAGCAGACTCCAACTTTTATTTAAAAAATGTATAATTATTTCTGCAACAGTTACGTACGTGTGACTGCAAAGAATAAAAAAAAAACAATTACTCAAATTCTAGTCGATCCTGACTGATTTTCGTCAAAATTAGCTCAGTAGTTTGAAGAAAGTGTCATGCTTTCGAGATCCCACGTTTAAAGTACATGGGACGTAGAAATGCCTGCTTTTTATGTAGGAACAAGTTATTACGCGCTGCACATATTGCATGACACAGACTCGTCTGCGGGGGGGGGGGGGGGGGGGGGGCACACTGCTCGCCTTCCTCATCATCTGTTTACATCACCATAATGATATTTGGAGACCAGTACGTATCGTAAAGTCGCCCTCGGTGGACTAGTGGTTAGCGTGCTCGCCACTGGACCCAAGGTTCGTGGGTTCGATCCCGGCCGAGGTCGATGGATTTTTAAGGGTGATAAAAATCCGGAGCATCACTTCCTTCGGAGGGGAATAGAGATGTTTCGTAAACAAAAATTCAGCGGCCATTTCTCACCCAAGTCTCCTGACTGCCTGCCAGATGGCTCTGGCAGTCACATCAGGATTGATTGGAACTTGTGCGCTGGTCACTCGCTACATCAACGCGCATGACCATAGAAACCTCTGAAAGGAGGCCCCTATGCTCCGCGTTGGAGCGACAGGGACAAACAACAACAAAAACGTATCGTAAACCTACAAACTTCTCAATTGACTCCATCGTCTCTTAGGCCAAAATATCTTCCTTGGTACGCCGTTCTGGAGAACTTTCAGCCTGTGTTCTTCTGTAATGTGATGTTTTGAAAGTGGTATAAAAAGAGTGGCTTAATAACAAACTATTTCTGAAAAGCGTCATGCAAAATTATGTGTCAGTCCTCTTGATGCATCTGTCAGCAGTGTGAATGGTGTCTGGTGTCGACAGTTTGCTGGTCTACCGATCTGATATTCATCCACTGCACCTGTTTGCACATGTATGAGCAGTTAACATCGCTTGCGAATTTTTTTTGTTCACATACAACTGTCATCGTATTGTGCACGCATTCACGTAAATTTAACTTCAATTCACGCTTCTAGGCATTAAAAGCCGGTGTTCACGATGGTGTAATTTGAATGTGAAAATTATGAGTGGTTGTTTGTGACAGTAGTTTCTTCTCACCATTCCCAGTGGCCGCGCGGTCTACGGCCTCTCGTTTTCTGGGATTGTGGGTTCGAATCCTACCGGGGGCATGGATGTTTGTGTTGTGGTTGTTGTAAGGACGGTAGTATGAAACGTAAAGTGACATGAAGGACGAAAGGATTTAAACAGAACAAAAAAGGATGAAAGGGAAAAAACCCCGGACAGACAATAAAAAAATCCCGCCTAGGGCATGGATGTCTCTTGTGAGTGTTGTGTGTTGTCAGGTAGAGGTCTCTGCGACGGGCTGGTCACTCGTCCAGAGGAGTCCTACCGACTGTGATGTGTCTAAATAGTGTGATCGTGAAGCCTCGAAAAATAAGGAGGCCTAGGCCCCCTAGGGACTGTCGAGCCATAGGAAAAAAGAAAGTTTCTTCCCACTTCAAATTTTGGAAGCGAAAAATATAGTTGCGTAGCGGCGAGAATATGAAAAAAAAAAGAAGTATTAGCTGTACTTACATACGTAAGCTGGAATTTAGATTTCACTCTATTTTGGTTGTATTTTGTCATTAAATTTGTTCTAATTTAGTCGATTTTCCCACACCACTGGCTAAACGTACCTCTTATTAGCTCGGGATTAAGGACAAAACAAAGGCACACGTTGTTACGAACTGTCTGACAGTCAAATGCATTATTGACGTTATGATGTACGTTACACCTGCAATGACTTCTCAAAACTAATTCGTCTATAATTTTTTTCCATCGTGCAGATCAGATCTCAGGGTCCGTGCCGTCAAGGAAGCTCGAGGAACTGATGGATGCTTGTATCCTCTTTGTGTTTGTGTTGTCCCTCGTAGGTACAGGATTTGCTACACGCTAATTCTCAGTTCAAGATAACCTAGTGATTGTCTGGAATGTTAACTCTCTCAGGAGTGAGTTGTGAATTGGAACAAGGGAAATTGTCGGACAAGTAAATGTGACTTATTTAGACAAGAATAAGAATTTTTGGAACATTTATATTTCGTATTTTACTTTGGATGTATAGAGCGCCAATTCTCTGCAACAAGAAGATTTATATTTATAGGTATATATATCTATATAGCTTTGTATGGAGCTGAAACGTGGACACTTTTGAAAGTAGATCAGAAGTATCTGGAAAGTTTTGAAATGTGGTGCTGGAGAAGAATGGAGAAGATCAGTTGGACCGATCGTGTGAGAAATGAAGAAGTATTACACAGAGTCAAGGAGGAGAGGAATATCGTACATACAATAAAAAGAAGAAAGGCTAACTGAATTGGTCACATCTTGCGTAGAAACTGCCTTCTGAAACATGTGATTGAAGGAAAGTTAGAAGGAAGGATAGAAATGACGGGAATACGAGGAAGAAGACGTAAGCAGCTACTGGATGACCTTAAGGAATTGAGAAGTTATTGGCAATTAAAATAGGAAGCGCTAGATCGCACTGTGTGAATAACTCGCTTTGGAAAAGGCTACGAACCTGTCGTAAGACAGACTGCAGAATGAATGAATGAATGAATGAATGCTGTTCACAGCTGCTGAAGTGTACCTGTAAAGTAAAAGGGGCTAAGCTTGTGTTTGTGTGAACGTACAGTGTGCATGTTACTCATATGACACTGGTGTCTCACTGATGCACAATATAGTAGGACACGTCATAAGCGAATGCGTTCTGTAATTTTGTTTAAGACATGCGTAAAGTGCCCATTGGTTACTTTTTATTACATTTGGATGAAATTACTCAATTGAGTATTTTCGTTCATCTAGAATTATTTTCAGCTTTTACTGGTATGAGACTGTGACGCCATTACCTTTACTTACCAAAGCATTTGTAGGACTTGCTTTTCCTTAAAAAGTTTCGATCTTTTTTGTCAAGTTTCTGTGAAGCTGAAACAGCACAGACCTACGCAAAATGCTTTGGACGTTATTTAATCTCGTTCAGTTTACTGAAACTTTCGTTCTTTTTATAAATTCGTGCCCACGCCAAACAGTGTGATTTCGAAGCAGAGATTCCTTAAATTCCTGCCTGTTGATATTGGCTTACTCTCTATATAAACACTTATTACTCTACAGCTGCGTTCCTGGTTCCCCTCTCCAGTAATCTCTTCTTTCCTCATTTCAACCCCCGCGTCCTCCAATAAGGCCCACGCTTTCCCATTTCATCTTACTTGTTATGTCACGTTCGGCGTAATGAAGTTATCTGAAGAGCCTTGGTTATTAGCTGTGCAGAGAGAAAATACGACATACCAAGCAATTGGATGGTTTGTGTAAGTCAACTCGTCTTGTTAAGGTATTTAAATGTAGGAAGCTGTGATTGACTTCGATAGTGGCTAGGTTGGGGCAGACACGGAATGCATTCATGATTTTGTTGGGAAAATATTTTGGAAAAAGTCTCATCAAAGCGAATGGATTACAGTATTACGAAGTGTCTTATAGTGAGAGTTTTTGCAGGTGTGCAGATGGATCGAAGTTGCTCAGAATCACGTCTGTTGGGAGATGTGATATTGTAGGTGTTGAACCTTCTTACTCTGCTACCATAGCACCACTCATCGTGATTAGACACCTACGAGTATACTCGTTTGTACAAATTTTGTTTAACACATTTTAACTATTTGTTTATGCGTGTGTTGAAGGGCTGGAATAAGGTCAAAGACCAAGTTTGGTTGAGTTGTTTATAAAATAATTGAGACAGACTTCATTACTGCTCCGCCTTATGTTGTACCTAAAGGCTAATATAACATTTTCTTAATAATTAATTCAGCACCAGGACATGAAGGCATTTGGGTGAAAGGAGGTATAACTCCAGACGCTGTTAGAATCTTTACTAGAAACAGGATATGCTGCTGCCAGCAATGGCGTTCCAACATCCGTCGTGCAACCCGTAGTCTAGTAACTACACTAAATAAGCTGTCCAGGCACGCATGTCACATGTTCAGGAAACAGTACGAGACGTAAGAGTGACGTCAGCTAATGTCCGTATCGTTCAGTGCCGCAGCAATGACAGCACATTCAGGCAATGCATAAGCACACGTTGATATATGATCCTGTCTTCTTTATCGGTTAAAAATAAAGACGACAAGAAATATGCGTACAACAACGCACTGAAGTGCGTTCGAATCTTTACACCCTGGAGAATTCTCACATTGTTCGCACACACTGTAAAATTTCCAGTGTAAATTTCACATTATTATCACCGTGCATCTTCACGAATCATATAAAACTAAATTAGACCAACTGATGCACAAATTGAGCCACCTTTATTGTAGCGTGTCTATTATATGCCCCTACATACGTTTCGGACCTTGGTCCATCATCAGGGGGTCTTGTATATAAAAGCTACTACCTCGAATATATGTTTTTATAGGTCATACATCACTCTTATATCACTATTGTGATAAAATTGTTTTGACTGTAACACATTAACTTGTATATTTGAGTTTTAATGTGTTACAGTCAAAACAATTTTATCACAATAGTGATATAAGAGTGATGTATGACCTATAAGAACATATATTCGAGGTAGTAGCTTTTATATACAAGACCCCCTGATGATGGACCAAGGTCCGAAACGTATGTAGGGGCATATAATAAACACGCTACAATAAAGGTGGCTCAATTTGTGCATCAGTTGGTCTAATTTAGTTTTATATGTTTCCAGTGTAACTTCAAAATTGTGTTGGGGTTGCTCGAAAGCCAAACGCTCCGCAGCCATTTTGTTTTACAGACTTTAAAGCCTGTGACGTAACTGTGATGTTCATGTTATTAGCGCTATCTTTTGAGCGAATGTCACACTACATAAAGTACGTTACGATCTGACTCCTCAATGAAAAATTCCTTAGATATGCCCCATCAAAATGCGTATAAATGTTTTGAGACACTCTGTATTTCACCTTCGAAAGAGATAAATTTGTCAACTTCTTTAACTATTCTGTTGGTAATTTTGTTCCTCTTTCTTCGTATGGTTACTCTCTTGTGCATATTCGCTTTCAGTTCCCATTTATTTACATTGAGTAACAGGTGTTTTATCTTGAAGAAGACAGCTTGGCACTGCTAAATACATCAGAGGCTTTGCTGCTTTGTGAAATGGTGCGGAAAATCCAATAGCTTGCACGCAGCCTCAGTGCAGTTGTGTGTATAGATTGCCCTCTCACCGTGACATTCATATATTCCAGTTCGAATGCAACTAGATTTGCAGCCAATATAACAACAAATGTAGCGTACAAACAATGCAGCTGTAGTTCATACCTGCCACATTTGGGAGTTTCGATAACCAGTCTGTTCATATCTGTGATACTGATGCTGGACGCTGCTTGTTGTACCATGATTCAGGAGGTGCTTGCACTCGTGTACTTAGTGATTGTCATTATAGTGGGTACTCTTTGTGCGTACTCTAATATTTACATTACAGAAATTAAACTAAAAAAAAAGCACTGTGTTAAGAAATCCATAATTTTCGATAATTAATCTCCTAGACGTTTCGGCCTTCTCGGGTTTTATCAAGGATATTGAACTAATCAAAAAGAGACGTACACAAAGATACAGCACTACACGCATCAACAGAACACTTATGTATACATAAGTGTAGCAATAAAAATATATTCAAGTTATAGAACATTAAAATGACACATAGTTGGTTAAAATATCGATGCCTCTATCTTTCAAAATTATGTTCAATATAATTTTTAATTACAGTTTTATGGCGGAATGGTTGGGCTTTATAAAACGACTATGCAGTTTCACACGCAATGCTTTGTCATATTAGGCTTATACAAATGACGTGTTCGTAAAATCTTGAATTAAAATGTTGTGTTCAAATATCTAATTTGTAATATATACAGGGCATACACAAAAGAATGGTGCGGTTTCAAAAGTGAATAAAAAATTTATGTCTCACATTACACGGCACAACATACACCATCAGCGGCGGTAACTGTCCAAGTTTCTCATGCGCTACCAGCAGTTCGCTTCTCATGCTTACTGCGTGGCCGCGGGGCCAGTTTCAAAGATGGCGTTGCAGCAGGAGACGGCTTTCTGTGTGCTCCGTTTGAGGTGTCCAGAACCTTCTCCCTTGGCCACTCCGTTCGCCACATCTTACACCGTGCGATTTCTTTCTTTGGGGTTCGTTAAAGACAGCGTTTATGTACCACCATTGCCCACGTCCATCCATGAAATTCGTGATCGGATAACGCATGCACTGCAGGCCATTACAGCGAACATGCTACACCGGGTCTGGGATGAGTTTGATTACCGTGTGGATGTGTGTCGTGTGACCCAGGGTGCACACATTGAAGGATTGTAATTACCAAATGAGAAACTTGGACAGTTGCCGCCGCTGACGGTGTATGTTGTGCCCGTGTAAGGTAAGAAATAAATTTCTTATTCACTTTTTAAACCGCACCATTCTTTTGTGTATGCCCTGTATACACAAAAACGAGTCTTCATCACATGCGCCCAAGTGCAGGTGTTGTTATCTGAATCACGTGCTGTCTAGCCCTGAGTGTGTACTGTGTTTGCTGATTCTGGATCATTCCATGTAAGCCAAACTTCCTCACCATCTCGCGGTTCCACTCCGTCTCCTATCCAACGCCGTCGACACCTGCTTCCCCAGAACGTGAAACTAAACACTCACCGCCTTCTAGTTCAGAGGTTAGGGAAACCTGTATTTATACCTGCAACCCACCACATCTTCACGGCATGTATTTCATTAAATACAGTGCGAAATTAACCTTAAGTGAAAGGAATAGGATTCAGGCGTTTATCCTTTACCTGTACCGTTTTAACAGACAAAGCTGTGGAGGATACCGCGACATAACGGTCAGCTGAAAGAGTGGCTAGCAATGTTCTGGTACTTACTGCAGCATACCAGTGATGTGTGTACAGACATTATGTTTGGTGCAAACGACATACGTACATGTTTTAAAAAGCAGAATTTAATTGCGGGTCTTTAGGCTTATGTGACAACAGCTGTTATGAATTAGTGTAAAGAATTATGAAGCCATTTTTATCATATATGTATATACAGGGCATACACAAAAGACTGGTGCGGTTTCAATAGTGAATACTATTGAAACCGAACCATTCTTTTGTGTATGCCCTGTATATATTTCCAGTAAAAGAGAAGATACTGGAAATTGAAAGAGGAAGCACTAGATCGCACCCTGTGGAGAACTCGCTTTTTCTCGGCAACAATGGTTACGCGAACGCGCCCCAATATTACCCAATATTACTCTGGATTGAATAGGGATCCCCTTTCAAAAAATCCCCTGGACGTGAATCTTGTGTCTCGAAAAAAATACATATCGGAAGAAAAGAAGACATATGACAAGCCGCACAAAACTTGTGCAGTTCCACTGGGCAGTGTCCGTTGTGTGTGGGAATTTTACGTAGCTGTCGAGAGTTGGATATAGGCCTGCTGTAATCGTCACGTGACTGAAACCTCAACACTTCATCATGTCTTCTGGGATAATATTCGTTGCGACCAATAAGTATGTAGCAAATTTTCGGAAGAGGCTTTGCCTCCTTATACCTTAAATGGAGACAGAGATCTCCTTCGAAGCATTTGTAAATATTTGCAAGTCGATAAGCTATCATATTCCATAAGTGCTAAACTTTCATCAGCTCCACTGTGAGAATTTTTGGGCGGATTTTTTCTAAAAGACTTTTTGAAGGGCCTTATACCTTGTGTGGGTAGCCCTATGGAAGGAATTCCTGTTTATTCGAAGAGCTTTTCTGATAACCACATTTCCAATGTTTCGCAATTTAATACCAACCTTCCCACAATAAATAACATGTATATTTGTAAAGAATATTATCAAACACTGCCTCACAAGGAAGGAACATAAAATGACACGTGTTACGAGTAATTACGGTTGAAATAACAAATTGTTTGTTATTTTATTTATTTATAATTACTTTGGCTTTTATTCCTGTGTTGTGGCAGTACCGTGGCCATTTACAGCCAGCTGTTTTGCCCGTACTTCACGCAAATTCAGGAAGCAAAATGTTTGTACGGTGAACGTAGTTCCTACTGAAATATTAATCCAGTGCTTTCGTATTTCCCACTTGCATATAAATACCGAAAATGTGCTGAATATATTATCTTGTAAGCCTAACTGTAAACGAAGCTGCATGACATATGTCACTCTTTGATAATGGATCAAATTTGGGATTTTGGGTTAGAATCCCGCCGGGGGCACGGATGTCTGTCTCTTGTGAGTGTTGTGTGTTGTCAGGTAGAGGTTTCTGTGACGGGCTGATCACTCGTCCAGAGGAGTCCTACCGAGTGTGGTGTGTCTGAGTGTGATCGTGAAGCCTCGATAACAAGGAAGCCCTGGCCCACTAAGGGCTGTCGCACCATTGGAAAGAAAAATAATAGGTCAAATTTTAGAAGGGGTCTATGTTTATGGCTTCTGTGGTTACCAAAAAGTGTTTTGCACAGAAAGATTCTTTCTAACAAGATTTAATTACTAAGACATTGGGAAGAAACAAACTTTCATTCCAACAGGCACCACAAATTTCAGAATAACAAGACAGGCAATGCACGTATAACGTAACATCGAGGCGCGTTCGCGTAACCATTGTTGCCGTTTAAAAGCAAGCAGTATTACATATTTTGAGTATGCGTCTTTATTCTTGCCTTAATTATCCGGCATGCAAATCGCATCTTTTCTGCGCAGTATTACATTGCCATCTCTGGCCTGTCGGGCTCCATAATTTTCAGTGTCCAAAGGATCACTTATCTAGTACTAGAAAAAAAGAAAAGGGTGTTGATACAGCATTGCAAAATAAACAACGCGTTGTAGGATGGTACATGTGTCTGCTTAAAATTAATTAACAGCCTGTAGAAACTAGACCCATAACCGCTGCCCAGATCCATAACATTCCGCCCCATATTGGTCGATTGACAAATGAAAGTCATCCAGTTTAAAGCCTATTGAAAATCTCAGTTGCCACCCCACAAGAAACAAATTCCCTCCCCATTCTAAAGACCAACAGACAGATCCTGTTTAGGGAAGTCGTTGTTTAGTGTGGCAATCACACGAAATATATAAATATCTGTGTGGGAAAAATTCGGAATGTTTGAATATTCAAGCACAAGATACATCTACTTTTTGTTTTTCCTATGGCTCGACAGCCCCTTGGGGCCTAGGCCGCCTCATTTTTCGAGGCTTCAAGATCACACACTTTGGACACACCACACTCGGTAGGACTCCTCTGGACGAGTGATCAGCCCGTCGCAGAGACCTCTACCTGACAACACACGACACTCACAAGAGACAGACATCCATGCCCCTGGCGGGATTCGAACCAACAATCTCAGCAAGCGAGCGGCCGTAGACCGACGCCTTAGACCGCGCGGCCACTGGGATCGGCGGTACATCTACTTACCACGGTATTTTAAAAACTTTATATACGGTGACGTTAGTACTTTACATGCATAATAATGTGTAACTTGAATACAGAATTTCAGGTAATTTCATAGGACACAAATTATTTTAAATTATGTGTATTTCATGTTACGGCATTTGACCGGATTTGGACGACTTAGACAGTGATGGGTACGGTGCTCCCCCCACCCTCTTCCCCTATCAAAACTGAAACGGAACAAGTCACGACAAGTTGCAATGTGACAGCGCATAAGGCTAGCCGAGACATATTCGATCAACCCATGGTTGGGCGGGGGGGTGGAGTGTAAGAGAAAGAAAAGATTGCTGAGTAGAGACAGTATGTGGGGAGAGAGACGGAGAGAGAATAAGAGAGAGAGAGACTACACAGGGACACATCGTACCTCTCGCTTCAGCCGACACCACCTCCACCAAGCAGTTGCTCGGCCGCTCGCTCTAGGTGAATCGTTTCAGTGTGTGCGCGGCATCGGACGGAGCGGTTGCGAGATTCAGTGCGCGCGAAACGACTAAAACAGTACACCTACGATAGGAGTTCATAGGTTGTGTTAACTGCACTTTTCTTGTGTGATGTCACAGCGACTGTAGTAACTCAAGCAGGAAGGATTGTGTTGCAAATTGAAGTCATATTATCCAGTAAATCTGCCGGCATCGGGGAAAACAGGTCTGTTGAATTAACTAACCTCTAATACATGGGCAGGGCAGAGAATTTCGCTACTTTTATTCTGTTTGGTGTATATGTGAGCTGAGTCATACTGGCGCCGAGTACGTGATATTCGACCCGGGGGAAATATGGTCAAAAACAGTTGCTTCGTTATGGAACTTGGCATTCCCCTTTTTTAATGCGTACAGTTGTAATTTGCGGTGGTTATGACACTGAAGCTAGCTGCCCCATAGTTTATTTCTGCCTCATTTAACCACCTCATTCTTGTTACATGACTTATTTTACAAGTAATATTCCAGAATCATTTGACTTATTAAGATATTGTGATGGTAGGTGAAGGTGTTTTGATATTGATTAAATAAGTGTTAGTCATGTGAACAAATTGTGTTACCCGCTCTGATTATACACGTAAAAGTGCAATTTAATCTAATGTTTATTTTTAGAGATTGGTGATTTCTTGCTTAGTTTATACCACGGTGAAGATGAATAGCATGCCATGTAGTGGTCGTGAGAGGTTATAGAAGGAATGTGTGACAGTGTTTGTCTACTGCATCGATTAGTTACCGATGTAAGTAGATATATAGATACCGGTAAATTGTAAGGGCTAGTAGAGGAGATGCACAGCGTGATCACAATACAAAATGTAGGTTATGTGTCGCATTCAGTGTTACTTGGCAGTCTTGCAGAAAAGTTAATTAAATCATCTACTGATAAAATATGTAGCTACCGTATATCGATAGTGATCTCGATAATTTGCCATTTTGTTGTCTTTGTTGATGCATCGTTCTGAATTGGGAGAACATGTTTGCGGTTTGGTTATGTTTTAGTACTTTTCGTGAAGAAATGTTAGAATAATTCTTATGTCTGTAATGGAACTCTAGGCCCTAGTTACTGATAACACGAAATGCCAGTGCTAGTTGTGAGGTTAGAAGGGAGACCAGTACCTTCAGTTACCGCAGTGTGTGGTTTGTAGACGTCGGATAGACGTTGGCAAGAATTTCAACGACACGTTAATAAAAATATTAATTATTAAGGAAACTGTGTCAACCGCAAATTTGTATTAATGCGCGAGGCACACAAGTTGACTTCGGTTGAAGATCTGGTAAGTTTATGTGCAGTGTATGCTATATTTGCATGTTCTTTGCATAGATATAAAAGTATAATATATATATATAATAATAATAATATATATATCAACTTCGTAATCTGATAGTGTGAAAGTAGGTTTGATCTGGGAAGAATGAGCTGGTAATATAATTCGTGAAATTCTATAACGAGGGATTTCATGGTATTTACTTCCCATTAAGCTACATTAGGGTCAATATATGGAGCAGTTTTTAGATGGCTTGGCAGTGTAGCAGCAAGGGGTAATCGGGAAATTTATTGTACGAAATTTTTGGTTGAAAAAATATAATGAAAATAAATGACCTTTTACACCAAACCTTAAATCAGAATATGGGCTAGTATTGAAATCGGTTGTGAGGGTGTGAACAGGCCCCAGATAGAGGGATTAATTGCTGTGCGAGACGAACCACCGGCTTCCGTTTAAACAGCGAGTTTTTTTTAACCGTTAGCTGTTGGATTTTTTTTTTTTTTTTTTGTGAAGTGGCATGCAACGGGTATTGGTTGTAAAACTGTTAGTAGGTCATAAAAGTATAGTGAATATTATAGAAAATCGTGTGGAAGTAAGGATTTAATATTTGGCAGATAAATGTTAAGGCAGTGTATTGTACCTTAACAATTGGCATAAACCCGTTATTGATATTTGCAGTTTCCTGATTGTTGTGACGTCAGTAATGTTTATCGCTCGTATAACTGACCGCCGGTACATGTAAGTTCAATAAAAGCTTGAAGATCAACCCGTCTGTGAGTTGCTGTTTGCAGATTGTAATGATTAGCCAATAATACTTTTATTACTGCCATTACAGCTGCGTGTGAGGGAGATGGAATGTAGATAAGAATAAACGCGGAGCTGTTAGGAATATAGTAGCGAAGTAGCAGCTAAATAATACATACACAAGCACTTAAAGTGTGTCTGGGGTTTGGGAGATATGTTGCACATTTCACGTTGTGAGGAAACCATTTTAGTGACTTCGTGTTTATTTTGTGGCTTTTGATATTAAAGTAGAGAGGAGCAGTACAATAATCATTGCATCGTAGTTATCATTTTGTTTTAAGACTGTTCGTTTGGAATTATGTATTTTCCCTGTTCTTAAAACAACTACATTCTGCGAACTGGCTTTGTTAGCTTCATCAGGTGAACAGGTGGAGATACTTTTAGACCACAGACCATGGTTATTGAATGTGTCATATTGTCGTAAAAAGATGCGTCTTTGAGATATTGCTTATCAATTTTAGCTACCAGTATAAATGTTACGGTACCAAAAAGGATGTAGATCATAAATGAATGTAGTCACGCAGTGAGGTGTATTTATTAACATACACTTTTTGTTTAAATTTTCAGTTTATTAATGACAACACGAAGTTTAAAAGAGTGAACAGTTAATTTTTCGATCAGAAGTGGAGTTTCGATTTATATATGTTCGAAATTAATTAGAAACTCGGAGCCCATTCGGATGTAGCTAACGGAATATCCTGAATTTGTTTTTGTGGGTTTTCACATTTACTGCACGCTGATGTTTATATATTGCTGTACAATACGCCACGAGCTGCCATAAGTACATTTCACAGATTAGCAATTTGCAGTCAAGGAACTCTTTGTGATTAGGTTGGAAATAATGACTTTGCTTGGTACAGCGTCTTCAAACAAACCAGTAAACAGGCATGACTGCATATGTATTTTAACGAGAGTGCTGTTACAGGTTAAATGTGGGGGTTCAAGAGCTGATTCTTGGAAACACAAATATAAATATCCATGGACAGGATTATTAAAATGAGATTTTGAAAACTTCTATAAAAATCCTGTTTAATGGTCTTACGTGGATACTTGTATGGTTCCATGTCCTTTGTTATGCGCACAAAACCCAGTAATTATCCTACAAATTGATGAAGGTGAATACGTTCATGTCATAATGATTCTGAAAATGTTTCTTAGTAAAGATTTCCTTGCCCTGTTGTATTTTAAATTAATTCTCCGTATAAATCATCTCGTGCTGTGTATTCGAGGGGTACCGCCTTTAATATTAACCGGAAACTGGCTGTCTTGCTCTGTATTTCGTTAGTCTCGCCGTCTGAAAGTTGCAACGCAGTAAAAGAGAGCCAGGTGTAGCTGTTTTCACACTACTCCTGTATTATCTAACGAAAACTGTCACTTGCAGAGGCTAGTCAGTGTCGTGAGACGTAAGGGTGGTAACGTAGTGCGAACTGGACACAACGTAGGAGGAAACAGGCGTATGTTTCAAGAAATTGGCATGAAAGGATTACGAATAATAACTAAACACGTTGGAATAGGTTCTGCTTCCATCGAGACTCAAATAAGGTACCTCCACAATACAAGTACAATGTTCAGGCATGCAGAGCCAACTTTCTTGATATTTCCTTGTGCAAATCGCAGCTTATGATCGCCTGTCATTCCTAACACGAAGTCCCCACAGCTCATGTAACGTCCAAAAAAATATAATATCTGTAAGACTGAACGCCATCTTCGAGTCGCTGATATTCCTCCTCTGTATTCAGAAGGGCTCGGCTAAACATCCCGGTTATTCTGACTGGGGCTTTTTATGCGCTTTCGCAAAATTGCGAAAAGCGACTCTTAGCTCCGTCATGTCTGTCTGTCCGTCCGCATGGAAAACCTAGACTCCCACTGGACGGATTTTTATAAAAATTGAGTATTTTTCGAAAATCTTTCGAAAAAGAAATTCAAGTGTCATTAAAATATGACAAGAATAACGACTACTTTACATGAAGACCTATGTACATGTATGATAATATCTTGCTGAATTCTTCGTAGAATGCGAAGTGTTTCAGACAAAAGTTGTAGAGAAATCAAAACACATTTTATGTTCAATAACTTTCTTTCTGAGAATCGTGCTGTTTATGAGATAATGTGGAAAAATATGGTAGAGCTAGACAGGCCACAGATGACAATATAATACGGCGCATGCGCTTTGCAAGCTGGATAACTAAGGCTACAGACAGAGACACTCAGAATTTGTAATACTTATTGCTTTTTCACAGCAACAAGAGTTAAGCGAACGCGTCTCAATGTTACGTTATATGTACTTGTGTGTCTTGTACTTTTAGCTCAGTCCCTCTCTGAAAATGCCGCTTTTTTGGGAGTCCTTTCAAATTTATTACTCTGTAATCATTCACAGATACATAACTGAGGTACTGAATGCGTCGTTAAATGACAAAAAATAAGGGTAGGCCCACTTAGACAAATAATGTCTTGTCCGTCAATCGAGTTTCGAGATCACGTGACTTGTGAAGGACTTCTTCGGACACCGTCATTGACTTCTCATTGTCGCTGCACCATGTCGTATTTAATGGACGTCGGAAAGGACTGATGAATGTGGTTATTAAATTAGTGACAGTTTGTGCCTTGCTGTTGAACGTAAAGCGAAGTAAGTGTCAATATTGGTGCCAGTACCACAAACTCTCGAATACGAGGCAGAATTGTGCAGTCCTATTCACAACGTAGGCTAGTGGTAATAGGGTAGGCCCGGTGCACACATCCGTTTTTTCTAACATGTGGTGACGCTGCGTTGCCGCTGCGGGGCCGTAGCAACTGAATGCATACATCCGTGAAATGACGCCAGTTCGCATTCAGCCGCCAATGATGGATGTCTACCAAAGAAAACGTGTAATATTTGCTTACCTTGTTTACAAAAAATATATTTTGAAACAAAGAAGACGATATTGGGTACATCCATTTACCGATTTATGACTATTAAGGGGTAGATTTTATACATCCTTCTCGTCGAATCCTTCAAAAAACACTCGACAAACACTAATCCACGCTCCTTTTTGTTTAGACGGTCGTGGTAGTTCTCAGCAGCGACATTCCATATTTCAGGGTAATTTTTTATTTCCCCAATAAACAATTCAATGTCTAAATCTTCGAAATTTCCCGCCATTTTAGTTAACGCATTTACGTTAAAAAACGTATGTGTGCACCGAATCACAGACAACAAGGTACTGCGAGAACGGATGTGCGTCTGCGGTGTGGTTACGTCGTGGTGGGTAACGCAGTGTTCAAACCAACGCAAGATGGACGTACGGTGACACAACGTCGACGGAGGTATGTGTGCACTACCCAACTGACTTCAGTGTATCCCACACCGTAATTACGGCAACGCAGCGTCACCGCACGTTAGAAAAACGGATGTGTGCAACGGTACTAATGGTAACTGCGGGATTATGTCGTGTTAATATTATCATGGGGGATGAGTGAGCAGACGGGCTTGGTGCAGGCGGTTGTAGCATGTTCGAAGGTGCCAGATCGCCCGCTCCTGCCACGTTGGTTCATGCGGTAACGATTGGCACTGTACTTGGGGATTACTGGTTCTGATGTTGGCCGGGTTACTCATTGTCCTGACCGGGGGTCTTCGTGTTCTTCCTCAGTGTCTTCAGGCAAGTCGCAGGATGGTAAGTCACGGCCGCTTTTCGTTTTCGAAGTCTTCATTAACTTGCGATCGCACAGCTCGACCTTGGTGGTCTCGGAGCACGAGACGGCGTCGTGGAACGTTCGCTAAGGAAGAGCCGAACAGTTTGCTGCCTGCACTTGCCTGGGGAGAATGAGGAAACGCACGGAAATTTCAGGCAGTGTAGCGGGTAATTTGGCCGTCGCGGTTTGATTTTTCTCACTCTTTTCCCTTCTTGATTTCTTTACACTCTTTCAGTATTTTTATTTTCTTCCCTCTGTATATCTGACCCCTTAATTTGTGACATCATCTTTCATTTGTAGTTTCAGTTCGGACCGCAGTGTCAAGCAGTGCGCTAGTGTGTACGGTGACACACGTGTACACTGTTCAGTCATTGGCACTCAGACCCACGTGTCCAGCCACATACACCACTGCCACACCGCGGTACTCAAATTCTGGTCATATTGGCTAGTATTTTATGCGTTCGTTCGCGGAATTGGTTTCGCAGTCAGTACGTTCCGTTTTACGTCACAGTCATTTAACCATAATTGAGTGATACGAGAAATGAATGTTGGTATGTAGGCGGAACCAAAATGCGTACCAAATGCCGAGTCTGGTAATGAGTATCACATTAAGCACAATATACGACGCAACATAAAAATTGTTCAGTGCTATCCCTTTGAGCCGAGCCCGGCGGCCGCGCGGTCTAAAGCGTAGATCCGCGGCGGCTCGATTCCTGGGATTGCGGGTTCGATTCCCGCTGAGGGCATGGATGTTCGTCTCTTGTGTTATGTAGGTGGCGGCCTCTGCGATGGGTTGATCACTCGTTCAGAGGAGTCCTACCAGGTGTGTATCTAATTGTGTGTGATGTAGAAACCGCAACAATGAGGCTGCCTAGGCCCGAGTTGGGCTGTTGCGCCACATAAAAAAGTGCCGTTGAAGAATGACAATTATCTACATTAAATATAAAACTTCAGTTCCTACCTCACAGAAAACACAGTCCGCTTTTATTAGAAATACCAATCTGTTAATATTGTACTGGAAAATATGCTGTGTTTATACGCATCGTAAGCGACATAAAGACACTGGCGTACTGCATAGTTACCAGGGGCTTTAGTGCTAATTCGTCGATATCAGGGGTGGCCAAAAAGACGGGCTTTGGGACCCGCAGTTTAGGACGCAACGTATGTGAGCGCCATGTCTTTTTTCATCATATCAAATGTACGGTAGCAACACTGCTCACCGCATGAGGAAACGCTACCAGGGTGAGCCGCGTTGTGGTCACCCCTGGTGCGTATAATGTATGAAAGTTGAGTTCCAACCGCACAGAAAACACACTACGTCTGAATTGTAAAATAGTTTTGGGAAGAGAATTACTATTTATTGTTGGAGTTATACAAAAGTTTTAGTGTACGAGGTATTGTCTGTCGGCAAAATGCAGAGAAGTTGTAGTTTTAACATAACCACTGAACTGTAAGGGGTTAATTGGTTAATGACATCGATTAGTTCTTTCTCTGCATCTTTGTACTGCGTAAGATGTGGCGACTGAATATCGTGATGCTGTCGTAATATTAGGGCGATAAGTAAGCAGCTGATACAGCGAGCAAGATGGGTTGATGTTAAACACTGACTGTGCAGCTACTCGTGGTGGACATGTAGAAGGGAGGATAATATTAAAATAGATCTTAAGAAATAGGTTTCCAGGGTGTGGACTGAATCCTTCTGACTGACGATGTAGGTCAGTGGCTGACCGTTTTGTACACGGTAATGACATTTGTGGATCAATAGAAGACGATTTATTGACTAGCTTAGTTACTGTCAGTTTGTAATGGAGGAATTTCTTCCGTGAATTAATTTCGAATATAGTGTTATCTGTGTGGGCCGGGATGGCGTAGTGGATATAACGACTTGCTACGGGCTGGACGGTCCGGGGATCGAATCCCGGTGGGGGCGAGATTTTCCGTACTCGTCCAGACCGGCCCTGGGGCCCACCGAGCCTCCTATACAATGGGTACCGGGTCTGTTTTCCCGGGGTCAATTGGCCGGGGCGTGGCGTTGGCCACCGACCTCCATCTAGCGCCGAAGTTAAAGAAAGAGTAGAGGTATACGTCTACTTCCCTCTGTGCCTTCATTGTATGTTATAGGCTGAGCTTTACACTTTTGTATTTGTTTCAACCAACGAGAGTTCACAAATCGCTGACTGTACATTTGTAGAACACTTGTGTAGACCTGTTTGTCTTGGATGACACCACTGCTGTCATTTTGTGCTGTTTGTTAGTCGTCGTACTGACAGATCACCACAGATAATTACAGACGTCATCGGCACCGTCATGTCCGCTCGACGTCAGGTAGTTTTAGATGAAAGTGGCGCTAGCCATGGACAGGACGAGTCTTGCTGACGTCTTGGTAACTCCGATACAATTAAATGCGGAGGGTCTTTGTTGGCCATTTAGCCCCACTGTATCAAGTCCGAAGATTTTTATAGCGTCTAACCAGGCAAGTTTTCACGAGTCCGGGAGATAACCTCTTGCAAACTGACCGGGATGCTCACTACGGTGACCTTACTACCGCGGGCAAATTCTGTATGTATCTCAGATCAGGCCGTCGACCTCGGTGGACTAGTGGTTAGCGTGCTCGCCACTGGACCCAAGGTTCGCGGGTTCGATCCCGACCGAGGTCGATGGATTTTTAAGGATGATAAATCCGGAGCACACTTCCTTCGGAGGGGAAGTAAAGCCGTCGGTCCCATGTCGTAGATTTACGGCATGTAAAAGAACCTACGGGCATGAATAAATGTTGCGTAAGCCAAATTGCCTCCATTTCTCATCAAGTCTCCTGACTGCCTGCCAGATGGCTCTGGCGTGCACATCAGGATCGATGAACACTAAGCGCGGCTAGCTGGCCGGTCACCAGCTGCCATGAATGCGCATGACTTAGTAACCTCGACAAGAGGAGGCAAGAGGAGCCAGGCCATACAGGCTGTTGAGCAAGAATTATTATTATATTATCTCAGATCAGGCCACACTCGCTTCATCACGTATTATTTTGCATTTGTTATTCACTTGTCATCCGACCAGCTATATCACACTGACCTGCCGACAGTATCGTTCGGTCACGCACAATAAACGCATGTCGAACTTTTCAGGCCGTGGCTGCTCAGCACACTACCCTAGAATTCGCCCCCGTCGCTGAGAATATTCCAAACACCTGGAAGACAATAATGATTATACGTTCTGAGATTCGAACCTGGTATGTAGGTGAGGTAAGCCGGGTACCTTGGTCCAAGCGGTAACCCTTCTGACTTGTATTAAATGGAAGAATCTGGTTCTTGTCTCCACCGGGTCACCTAATATCCTGGCTGAAGTTTCTGAGAGTTTACTCAGTCCTTACGAGAAAGTGGCGGAATGTGACTTCAAACGAGGCTACGATAGCTTCATTCCATCTTTCGCTGAATGGTCAGAGACGCTGATAGTGTCGTTAAATAAACCATAAATAGATAAATAAACAAATAAAATAATTACAAGTGAGTGGTTAGAACGGCGCAGACGTGTGCTGAATGTTGCGTGTCATTATGATATTATGCGTAATGTAACACGCTAGTAATAATGGTAGTACTGATCGACCAGTATATCGACTTAGTCGCGTGACTAACTTATTAACATTACCGAAGCAGACTTCACAGTTTGCGCTATTTCTGGCAAGGAAGTCAGTCCATCTAATTCGAGATGTGCGGAATATATTTTTAGACGTCTTAAATGGGGACTGTGAATGGAGGAATTATGTAAGCTTGGGTTTAAAACATGTGCGACATTATTTATGCATTGTTCATGCTTTTGTCACGTCGATAAGCGGTGTGTTTCAGACGAAGTGCTGCGATAATGAACTAACTTTTCTTTTAGCTAGGATAAATACAGTTATAATTAATATAGAGTACTAGTAAACCGAGCAGACTGGCGTGGTATTGACTCTCTAGATTTGTTTTCGGGAAGCATGCGGTTTGAATCCTGCGTGATGCATTTGGACAGTTTGTCGTGTCTTGTTAACCCGCTCGGTCGCAACGAGACGCTCCAAGATGGCGGATGGACTTGCCATGAACACGCCAACACTTAACGGTAAGACGTCTTTGTTCCTGTAAAACACATACGCGAAAGGAAAATCCCCCGCGAAACTGGGGATCCCAGCCACGTCGTGTCACGTGACTCTCCTCTCTCCTTCTGCCACCAGATGTCTGTTCCGACCGTCATTAATAACATTCCGCACACATACCGTGACAGTAATGAATGTGCTGTGGTTTCAATTCATGACGAATCTTTCAAAGCATTTGATCGCGATTTGTGGTCGTCACGTAAGGCTGTCCTTGTGCAGAGTTTCTTAATGTTACAACAGGTGGTGCATATACTTACCATTGGGCTTTAAAAAATTGAAGAAGACTAATATCTCTCTACCAACTAAATGCACATTTTATTAAAAAAAAACAATATAAGGTTTTTCTAAAATCGTCTAAAAGGCCCCTACATATGTTTCGGTTTTTTAAAAAAATCATCATCAGGGGGGTCACTATAATTGTAGTTTTTCAAAATCCGTCCATGTGTTCCTCTATCAGCACACACAATGCAGATCACCACGTTTACTCCTACCAGTTGCAATGTCACTTTTAAACACCATATGTTAAAATAATATAATGGGTAAGTATTAGAAATGAAATTCATGTGAGATGTACAGCGCATGCGCACTGTCACTGGACTCGTCTCGCTGTACTTGCATGGTGGAGAAACTTCAGCACTGCATGTCGTTGGGTATTTGAAGATGGTGGTTCTGTGTATTACTGCGTTTCTTGTGTTGTCTAGTTATGGTGCGTACTGTTTGGGTGTGACGTGCACTATTTTGGGCTTTTAGACGATTTTAGAAAAACCTTATATTGGTTTTCTTTTAATAAAATGTGCATTTAGTTGGTAGTGAGATATTAATTAATGAAAATGCACGGTGAATCCAGAATAAAAATCGAAGAAGATATCCGTTCAGAAATCTTTTCTAAGCTCTCGGTGACGTGACTGAGTTTTTACGTGGTTTTTCTCAGTACCCTCATGCAACTGCGGGGTTGTGTTTCAAATTACGTCATAATCTCTACCCACCTTGTCCAGCTGTTCCAGTTTGCTCGGCCGCGTTCTGATCATCACACCGTGCGACGGTAATATTTATAGGCCAGTCTGAGCTGCTGTTTGTTGGTATATATTCTGTACATTTGAAACCATGTCAGTATCACAGATCAGTGGCGGCTCGTGGGACTTTCTTATGGTGGGACTGCGAACAGGATTATTACGTGGTTAATCAGAACGGTTAATACAGTGCTTGTTTCAGCATGGCCACCCAAACACTTACGTTTAGTGTTAAATTTTCTCACGTAAATTTGTATTCTGCTTGATGATGAATGAGAAATAACTAAATTAGGTGTTGGACGACGTAAATTCTTAATCTGGGTCTTCTCGGCGAGAGTTAATTGCGAAAAATTGACGCTCTGTAAATACTTCACACTGTTCTTGTTCATGTTTGTCTTACAATTGTAGGTACTAAAATTGAAACATTCACAAATATAGCTTTGAAAACAAATAGGTAAGAATTATTATCAATATGTCCGTGTTTGAGCGCTAGAAGAGGTAAACAGATACGAGAATTCCTCCTTTAAACGCTGTCTGCGCTGCATTCGGGTCGGCCCTGACTGCAGCCCACCCGCAGGCCTAACTCAGTGAGTCTCCCCACCACTCGCACTAGTTGTGCTGAAGTCAACGCGCAAGGTCTGGGTAGGGCGCAGCCCGCTCTCATCTCCGTAGCGCTTAGAATCCGTCGACAGTATTTGACTTTAAAATATAATTCATATACTTTTAAAGAATGTACGTATCTCCCGACGAAAACTTTTATTCAGATATTTAATTTTTTTCAAAATTTCTCTTGGGGGGGGGGGGGGCTGCAGCTCCGCAACCCTTATGGACGAGCCGCCCCTGTCTCATGCTCTGGGGGTGTCGAATGATAAGATCATAGCGTAAGGCTGTGGAAGGAAGCGTCGGTGGCCTAATTTAACGCAGGCCTAATATCCCACACATTTTCTAGGAACGACTGAGGTAAAACTCAAAAAACGTTGCTGTCCTGGCGGAGATATGAACCGGGTCCATCCAGAATACAAGTCAGAAGCGTTACCACTTGAGCAGGGCGAGTTTAAGGCTTTCCATGACCCAAGGCAAAAGGAAATTCGAGGGCCTGCCTACGCGCAGTCCTGACCTGACACTATAACAATTTACATACAAAATATTGTTGACATAAAAACAGTAGACTTTGCGCCCCCACTCCCCACCGCCCCATGCAGCCGTATAGATTGCTACATCCTTAAACCGGCTCTCCCTCTGAGCTAACTTGTTCGGTGACAGCTTCTGACAAAAGATATTAAATAAACCAGGAATAAATGTATATAGGCCATTTGGAAAGTTGATGAAAAATTGTAATATGCCGTATTTCCGGGCTGTAGTTATCATGACATGTCTGGGATGCTCGTGCCCCGAGCAGTGCCACCCCGTCTGCCTGCCTTGCACTGATAGCAGCCACGCGACCGCCTTCACGTCACGAAAACGGAATTTCAACCGACCCCGGACCCGTTCTAGTAGCAACTGTGGACGTTTTTGCCATTTAATAGCACTTCAAGTAGCGTCAGAAATTACAGGCCTGTGCTTCTGTAGCTGCTTTGATTTGTCATGCTTGAGAGAGACCTTATTTATTTATTTATATTTATTTATTTATTTATTTGTGTTTTGGGCTTGATTATTTATGTACGAGCCAGCGAGAAAATCGAAGCCCGAAATTTTTATCAATAGTATTTAATATTTTAATTCCAACTTCACAGAAAACATACTGCATGTAAATTACAAAAAAACAGTCTTTTAATGTTTGTTTAAGGAAATAGAGGGTGTTCGAGAATAGGGTGCTGAGGAGGATATTTGGGCCTAAGAGAGACGAAGTAACAGGGGAGTGGAGAAGACTACATAACGAGGAACTTAATGATCTGTACTCATCACGAAATATTATTCGGGTGATCAAATCAAGAAGAATGAGGTGGGCGAGGCATGTAGCACGTATGGGGGGAGGGGAGAGGTGCATACAGGGTTTTGGTGGGGAGACGTGAGGGAAGGAGACCACTTGGAAGACCCAGGCGTAGATGGGAGGATAATATTAAAATGGATGTTCAAGAAATGGGATAGGGGGCATTGACTGGATTGATATGGCTCAGGATAGAGACAGGTGGCGGGCTGTTTTGAATGCGGTAATGAACCTTCGGTTCCATAAAACGCGGGTAATTTCTTGACTAGCTTCTCAAGAAGGACTCTATTCCATGGAGTTAGTTAAGAAAATAATTATTGTCTTTGTGCGAGTCATACGGAACACGTAAATAGAGACGTAATGGGACATTAGAATGGTTGTGTAGGCCATAGGGCATTAGAATGGTTGTGTAGGCCATTGGGCATTAGAATGGTTGTGTAGGCCATAGGGCATTAGAATGGTTGTGTAGGCCATAGGGCATTAGAATGGTTCTGTAGGCCATAGGGCATTAGAATGGTTGTGTATGCCATAGGGCATTAGAATGGTTGTGTAGGCCATAGGGCATTAGAATGGTTGTGTAGGCCATAGGGTATTAGAATGGTTGTGTAGGCCATAGGGTATTAGAATGGTTGTGTAGGCCATAGGGTATTAGAATGGTTGTGTAGGCCATAGGGTATTAGAATGGTTGTGTAGGCCATAGGGTATTAGAATGGTTGTGTAGGCCATAGGGTATTAGAATGGTTGTGTAGGCCATAGGGTAGACCTGCTTGTCTTTTGGTTTGCTTAAGGCTCCTTTCGTCTGCGTGGTTTTATGTAGCGTCGAATTGACAGCAGGCTGTGCATAATGTGCGAATGGCGGAGAACAGGCAGTGGCAGTTGTTCTAGTGATTTACTGAATATTTATTTGAAGGACTGAGGTAAACCACGGAAAACGTCAGTAGTTATATCCTATCTCGTGCCCGATAATGGAACTCGGGACTTAGCTAATACGTAGTGTGGAGTAATTAACCTTGGATTCGGTTGGAATTTATTAATTAACCAATGCCATGTGGGAGAATGTCGTTTGAAGTGCTGGAAGTGTGTCACGTGGTAGATAAGTGCTCCGTCTTTCTTGCAATGTGTTTCATGGCCGTGATCACAAGAGCGCGGTAGTGCATTGTCACGAGCCAGGTGAATCCAATACACGTTTATATTTTTCATCTGAGAACATAATTAAGGAAATTGGAGACGAATGAAGGAAATTGTACAAATTCAGAAATGTTTTGCAAGACATACAAAGTGCATAAATAAAGCACAATGCAGTGATCATAATGCTACCAGAGGAGTTGCTGTAAAGCGCTTTTATTTGGAATTGGGTTCCGAAAATATACAACCATAAATTTTCCCAGAGCTTTTGATAAATCCCGGAAAAGTGGTACGTATTTGAATTCCGGTTGAGTTATAGTGCCCTCGTTAGGCCGTTCTAATGGGTTAGGTGATGACAGCGTGGGGTTACCATTGTCAGTCATGAAATGCATAAATCCTCCTGGCATCATGACTGGCGTTACTGAGGTCCACGAGGGATGGTAACAGATCGGGCAGGTTTTCCTATTTCCTTCTACCGGGATCTGTTCACTACATATCCCACGTTCTTCCAGAAGCACTCCCATTTGTCCCTTGTGGGATAAACGTTACTGAATCTCAGACCGTAATAATGGAGTCACAGTGACGCTCTAATAAGCCAATAAATTCTCTCCGTTATCACTGTCTGTGGTTAAGAAGTGAGGACTCCATCAGCTGTTACGGCCCACTAAGTATAACCATCGAATGAGAAAGCAACGAAGCTACACACTTCCTTTACCACAATTACAGTTCTGAAATCTGTTTCCCTTCTAGGAATCTCTCCGGGCATAGCCTGCTTCATCCAATCCGTACACATTTGTACCGTGTTACGGTACCCTGAAGGACTCTGTCTTGTCTCGCTATGCTTGTGCCAGTAACGGTATTTGGTCAGGCCGTGCTATGGCTCAGGCGGTTAGTCGCCGCGGAGGCCCGGGTTCGATCCCCGGTCAGTCCATGTGGGATTTGTGGTGCACAAAGTGGTGGTTCGACAGTTTTTTTCCGAGTACTTCGGTTTTCCCCTGTCAATTTCATTCCACTGGTGCTCCATTACTTGGAAAAACGGAAAAGTTTAATCATTTTTCTCTTCATCTTCATCACAGGGTTGCACAATAAGCCTCAAGGCTGCGGTGCGTCCGTAGCATCTGCTGCGGGACCCTTCACTAAAAAAAAACGGTATTTGGTGAATTACAAGAACGTGTAAATACTCCAACTCATGGATACACCGGGGGCGCTCCCAAGGGGGGGGGGGGGAATTTAAAAAACACAGATTTTGTAGACACGGCGATAGAAAACGTGTACCTGATTTACCCTTCAGCCGAAATCGGCCGATGACTAATACATTAGAATTTAGATAAACAGAATTTTAAAGAACTTGGGATGTGTGAGATGAAATTAAAAAAAGGACAAGAAGATTTAGAACGCGTGTTTTAAATTAGGTGAGTGAGTCGTGGCACATGTAGTTACATTTGTACGTATATAAATACAGTTGCAGACAGTGTTTATGTTGTACATACGACATGATTTTTATAACATAGTTTTTAAATTCAAACATATATTTTATATATTCTCAGTGTCAGCCCCCACTTGCACAATGAACCATTTTGGGTGCGCGCCTGGGATACACAATAGCGTTTTTGTGGTATCGCCAATGATCGGTCACGCAGTCCTATTATGTATGTGGTGTGTGGGCGGGCTGTGGAACACGAGCGATGTATTGCGAGGTGCGAGGTGCGTTCGAGTGAACTTGTGAACTGTACACGCACCGCTGGGGGTGCGTTATGTGCCTCGTAAAGCATTGTACCTTGCCGATCGCAGTGCCCGCGCGGTCTAAGGCGTGGGTCTGCGGCCGGTCGCTTGCTGGGGTTGCGGGTTCGAATCCCGGCAGGGGCATGGATGTCTGTCTCTTGTGAGTGTTGTGTTGTTGTCAGGTAGAGGTCTCTGCGACGGGTTGATCACTCGTCCAGAGGAGTCCTGCCGAGTGTGGTGTGCCTGAGTGTGATCGTGAAGCCTCGAAAAATGAGGCGGCCTAGGCCTGACCCAGTAGGGGCCGTGGAGCCACTGGAGGAGGCTTTATACCTGTACATCAGTTACTAAAGCTCCTGCTAGGAAGGATTTTTGTCTTCGGCAGTTTAAGAATTTCCGGAACTAATCATGTATCTGGCGGCTCAGTCGGTATAGCGACTCGCTACGAGCTGGACGGTCCGGGGATCGAATCCCAGTGGAGGTAAGATTTTCCGCACCCGTCCACACCGGCCTTGGGGCCCACGCAGCCTCCTGTACAATGGGTACCGAGTCTTTCCCGGGGGGAAAGCGGCCGGAACGCGGTGCTAATCCCGCTTCCTTATAGTGCTGGGTTGCGAATGCGTAGGCATGCAATGGGGTGGCGTTTAATAATTTATTTTGTTTTCAATGGAGCAACAGCCCCCAGTGGGCCAGGGCCGCCTCATTATCGATGCTACACGATCATACTCAGACACACCACACTCGGTAGGACTCCTCTGGATGAGTAATCAGCCTGTCGCAGATACCTCTACCTGACAACACACAACAATCACAAGAGACAGACATCCATGCCCTTGGCGGGATTCGAGCCCGCAACCCCAGCAAGCGAGCGGCAGCAGTCACACGCCTTAGACCGCGCGGCTACTGGGATCGGCAATCATTTGTTTGCCACCCCATATTCCTAAACATTTATTAAAAATAACAAAAATGGGAGACACAGGATTACGTCCTGTGATTCTGTTGGAATTAATTTTCTTCCGAATGGTGATAACCAGAATTTTATTGTGTAGTGTCTCTCCAAAAATGAAAGTTACGTAGGCTATTTTTTTTCAAAAAGTTAATTAATATAATCACTTCTGCTCTTATCTCAGAGAGACAGAGGCTAACCTGTGGTAGTGAGATGATACATTGTGGCGTGGCTGCATGTTGCTGTCTAGATACAGCTGCTCTACTGGAATGTCTTACTTCTTAGTACATGATATTGTGTCGCGCAGTCTGTTGGCCAGACAGATCGAGATAAAGCTGATGTAAAGTACGATCGTCCACTTGGCATATTTAAGAGATGAAACAATATTGCTGCTATTGCATGATAAGTTTATATAACGAAACAAATCTTAAACAATGTCCAATAATGTCCAAAATTTAAAATTTTTCATATCGTGATTTGTCGATAATGAAATCACAATATTCAGTCCAACAAAATGCACTGTATTGTTTCCAGATAGTTTTTATTTTAATGTGTTTTGACTCTGGCGATAGGATCCATCCTCTTATTGAAATGTACTTATGTCTTTTTGCAACTGCCTACATATTTGATTGTACCATATTGCCGACGACGTTCTGTGTAACATCACTCTGATATTGTTGTATTGTTAGATCTCTTTTGCCTGTTTGGCATTGGTAATTTTATATTGTTCACACCGTGCATTGTCGATAATCAAATCACAATATTTAGTCCAAAAATATAAAATATATTGAAACAGTGTAGTGCATTTTGTTGGACTGAATTTGTGTTTTGAATGTTCAAAAATGTTGGTAACAGAAAATCGTTGAAATAAAATATTTTGAGTAATAAAATTACAAATGTAATATTGTCAAAATTGTTTTTAGTAGGTCAGTACATTTACTTGGAAGTCCGTATTCAGTTATACGTGCAGAAAGTGTTATTTGTACGGTCGTGCTGCGCACAGTAATGTGAGCAACGTGTTTAACTTGCAGTATCTGACACAGATGCCCCAAAGTGTGTGCGACCAGTGTGTTGTGTGCCTTATTTGTTGACAAAACGGGGAACAGAACAGAAAATGTGCATGTCTTACAAAATTAATGTTTTTTGTAAATTTGCCTCAGGTTTCTTAAATGCAAAATACCTTGAAATTTGTCTTTTGAAATTGTGGTTAAGAATGAAAACAATTATGAGGCGTAGTTCTGCACTTAAACGTGAAATCTGACTTCAGTTCTTGCTGATATAATTTAATTAATATGACGCTCGGCTTTATTTTGTTCGTCCCTCAGTGACCGATGTCGCTGGCTCATTGATGTCAATCTTCTTCTAACATCATGAGATATTTAGCCTCTATCGCATTACAAAAGCATTCGCAGTTGAGAGAGCATCGTTACATAAAACAAAAAACGTATATACGCTTCCTGCAGATGTAGTAATTACCGTGACACATCAGACAGTAGTCAGTAGGGAGGGTTTGAGCAGTCGGTGTTCAATTCGCGCTACGAAATTGGGCAGGTCTTTTGGTAGCTTTTTCATAACATCTGTCTGACCCACATACACCTTCATACAATAAGTAAAGGTGGCCGGAGTGTGAAAGCAGCTGATCACCAACTACTGTCATTCCATAGTGTCGTACTCAGTGCTTGGACGCGGTGATAAATTCAGTTTAGCTGCCCCCTGTGTAAGCATATTTCGCAACACTTTTGTTCTCCTCTTCTGTCTTTATGATTAAGCGGGGTTTTAAAACTAGAAGCTTCATAGCACTGGCGAAACATTTTTAAAAGTGTGTAAATTGGAACAAAATATGATTACTGCCTTGACCGTCAGTTTGAAATTGTTGTTAATGGATTATATGCAAATCCGGTAGAAATACATCCTGACGTTTGTTCGTATGACGGTACTGTTTTGAAAACTTTATGAGTCAAAGGAGAGACTTCACAAAGGGAAGTACATGTTTAATACAGCGCTGTGAGACTAGTGTAAGGATCGATAGCACAGGTTTTGTTTGTGACAGACGTCGGGTGAGCAGTATGGGCTGAGCTTTACAGTGTAAGTGAATGTGGGATATGCTGTGACTTTTGTTGTGAAATTATGTTATTTGTGTGTGTGGAAATGTTCGCGTGTGAACGATGGCCAAGATCAAGACAGTGGAATAGGAATATGCAGATGTTCATAGGCCTGAGTGTTGTGTAGTCATCGTGTTTGTTTGTTTGTTTGTTTTTTGTTTGCGGTCTGCTTTGTAAACGCCGTCAGCGCTATGAAGTAGACGAATGGGAACGGATTGTGAGGCTGTCTGTTGTGTGCTGATAGTGCGTCTAGAGGGGCTGACGGAGACACTAACAATGTAGATCACAATGTAGATCACAATGCCCCGGATGAGAGTTGAACCGGATATCTTTGGATTATAAAGAAACAGTGTTACCACTTGAACGAACTTCCTTGGTGTATATATATATATATATGTATGTATGTGTGTACATGTATATACAATCATTCACGTTAGAATTTGACTTCGACCAAATACTTGGAACATATGCATAGGTACATACATACATACATGCATACATACATACGTGCATACATACATATATACATTCACACATACATACATGCATACATATATACATACACACGTACATACATGCACACATACATACATAATATATACACACACAAATACACACATACATATATACATACATGCATACATATATACATACATACATACATACATACATACATACATGCATACATATATACATACATATACACATACATACATGCACACATACATATATACACACAAATACACACATACATACATATATATACATACATACACACACATATATATATATATATATATACGTACATACATATCTCCATTATATAAAAGCCAGTGTGTGCAGTCTATATCACAATACATGCCAACTGGCAGCATTCGGCCCGCCTCACATGTTTAATTCCAGGAAACTTGGACAGGTAAAATGAAATGCTAATAGGTTTAGTGTGTGTTATTGAACGTGAACGGACAGTGCGGGCCGGAACGTGATGACGCAATACCTTTTAGTGATGCTTAGAGCCATTTTACTTTCTCTGCAACAGAAGTGTTGTGTTGTTATGCGGTGCAGTGCGCTAGTCACAGTCACTGTACCTCAGGAACTTACTGCGTCACGGTCAGCTGGAATTGGTGGGGTGGGGGTAAGCAGTCCAGATAATAAACAAATTCTGTTCCACAGACTCGGTGTAGCTCACTTTATGTTCATGAGACATCCTGTCGGGCCCCAGAATTGGGGTATTTGCGTCCCAGCAGATTTAGTTTGGCCTCTGTCCGTGATATTGTATTCGACTCTCGCTATAATAGTGTCCGAACATGTAAGGTGTGTGACAGTGTGTGTCCGTGAGCTGATAGGCTTCAGTCAGCTGTGGTGGTGAACTGTGTTAGAGCAGGCCGTAACTTCTAACTCCGTAGTGCACTTTGTAGTAGATCCAGCAGTTGTTACTGCCCGTAGGCAATGTGCGTATGGGCTACACTCGTGTGCGTCGATCGCTCGTCTTTGGGCTGCGTGTGATGTCTGCACCAACGTGGAACGTACGTTTCGTGTTACATACGTAATATTTCTGTACTCTGACCTTTAACGTTGCCACACTGCCTGATTTATGTGCAGGTGGTATGATTCAGTGTGTCTACAACTGTTATGTGAAGCTGTTCGTCTTATCTTATTGTCAATGCTTTACCCTGTTTCTGATTGCTTTCCATTCAGAAAAATAATTATTTCTCTCCTCTGCGTCTATACGTCCACTGTTCCAATTTCTGTTCTCCGCCTATATACGTCAATAGACCAGTATCAATCCGTGTCTCCATCCCCGTGTCTGTATCCATTGCCTCTCTGTATTCTTCCAATAATATCTCTGCTGTATTGTACTCTTTTGTACCTTACACTTTCATTTATTTTCCCCACAATACACCTGACGATTTATATATATATGTATATATATATATATATTGACGGAGGTATTTTTAATTTAAATTTTAATGAGTGTGATAGTGCTCTATTTACTTTTCGTTCAATCATATTTGGTTCATTTAACAACACTTTTACGTAATATCTCGTTACATATTGTTTAGTGTTGTAATACAGGGCATACACAAAAGAATGGTGCGGTTTCAAAAGTTAATAAAAAATTTATTTCTCACCTTACACGGGCACAACATACACCATCAGCGGCGGCAACTGTCCAAGTTTCTCATTTGGTAATTACAATCCTTCAATGTGTGCACCCTGGGTCACACGACACACATCCACACGGTAATCAAACTCATCCCAGACCCGGTATAGCATGTCCGCTGTAATGGCCTGCAGTGCATGCGTTATCCGATCACGAATTTCATGGATGGACGTGGGCAATGGTGTTACATAAACGCTGTCTTTAACGAACCCCCAAAGAAAGAAATCGCACGGTGTAAGATGTGGCGAACGGGGTGGCCAAGGGAGAAGGTTCTGGACACCTCAAAACGAAGCACACAGAAAGCCTTCTCCTGCTGCAACGCCATCTTTGAAACTGACCCCGCGGCCACGCAGTAAGCATGAGAAGCGAACTGCTGGTAGCGCATGAGAAACATGGACAGTTGCCGCCGCTGACGGTGTACGTTGTGCCCGTGTAATGTGAGACATAAATTTTTTATTCACTTTTGAAACCGCACCATTCTTTTGTGTATGCCCTGTATTTAGCGTAGTGTTTATATAGTAGTTTATATAGTAGTATAGTAATATAGTAATATTTAGTGTAGTAATATTTAGCCGTTTCTCTGGCGAACTAAAGACATCAGGAGGAACTGTGCTACAAGCTGGAAGGTCGCGGGTTCGAGTCCTGATGGGATAACTCGATTTTTCATTAAGTCAGTCTTTCTAGTCAACTGAGAGTGTAACAGAAATGACTTACCAGGAATATCTCCTGGGGGACAAAGGCGGCCGGTGCGTAGGGCTGACAACGTTGCCGCCTTGCCACCGATTGTCTAGAAATCCTGGGAGCCTCAACCTCCTGGTGACCCTAGGGGCTTGTCCAGGCCTGTACAGGCATAGCGTTAGCTTTACTTTTATCGTGTTGTGGTAGGTAATTGAACTCGGAATGCACTATATGTCTGTAAGAAAGAGGAGCATCTCCAAGCAGCAGTGCTTTGAAATTGGATTTATGTGTTCTTGTCAGACGAAGCATGTGTTGTAGCCCTATGTTTAAATTTATCAGCTTTACGGACAATTTATTTGGAGTTGTGTTTGTAAAGCTTTAAGGTCTGTACATTTTTACTTTAACGTTGCATGATCTCTGATTCTTAAACGTTATATAATTTTGCATTCAGGCAGAGACACACAAATGAAGGTAGATATTACGAATGTTTGAAAGTAACCATTTGTTTTGAACTGTTCATGTTAGAGTATACAATTACCAACAAAATTAAGTGTTTTTCTTAGAAGCAACGACTAGCAGTTAGGCCACATCTACATGTATTTAGAGGCATGGAATTAATAAACCACTCACGCATTATTTAGTGGAAATAATTAAGTATGCCTTAGGAATGAATTTGTAAGCAACCAGTTTCTTTCCTGAGCTGCCTGTGTGCTGGCGAAGGTCGAAGAAAGGTGAACTAAACTGGTGCCATTTCACTGTGTGACTAGACTGGTCAGAATTGTATTACTCTGTCATTGTTTATATGCCGAATTAGAGAAATCAATGACAGAAGCAATTAATTCTTTACAGCAGCAGTAAATATACGAAATACCTGCCACTGCTCTCAATAAAGTAGGCGTTCAGTGTCAAGGGTATTCTGACCATGGCGTCAGTAATTTTCCTCGTGTCATTGTGTCCTGTAAGCTGTACATAGGCTCCTATCGTACTATAGTACGTTCTATTACTACTAGCTTTACTGTTGGGTGTACTTATTTTGATGCTGTGACCATTGGCAGCCGATACCAGTGGCCGTGCGGTCTAAGGCGTGGGTCTACGGCCGCTCGCTTGCTGGGATTGTGGGTTCGAATCCGCCGGGGTCATGGATGTCTGTCTCTTGTGAGTGTTGTGTGTTGTCAGGTAGAGGTCTCTGCGTCGGGCCGATCACTCTTCCAGAGGAGTCCCACCGAGTGTGATGTGTCTGAGTATGCTCGTGAAGCCTCGATAATGAGGTGGCCCTGGCCCACTGGGGGCAGTTGCGCCATTGAAAAAAATCGTTGGTAGGGGTTTGGATTAAGGGTTCGAAGGCAGGACGGACTGACAGTGTTTCAACTTCTTTTACCCCTTATACTGTATTCCTGTTACTGTCTTTCAATCCAGTGCCCAAGGTGCCCAGATGGTTGGTCACTGGCATCCAATCACATAGGCCTGGTTTCAATCCCATGTGGGATTTGTGGTGCGTATAATGACACTGGGTCAGAACTGTGAGTATGTGTGATTTACCCTATAAATTGTCATTCCTCTTGTGCTTTATATTCACTCGTGTGATTTGGGGTAAATACAGCAGGGTAAGTTCAGGGCGTAGTGCCCAAGGGGCTTCCACCCAACCACATAAAATTTTCTGTCTGCTTCCTACTGTTACGTTGAGACGTATGGTGAGTTAAGATAGTCTGATCGGCACGCTCTTTACGCGCGTTCGCAAAATTGCGAAAAACGAGTATTAGTACGTCAAGTCTGTCCGTCGTCGTCCGCATGGAACAACTCGGCTCCCACTCGATGGATTTTCGTGAAATTTCATTTTGAGAGTTTTTAAAAAATCTGTGAGAGAATTCAAGTTTGATTGAAACCTGACAACAATAACGGGTACTTTACATGCAGACCTATGTACATTTGTGATAATATCTCGCTGAATTCTTCTTAGAATGAGAAATGTTTCAGACAAAAGTTGTAGAGAAAATCAAAACACACCACAAGACATCTTGACACTTGGTACTACAAGACAACTAACAGGGCTTGGTCAACTCCAATTTGTATAAAAAACCACTGCCAGCTATTTTTAATGACAATCTTCAATTTTGATAACAATATACCAGCTGAAGAGTCTAATTTTATATTTTTTACATTGCATACATTATATTTATACTTTATACTCTAAAGTAGACACAATTCGTGTCACAGTATAAAAGGAGTATACAACGGAATTGTATGTACTGTAGTGTGTTAATGTGATAGTAACTTGACTTTGTATTGTGGTGTGTATATATATATATATATATTATATTATATTATATTATCAGAGTAACAAATGGATGTAACATGAATGTAACCTTGACCCCCTGAAGATGGTTCAACTGGAGCCGAAACATATGTAGGGTATAAAGAACACTACTTGATAATATAGTGTATTTGTTGTTTTTTTTAATTTTGACACATTTTATGTTCAATAATTTTTTCCGAAAATCGTGCTGTTTATGAGATAATGTGGAAAAATATGGTACAGCCAGACAGGCCACAGATGACAATATAATACGGCGCATGCGCTTTGTATGCTGGATAACTAAGGCTACAGACACACACTGAATATGTAAACTTATTGCTTTTCCACCGCAACAATGGTTACGCGAACGCGCCTCAATGTTACGTTATACGTACATTGCTGTCTTGTTTTTTAACTTAGTACTCTATTCAGGTGAGTGGCATGTTCCACTGCTACATACGGTATATTTAACAGACAGTGGCATGTTCCACTGCTACATACGGTATATTTAACAGACAGTGGCATGTTCCACTGCTACATACGGTATATTTACCAGACAGTGACATGTTCCACTGCTACATACGGTATATTTACCAGACAGTGGCATGTTCCACTGCTACATACGGTATATTTACCAGACAGTGGCATGTTCCACTGCTACATACGGTATATTTACCAGACAGTGGCATGTTCCACTGCTACATACGGTATATTTACCAGACAGTGGCATGTTCCACTGCTACATACGGTATATTTACCAGACAGTGGCATGTTCCACTGCTACATACGGTATATTTAACAGACAGTGGCATGTTCCACTGCTACATACGGTATATTTACCAGACAGTGGCATGTTCCACTGCTACATACGGTATATTTACCAGACAGTGGCATGTTCCACTGCTACATACGGTATATTTACCAGACAGTGGCATGTTCCACTGCTACATACGGTATATTTACCAGACAGTGGCATGTTCCACTGCTACATACGGTATATTTACCAGACAGTGGCATGTTCCACTGCTACATACGGTATATTTAACAGACAGTGGCATGTTCCACTGCTACATACGGTATATATTACCAGACAGTGGCATGTTCCACTGCTACATACGGTATATTTACCAGACAGTGGCATGTTCCACTGCTGCATACGGTATATTTACCAGACAGTGGCATGTTCCACTGCTACATACGGTATATTTACCAGACAGTGGCATGTTCCACTGCTACATACGGTATATTTACCAGACAGTGGCATGTTCCACTGCTACATACGGTATATTTACCAGACAGTGGCATGTTCCACTGCTACATACGGTATATTTACCAGACAGTGGCATGTTCCACTGCTACATACGTATATTTACCAGACAGTGGCATGTTCCACTGCTGCATACGGTATATTTACCAGACAACCTGACGTCGTTTACAGATTTATATACTTAACGTTTTTCGGGTGTCAGACATCGCTCTGTCCGTCCCTATTGATTTCAGCTCTAGTGTGAAGCAGTGCTGTCTGCTTTAGAGCGGTTTATTACCAACAAGTGCTGTAAGCGTTTCAAAATTAGACGCTCTATTTCCGAACACGTCAGAATCTTTTGACATCGGATACGTGTTGCGTATATCTTTCCACCAGAGTAATAAAAAAAGTGTTCTGGTAAAAGAAAAGAATTTCTGTTTGACGTTTTTCACGATGTTAAGTGGCTGTTTGAGGTTACCTGCAGGTGTCCATTATTATGGCCACTGGAGTCCAGTACTTGCGTGTATTACAGCCTGTAGGTGGCCCTACAGCGCTAGCGCTTTCCTAAAGAAAAGTTAAAAAAAAATAATTGCAAGGAAAAAAAGAAATTCAAACTATGCAGTTGTGAATAATATAAATGTATTAAATGCCGTTGTTTTTGGTTTTGTTGTTGTATAACTTAGTTGAGAGATGTAAGCCCCCGTGATTTTGCCACTCAGCAAGAAACCGTTCATAAAACGTTGCATAAAAGTGCATGCCCGAATAAACATTAAGTCGCCCTCGGTGGACTAGTGGTTAGCGTGCTCGCCACTGGACCCAAGTTTCGCGGGTTCGATCCCGACCGAGGGCGATGGATTTTTAAGGGTGATAAAAATCCGTAGCACCGTAAGCCGTCGGTCCCATGTCGTAGATTTGCGGCATGTAAAAGAACCTTCGGGCATGAATAGAACCAGTAATGTCCGTAAGCAAAATTCAAGCGGCCATTTCTCAGATGGCTCTGGCAGTCACATCAGGATTGAGCAAAGGCTTGTGCGGTCAGTGAGCCGGTCACTCACTACAGAATGCACACTTTCCGACTAGGAAATCCTTCGGGATGAAATCCCAAAAAGAAGGAGGCTTTGGCCCACTCGAGCTGTAACGCCATGGAAGAAGAAGAAGAATAAACATTAAAATTGGCTTTATAACACGAAACGATATGAAAATAGGAAGGTGTACCGGTAATACAACTTTTTGCTGTGTTATCTAACACTTAGGTAGCAGAAAGTGACAGTCAGTGCCGCTAATATGAAAGTCCGTTACCATTGACAATCCTGAAGCAGTCTGTCCAACTGTAATCCTCATTGCCTGCTTTATCGTTTGTATCTGAATGTTATCCCGTTATCTACTCCCGGTCTTCAACGAGATTATTCCCACCAAGGTTCGGCATGTATTTATAATGTACCGTAACCTGTCCACATGCGACCGGGATGGCGTAGTCGCTGCGGGCTGGACTGTCCTGGGTTCGAACCCCGGTGGGTGCAAAATTTTCCCTACCTATCCAGACCTGCCCCGAGGCCGGGTACCGGGTCTTCCCGGGGGTAAAACGGTGGGGCGTGCCGTTAAACACTCACCCCCGTCTATCGTTGAGATAAAAAAGAGTAGAGCTATACCTCTCTACACCTCTTTTTGTCTATGCACCATTTTCCTCTCCACATTCCCAGCTTATCGAACTTTTGTCTAGGATTAGTGGGTGGCTGTATAAATCAGGGGTGCTTGTTACTGAGACTAACGTCTTAAATTGCTGACTTACAGCCCCAGATATGGTCGTGAGAACTTTGGTTTAAACCCTTGTAATTTGTGTTCTTCCTTCAGTGTAAGACACCGTATTGTGTAACCGTACACAATAGTGGAATAATTGTTGTTTGAGATCTGCGCTCTCCTGGGATATTACGCAGCGTTGAGTGGTAATTTTTTCACCGACGTTTCGGGACAATCTATCTGTCCCATCTTCAAGGATCTTCTTGGACTGCTTGATCGTTGGAGATGGGACCAACAGCTTGTCCCGAAACGTCGGTACAAAACTACCACTCAACGCTGCGTAATATCCCAGAAGATCGCAGATCTCATATACGTCGCGGCGGAAGACTGAAATCACGCAAATTGTTGTTTGTTTCAGTCGAAATTGCTTTTCATGTTTTCTCTAGGACGTGCCATTAGGATGGCCCAAAAAACCGGAGCGGGTTGATATTAAATGTAACACATCAGCTGTGATGTCTGTTCGTGATGTTAATCAACTTGGCAAAAACGTAAGTGCTGTAAGTCAAACAGCATCTGTAGCAGTCGCTAGTAAGAAGGTTGTCTAGAAGTAAATGTTGAGAGATCTAAGTGTCGTGCGCTTGTAGTCATGTCTTGGCATGAGAAAGCAGTTAATAATCACAACACAAAGATAGCTAATAAATCCTTTGAGAATGGGAAAAAGTTCAAAAACTCTGGGAACGACAGTGACAAATTAGAATTGCATGTACGAAGGAATTAAGGGCAGATTTTATTCGGGTTTGTTTGCTACCATTCATTGTTTTTGTGTTCCCGTCTGCTGTGCAGAAACTGGAATATTGAAGTACCAAGATCTTAAGGCCCAAGAGGGAGGAAGTAGTTTCTTGAATTGGGCTCCTCGCCAGATGTAATATGATGTAATCATGGATGGGCGGGTCACGTGGCATGCATGGAAGAGAACCGAAATGAATAAATCTTTTAAAGAGCTACCCGTAATGAATGGATTACAATAAGTTACAACAATAGAAGATGCAAACGAAAGTACAGTGTAATGTACTATTAGAATTACAATAATGGAGAGAAAGACCCAAGTAGAAACGCATGGAGGATTTTAGTGGGGAAGCCTGAAGGAGAGAGAGCATTTGGAAGAACTAGGACTAGAAGGAAGGGTCGTATTAAAATGGTTCGTAAAGAAATAGGATGGGAGATTTTGGGCGGTATGTGTATACGGTAATGAGCCGTCAGTTTCCATAAGCGGCAGGAAAATTCTTGACTAACTTACCAGATATCAGCTTCTCAGTAGTTCACGGAATGATGCTAATACTGCAGTCGAGTAACAACAGGCATTTGTAAAATACGTTCCTGTCGTAAGGTTATCGGGAACGTCATTTATAGATACGTTCCTGTCGTAAGGTTATCGGGAACGTCATTTATAGATACGTTCCTGTCGTAAGGTTATCGGGAACGGCATTTATAGATACGTTCCTGTCGTAAGGTTATCGGGAACGTCATTTATAGATACGTTCCTGTCGTAAGGTTTTCGGGAACGGCATTTATAGATACGTTCCTGTCGTAAGGTTATCGGGAACGTCATTTATAGATACGTTCCTGTCGTAAGGTTATCGGGAACGTCATTTATAGATACGTTCCTGTCGTAAGGTTATCATGAACGTCGAGTGTCGGTTTATTTTTTGCTGTTGCTTCCTGATTTAAAGACATTGGATCAATTACCAATTGTAATTAGAGTAAGGAAGGAATGGATTATTTGTTAGGAATCTTGTGACGTCACGTGAAGCGGCCATGTAGTGTTTCAAAGTGTCATCACGGCATTAGCCGGTACAGATTGGTGATAACCGAAAACTGAACATGGAGGACAGCTGAGTAGGTTTTAACACGCTAACGGTAGTTTAACGTTCGTAGTTTTATCATAAGCCAGGCCTATGGAAGTAATGTTTGATATTGTACGTAGGATAGGCTTGTTTTGTGTCTACCGGTGATTGTATCACCCCGAGCGACACTCTGGCCACACGCTTCATCGGGTGTCAAGGTTAACAATTCGTGGTTCCTAAGCCAACATTTTGCATATAATGGTGACGTGCTTAGGAACAGGCGCAGTGGCTCAGTCGGTGTGGGGAGACCGCTACGGCCTGGACAGTCATGAAATCGTGGTTCGGTTACCGGTAGGGACAAGGTGTTTTGCTTGTCTCCGCAACGTCCGGACCGGCTCTGGGGCCCCCTTAGTCACCTGTTCAAAGGGTATCGAGACTCTTTCCCTGGGGTAAAGTGGCTGGGGCATGAAGCTGACGACTGCCTTTTTATATTGTCAAATCAAGAGAAGAGCTTTGACCTTGGCAGTGGTCATGCACAGGAGGTGTTTGTTACCAGCAACAGATGTATTCCGGGTAACATACACTGCACTGAAGTGTAGCTGTGTGTATGCGGGCAATTTAATGCAATTGTTTCTTGTGTTCACATTTCTGCATAAATATCTTTGTCACGACCTATACGTTTTCAGCGCAAGAGACTTTCCCAATATTTCTATGTCAAAGCTGTTCTCGTCAGTCGCGGACAGTAGTGATGATTTTCAAAATGCCTCCCGCTGTACCTTTACTCCCTCATATGGCTTTATGGCATGGTACTTGATTGAGCTCAGACATCTGTACCTTCTACAGGCATACTGTAATTACAGTCTGTTCGGTAACGTGTCAGTTTAAATTCTGACACCATTTGTAACTTGTGTCAGTATAAATCTGACACCATTTGTAACTTGTGTCAGTATAAATCTGACACCATTTGTAACTTGTGTCAGTATAAATCTGACACCATTTGTAACTCGTGTCAGTATAAATCTGACACCATTTGTAACTTGTGTCAGTACAAATCTGACACCATTTGTAACTTGTGTCAGTATAAATCTGACACCATTTGTAACTTGTGTCAGTATAAATCTGACACCATTTGTAACTTGTGTCAGTATAAATCTGACACCATTTGTAACTTGTGTCAGTATAAATCTGACACCATTTGTAACTTGTGTCAGTATTAAATCTGACACCCAATTTTTCGTAACTTCGTGTCAGTTTTTAAATCTGACACAACATTTGAATATCAATGCACTTTGACGGTCAGTATAAATCTGACACCATTTGTAACTTGTGTCAGTATTAAATCTGACACCATTTGTAACTTGTGTCAGTACGCCTTTTACAATCAAAAATCACACCATTTGTAACTCGTGTCAGTATAACGCACGACTGGTCGTGACACCATTTGTATACTCTGTGCTACATGTGACACAGAACTGATGGAACTGAACCATTTGTAACTTGTGTCAGTACGTAAAAGTCAATTTGTACTGTCTATTTGCAATTTAACTTGTGTCAGTAAATTAAGAAGTCATATTTGACACCATTTGTAACTTGTGTCAGTAATTAAAAGTCAATTGTCGTACTACCATTTGTAACTTGTGTCAGTATAAATCATACTTGTAACTTGTTAGCAATTTGACCTTGTATGTCATATAATCGTGAATCCATTTGTTGTGTTATATTACAATTTGACTTGCGTTATGCATTTTGTAAGTGGTGTGTATAAAATCTGACTCTTTGTCAGTAACGGTAAAGTCATATTTGTGCGATACTGATTACATTTGTATTGCGTTTGCAGTTTGGCTTTCTGTAATTACAATACTCGTTTGTCAGTACTTTAAGAAGTGATATTTCAATGTACACTGTTAAATTGACTTGCGTGCGGAAAATCTCGCCCCCACCGGATTTTTTTTTTTGTCCGGGATTTTTCCCCTTTGATCCAATTTTTGTACTGTTTTAAATCCTTTTCTGTTTTCATGTCACTTTACGTTTCCATGCTACCGTCCTTATACTACAAACACAAACAAAAATCCATGCCTAGGTGGGATTCGAACCCACAATCCCAGTAAGCGAGCTGCCGAAGACCCACGCCTTAGACCGCACGGCCACTGGGATCGGCTGATTCGATCCCCGGTACGTCCAGCCCGTAGCGAGTCGCTATACTGACTGAGCTATGCGGGATGTGACGGACAGAAAGACGAGAAAAAGGACAATGGAATGAGGAACTGAACATGCATTTGACTTGCGTTATGTCATGTAACGTAAGAAAGTCATATTTGTGCTGTACTACTGTTAGCAATTTGACTTGCGTTATGTCATGTAACGTTAAGAAAGTCATATTTGTGCTGTACTACTGTTAGCAATTTGACTTGCGTTATGTCATGTAACGGTAAGAAAGTCATATTTGTGCTGTACTACTGTTAGCAATTTATGTCTATACTTTCCGTGTATATCATGTTTATTTCAATACAGTGTCGTGTTTCTCAAGCCTGTAGATATTGATGGATTGGATGTGTTGTCTAAATAGAATGTTTGAAAATACGCCTTTCATTCACTCCGCAGTCTGTCTTACGACAGGTCCGTAGCCTCTTCCAAAGCGAGTTCTCCACACGGTGCGATCTAGTGCTTCCTCTTTAATTTCAGTATCTTTTCTTTTCCTTAAGGTCATCCAGTAGCTCCTTACGTCATCTCCTTCGTCTTCCCGTCATTTCTATCCTTCCTTCTAACTTTCCTTCAATCACATGTTTCAGAAGGCAGTTTCTACGCAAGATGTGACCAATCCAGTTAGCCTTCTTCTTTTTATTGTATGTACGATATTCCTCTCCTCCTTCACTCTGTGTAATACTTCTTCATTTCTCACACGATCGGTCCAACTGATCTTCTCCATTCATCCAGTAGCTTTAAATTCTAAGAAATGAATCATCGGTTTGTTATTTGTGTTTTTGTTTATCCAAACTTGGAAGTAGATATCAAGGAAAAAAGAGATTTTTTTATGACTTTTGTGTTTTATAATGATCTTCAGCAAATCCCGCGCCTCGTGTTCTAGGAATCGGTTTGTTATCACTAAAAAAAGGAAGCTAACATTTTCAGTCTACTTGGCTTAGCTGTAATGAGCAAAACAGACGGGAGTCAAAGAACGCGATCACGCGCTAAGTTCCTGAATTTCTGTTTGTCACTGCGATTGCCGATAATTTCGGCATACAATGATTATAATGGGAGAACTAGACATGTGTCGCTTCAGTTCAAGATGTAACAGAGAACATTTAATCGTCTACGGAATTTCACATGCTCCGTACTTGATTGTGTGTTACATTTCTGGTTTTGTGTACAAACTGTCCAAGAGTCTAGAAACCACCTCAAAATTCTAGGCGCCAAAGTGGTGACAGGAAGCAAGTTCCATACTGAGGACCCACAAATTTTGGGCGCCACCTTACAAAATTTGGTCCTCTGGTGCACGAGATTTGTGCGCCCCTGAATTACCCTCCTGTCGCCTTGGGTTAGCGCGATTACGATTTGAAACATTCCTTCAGTTTTTTCTGTCACGCGAACTTCTGAGATGGCAGCACCATTGACTTCATTCAATGCAGAACAGTGTAATGTTTGCATGTTGATAGATATTTGTTAAACGTGGAATTGTTTTGAGGTCAGAATTGTAAGAATAAGAACATGGCGATAGCAAGTAATGCACATATTTGTATAGTGCAGGTTTGGTATGCAGTTTGTGTGGCCTATTATAGGGTAAACGATAGACTTCAGTAAGTTCGGTGCAGCGAGTGTGTGCTGGTCAGAATGTGGTGTTTGTGGTTACATTCAAAGGCAGGTGCGTGAGAGTCAACAAATACATTTGATTTGACGTCATAATTAAGTACCAGTCTGTCTTGCTTTTGTTAACATCTAAAATAGGCTTGTCGGTAGGCCAGGCTTATGAAATTTTCACTACCAACCAAATGCACAATATTTAAAAAAACCAATATAAGGTTTCTTAAAATCGTCTAAAAAGCCCCTACATATGTTTCGGTTTATAGAAAACCATCATCAGTGGGGGGGTCACATAATTGCACTTTTTCAAATTACGTCCATGCGTTCGTCGGTGAACCTAGAAGAAAATTTATGAAATTTTGTTTCAAATTCTTCTCTAAGTTTCAGAACTTCGAAATTCCGAACTATACTGCTCGATATCCACCCACTATACGTTGTGTCCTGCAGAAACAACCGGAAGCTGTTACTTCAATACGTTAGAGGGTCAGTTTTTGGGCAGCTTGCACAACATGTTTCCAGTTCAAGGACAGTAACTTGACACATTCTGAGATACGAGAATTTGTGTATTTATAATTTGTAACACATTCGTGTTTATTGAACGTAACGTTACCTTTAGAGTTTAGGAGCTCCGCTGCAGGTGTGTGTGGGCCCACACTGGGGAATTCCTCGTGTTTCGGTGTTAAGTAAATGGTAGTCGGTTAACGCATTGATGATTAATTTTAACAGTTAAGATTTCACAGTTGCCATTAATCTATCATAGATGGCAGGTTACGTCTCTTTCAGTGATCGTGTTAAATAGAAGGTACCCGCTCGTGTAAACCAGTGGTATTCAACCTGGGGTACGCGTACCCCCGGGGGTACTTGAAGACATCTTAGTACGTAAAATTAAGAAATATATATATTATTTCATGATAAACACTGAATAATCAGGGCCAGATTTAGGGTTAGCCACAAGAGACCGGAAGTAAGGACATGCGATTTGGGAGCGCCATTTTTCTCTCTCTCTCTCCTTTATGTGATTCTTATCTGGGCGGCTAGTTTCATTTTATTCCACATAGTGCATATAATTTTGCTTTGCTAAAATACTTTTGTTCCTTTATTAATTTTTATACGATAGACAATAATATATTTGTTATTTAATAGCTTGACTCTCCTTTTTTTATTTAAAACTTATTATTCAATACATTATTTTGGATGTAATTTATTTAACTTATTTTAGATGTAGATTATAGACTGTGTATAACTTGAATTATGCACCAACAACTTTGGGGGTACAAACTTGAAGAGAAATTATATGTGGGGGTACGCGAACAAAGAAGGTTGAATATAGCTGGTCTAAACGACATGCCACTTACGTAGCAAGGAGCGGTCAAGTACTATGCAGTGTTCGTGCTTCTGAAGCGGTTTTCAAATACGTCCACGTTGTTACTCTCATTTGCCTGTCATTATCTGATGGGAGTTAGCTCAGTGCACAGTGTGACTGAGTCGCAAGTGTTAGGGTCTTTTCCTGAAGGTGGCTGCTGCAATGCGTTTTGTTGCCGTGACAGTACGAGTATGTGGCCAGATTGATGAGTGAGTTACTGAGGAACTTGATCTACACGGAACTATAGATTGATGAGTGAGTTACTAAGGAACTTGATCTACACGGAACTATAGATTGATGAGTGAGTTACTGAGGAACTTGATCTACACGGAACTATAGATTCTAGAAACGTAACATTAAAATAACGAATTGTAACTCTGCGCGTTGTTTCGTTTAGGTATTAAAGTAGTTCGTCTTAGACGAGGGTAAAGGTAAAGCAATCCCATTACAGGCTGACAGACCCTGAGGGTTCCAGGACTTGAGGCTCCCAGATTTCAAGACAATCGGCACATGAAGGTGGTAAGATTGTCAGCCCTACGCACCGGCCAACTTTACCCCGCAGGAAATATTCCTGGTACTCATTTGTGTTAGAGGCTGAGTCGAGCCGAGGGCCATAGTGCGGCCGGAAGGTTTATGTTAATGAAAAATTCCAGTGACATCGGGAATCGAACCCGCGACAGTGCCTCAACCAGCTGAACCACAATGTGCCCCCTTAGAAGAGGGTGCTGAGTAGGTTGTTTGGACTTAAGAGAGGGAGGTAACCGGGGGTTGGTGTTGTTAGCATTACGAAACTAGAGTGAAAGGACGAGGAACGTAATAAACACGCGAGAAATGAGAATTGCATACAAAATTTTTTATCCTAAATTTTGAAGGTAGAGTGCCACTTGCGAAGACCTGGGAATTAATTGGAGGATGGAAGTAAAATGAAGAGATAAACATACGATGTTAAGGACTTGATCAGTGTAGGTCAGGATCGGAAGAATTGTCGCGCTGATGTGAAGACGTGGCGTAAAAGCCGAGGGTTTGTTGACTTGCTGTGCGATTTTTGGCTTTTAGAGAGGGAGTTACACCGTACCGTGTGCACGTGTTGCCTCTGTTGTACCGCCGTGGCTGTAAACAACTCATTTTCAGAAGTGTATTTATGTGAAAGATGTTTTGTGCAGTGTTATAGGGCGCATTGTGTAATTAAAGTGTTGAGTTTGTGGTCCTGACAAAGGCGCTTTTTACGCTTATGTATGAATAATGTCTTTTTTTTTCAATGGCTCAACAGCCCCTTGGAGGCCTAGGCCACCTAATTTCTCCAGGCTTCACGATCACACAATTCAGACACACCACACTCGGTAGGAATCCTCTGGACGAGTGACCAGCTGGACGCAGAGACCTCTACCTGACAACACACAACACTCACAACAGACAGACATCCATGCCATAGGCGGGATTCGAACCCACAACCCCAGCAAGCGAGCGGCCGTAGACCCACGCCTTAGACCGCGCGGCCACTGCGATCGGCACATAATATCTATACACAGTTTATGTATAACAGAGTATTATATACGTATATAAACGTATGTACGTATAGGCACCCGCACTGGAAGCTCCTGCAAACACTGTGCTCATGTTCTGGCTACGGTCCTGATTCCAGTAGTTAGGTATGAGTTAGATTAAAGTCGCAGTGCCTCGCAACACCGACACGTGACCATATAGTCCTACCACAGAACACTGAGTACACAGGAAGTGGAAATCCGTACCTTCCCGGCGCACTACGCTATCTCGCGATTTGCACGTGATGAAGGTGACCTTGCTTGTGCACGGAACTTCTGCCTCCACCTTCAGGGCCTACCCTGAACGTGGAGACAAGTTCCTCCGAAACGTCCTGTTTATTTAAACCAGACTATGCAGTGTCCGTACTCACCGCTGTGACCGTCTTAAACCTTCGATATCGGTTCACAGTTTGGGTACATCCTTGTAGCACTGGGATGACACGTGCGATTCCCTTCCGAGGGCGATTCACTCGTATGCGTTAAAGGATTAGAGGTAAAGGTAAAGATAAGTTTGTCCCTGTTCACGCCATGTGAGTATATTGAGGAATGGAGGTATAGCTCCACTCTTTTCTAACCTTGGAACTAGATGGAAGTGAGTGGTCGGCTTCACGCCTCGGCTGCTTTACTCCCGTGGATGGAGCTCCCGATATTCGTTTTATAGGAGGTTGCTTGGGCCCCGATGTCGGTCTGGATCTCTGGAGTAGTGGAAAAGGTGTTGCTTCTACCCAGAATCGAACCACAATCTCTCTGTCACCAGTCCGTAGCCTAGTCACTGTACCGACTCAGAGGCTTACACGTGCACCGAAACTGACAGTAGATCGCTGGAGGGACAGAACGGCGCAATGCGCACGGTATGTTCCTGTACGTATTATCGTACCTTGTGAGCACGGAGCCTGCAGCTGTTTGCGAACATGAAGGCAGCAGAACTGTATTAGTGATGCCAGAGTGGACGTAGCTGTGTCGGTGCGCTAAACACCGCGTTCGAAAATGAAACGTGAATTTGCAGTGTCTGTGAGGCCCTGCCGTCTTTGAAGCACGCTGTCTTGTCTTTGCAAGCCAGTAACCTATACACAAGAGTAGGTGGGGTTGGTATGTTGTTACTTTTGTTGATCGTCATTATCATCATCTTATCGTCATTATCATCCCCCCTCTTCTCTCTACTTCTGTCCACGTGCATGGTCTAATGTTGCATCCATACCTGAAGAAAATTATCTTGGCAACAAGACGGAAAAGAGATGAATTGGAGAGAGAGAGAGAGACGGAATGAACTGGGTGCTGTGAATGGCAGAGAGTATAAAAACCGAACCTGGTCTTGACCACATTCTGACGTTTCGTAATAGCTAAATAACGCTTATAAGAAGCTAAATATGTTTTGGAACTATTGGAGTCTGTGACTGTATGTAGCAGTATGTGTGACAGTCTGTATTTGGAGTAAGCCTCTGCCTCAAGGATGTCGGTTCGAGGCCAGTTTAAGTACTGCGTAAAGGTAAAGTTTTACCCTAGAATAGGCCATGAAGCCCAGAGGGGGCGTAGAGGTATAGCTCTACTCTTTCTGTAACCTCGGCCTAATGGGTGTGGGTGGTCACCACCCCCCGGCCGCTTTACCCCGGGAAAGAGACCCGGTACCATTGTATAGGAGGCTGTGGGCCCAGGGCCGGTCTGGATGGCTGCGAAAAGTCTTCGCCCCACCGGGATCGATCCCGGACCCGCCCAGCCCGTAGCGAGTCGCTATACTGACTGAGTATCCCGTTCCCTCGAGTCTTTAGTAATGACGTTTATATAGCGTAAGGTTTTGAAGCTTCACGACAGCTTATGCAGTGCAATATTTTCGGTCCGATTCAGCCGTGTGATAATGGAGATGTAGCCGTCGTTTCGCAGATTTTGTACCATCAGGGCTGATATGTTAACATTACTAGCAGGTATGTGTGTAAATACAGAACCGAAAACTTTGACACTCATCAAACCTGATGAAACTGGCAGAGACAGCCTCCGAACTTTGAGGCAAACTGCATTTTGCACGGTTATCTGCAAAAAGCTTGGTGCAAGTTTATCGCATGAATTACAGCGTCTGTGATAGGATTGTGCCCTAGTCTATTCGAAAACATTTCGCGCTGATTTAGCTTATTGACAAATGTGTATTAGTCGCCGTTAAATAAGTTTATGTTCTGGAGGTGACTATCTCGCATTCTATCCTTCAGCTTCGTTTCTGTGTCAGATGTGATAAGTGTCTGTTCATAATTATTATCACTGTGTGAGTGAGTGCAGTGTTGGCTGCCTTTACGTCCTCTTGTAACTAACATACATGCGAACTACGTAACGATAGATGGAGCAATTTTAATTTGTGTTGGTTATCTGTGACATTCCTGACACTTTGGCCAAAATTATGCTGTGTTCTTTGATTACCCATCTTCAAGGAGGAGATGTAAATGGTACACAAGAGGAGGAATGATATGGTTATGCGACAAATGTGTGAATTTTTATCTGATTTAATACATATTTATGTATAAATAGTCCATGTTCGAACTGTATCAGTTCATCTTCAGGATACAGTTCGAACATGTTGACTTTTATACATAATATATATTAATAGAAGATAATAAAGTGTGTTTGTCGGAATAAATTTATACAATAAATGTACGATGCATAACAAAAAGCAGGATATTTCTAAAGTCTCTGCTTTGTTCTTGATAATGGCGTTCTGAAGAAATTGCACACAAATTTCGTTAACTTGAACCATATGGAAGGACTACTGACTGACTGAATAACATGTAGGTGGTAAGAAACAAACAAACAAATTACAGCCGATGAAGTTCTTCGTGAGAATCAACAGATTCAGCTGTGTGGATTCAGGCTTCCGCGTGATGTAGACTTGACCTAAGCTCTTCTGGATATTACGCAGCGCTGAGGGGGTTTCGGGATAACTACAGTCCCATGAGACCGTAGATTGTCCCGAAACGTCGGCACAGAACTACCACTAGCGCTGCGTAACGTCCAGAAGAGCGCAGATCTCAGATTTTCAGCTAGTCAAGAGTTCCCGTATTTATGTAACATAAATTCGTTAGGTGTTCGTAAATTTCGCACTTGTCCTATCCTGAGCATATAATTCGGTCTACATATTCCATCCTATTCCTTTAAGGTACATTTAATATAATCCATCCACGTCTAGGTCTTCCAAGCGTTCTCTTTCGTTCAGGTTTTTAACCAAAACGCTGTGTGAATTTCTGTTTTCTCCTAAGCGCCCATCTCATCCTGCTTTGCGTGAGCGCGCTAACTGTAGTCGTACATGCATTCAGATAGGCACACAAACCTTAGAGCTCCTAAATCGTATGCAGACCGCCATGAGTTAGACAACACGCGTCATAGAGCTGTGTGTTCAATGTACATTTACAGTCTGTATTGCTACAGTTGCTGTTTGTATGAAAGTCTTGAACGTGAAATTGTTTTCGTCCGAATGTACAGTCTGATAGGACTGACTCCAGTTCCTTATATCTATACACAGTCTGTACACTGTTATACATATCTGTACATGTACACATTATATACTATAACTATCTGTACGCTATACACTATGTATACACTTACGCTATCTATACACTATCTATACACTATACATACTTCATATCTATACATATGCTACCTATACACTATATGCTATCTATACACGATATATACACATACTGTACACTATCTATACATACACTATCTGTAGCTATACACTATGTATACACTATACCTATCTATACACATCTATACACTATACACTACCTGTACAATATCTATACACTATATGCTACTATACCTATATGTATCTAACACATATATACACTATATGTAACTATTTACTATACACTATCTGTACGCTATCACTATGTATACACTATACGCTATCTATACACTATATACACTATACACTACCTGTACAATATCTACACTATATGCTACCTATACACTATATGCTATCTTACACGATATATACACTATACTGTACACTATCTATATACTAACAATCTGTACGCTATACACTAGTATACACTATACCTATCTATACACTATCTATACACTATACACTACTGTACATACTATACAATATGCTACTATACACTTATGCTATCTATACACGATATTACACTATACGTACACTATCTATGCACCATAAACTGACTATGCACTGTACACTATACCTACCTATACACTATGTCATGTGATATCCGTCGCTGTTTAGACAAGTTTTCCTTCTTCTTGGAATCTCGACCATGAAGATGGGACCGACACGTTGTCCCGAAACATCGGTAAATAATTACCACACGACGCCGTGTAATTACCGAAAAGACCACAGATTACATGAACATCGCGGCGGAAGCCTGAAATCAAAGTTTTCTAACAATTTATCTGGAAGAGCCGACGAGACCAGAAGAGCAGTCAGCATAGTTGGTTAACTGGTCAAGACTCGCTCTGGCTAGTGCCATACGCAGCATGGCTGTGCGTCGCAGCAACTGTTGCTTATGAGGACGTACGTGAGCCGCATGATCTGCCGTGTGCGTGTGTGTGTGCGTATATGTGTGTAGGATCTTTCTCAGGAGACTCGGCGACGTGCTGTTTGTGATTAACTTCAGGTGGTATTCATTTAGGAGTTGTTTAATTGCACAGTTCTCGTGTAATACATCTGTAAGACTGTCTTACGTGACAGCATTATGTGCCCCGGCATGTAATAAAGCTGTCCGCGGTACAGTAATTGTTGTTGTTTCTGCTACAGTGGCATAAGAGTTTATCATGGTAACTTCACTTTAGATTTTAGTGTCTTTTTTTATAGCTGCATCTTGAAGCAACCGAACTTGTCCTTTACCTCTGCCATGAATAAGGAACACGATATCAATGCTAGCACCTATTTCTGTGGTCTCTTTGATTACTGTGTGATTTGACTTTGTCACAGAGACGACTGTGACGGTATGTGGGATATGTCCCCTGTATTTCGGTAGATATATACCAGTCCATGATGTCTTCATCTTTAGGGCTACGTCTTGCTGCTTTGAAGCTGGAGGTAGTAGGTTCCTCCGAAACGTTAGTTAACGTCAGTTGAATGAAATCTCTTGAGGTTGATGAGTTTTTGTTGGAAATGCGGGCATTGGGTAACTCGTTGTAGAAGACGGTGTAGTATAAATTATTCCTAGTAGAGAGATGTACTGTCTGTATGAATATGGCAGGGAATGTGCCCGTTAAATTTTTATGTGAAATTTTAAGTAAATGGTAACTTAAGACGTCTTATATTCGGGAGACCGCTTTTTTGAAATCCGAGCTCCAAGCTCTGCTTTCTTGGCTTATGCTATTGTAGTTTTCATCAGAACGTCCGGGCGAATTTCGGGACAGCGATCTGAAAGGAGCTGTTCAGTCTTCGCGCTTGATAATTCGTAATTCGGAGATCATCTTACCATTCGGCACTCCTTAATGTCAGACAGTACAAATGACTTCGTAAAATCAGTAAGTATATGATGTAAGGTATGTGCGATTTCTTGAATTCCGTAGGAGTTTGCGAAACGATGTTTGGACATCGATACAAATCGATAAGTATGCCTGTCTGTGAAGGACTCGAATTGCGTATGGGAGCGGGACGTACGGAATTTCAGGCCGCTTGATTTTTGTTGGACACAGTGTACGAAACTGTATTTAACTGTCAGTTTAACACTGGTGTCTTGCAAACAAAGACACCCTGTATGCTGTTTTTGAGTGCATCAAGAAGGTGTAGTGGATAATGAAAGGTGCCCGTTGTGTTTGAAGCTGACAGGTCTTAGCTGTCTAGTGGAAGTCAGATATTGCATTAGCAAAACAAGAGCCACGCTGTTTTGATTCGCAGCGTGTATTACCTGTGCCATGCGGTGATATCAGTCACCTTTATTGTAGACGGAGTTGGACTTGCTACAGTTTCATAGAGTTTGATGTGGCTTGTAAGGCACAATACTTGTATCTTTGGAATGAGATGTTAGCGAAAAGATGTAAGGAGATTTAGAGGTATGTACATATCTCGTACTAATTATTTATATAATATATAATAATAACCATGGCTCAACAGCCCTATATGGGCCTGGGCCTCCTCTTTCCGAGGTTACGTGGTTTGCGCATTTGTGGCAGTTCGGAGACCAGCCGACTCAATCCTGATGTGACCGCCAGAGCCATCTGGCACGCAGTCAGGAAACTTGGGTGAGAAATGGCCGTTAAATTTTGCCTACGAAACATTTCTATTCATGCCCGTAAGGTTCTTTTACGACATGGGACCGAAGGCTTTACTTCCCCTCCGAAGGAAGTGGTGCTCCGGATTTTTATCACCCTTAAAAATCCATCAACCTCGGTCGGAATCGAACCCGCGAACCTTGGGTCCAGTGGCGAGCACGCTAACCACTAGTCCACCGAGGGCGACTCATTCTTTATATATTCAGTTATAATTTAGAAATTTGAACTCATCAAGATTTCATTCACAGAGTGTACCCCACGAGGCTTATTTTAATACTTAAGAACTTCCCTTTCACTCCCGAAGTACTGAAAAATAATGTTAATGTATAATACATTTATTATATTTTAATACAATCTTCGCTTTTATCTAGTTTCGGCTTATACAACTGCAGTTTTTTTTTATAAAGTTTGGATCTCAGCTACCTAAAAAGTATCATTATCTTGGGCTGCATTTAAATTATCGTCCTTTGTGTATTTTTAATTGCCTAATGGTGGCTTTTCACAAAAGCCGAAACATGTAGCACGCAATAAAAAGACAACTATATTTAGTTGTCATAGACGATCTGTACTTTCTTTCTGCTGTTGTCTTGTAGTTGCATAAATCTTTCACTTTTTGACTTAGTTATTTGTGTGCAAATATCTCAGGATTGTTTCTTTCAACTGTTCCAATTTTATATTTGGTTATTTCCTCTGCATGCATTTTTGGCAAGGAAATGACAGTTCTCATAATCTCTGTTCATTAATTAGGTGTTATTAGTTTTACTTTTCAGGGCGCTACCCAAATTTATTTCGGTCATATTAATGGTAGGTTTACTTACCGGTTTCCAAAATAGCGTCAGCTGAGCTTGTATCATGTAATAAGAAGTAATTTTGCAGCAGGAGTGAGGGTTCAAAGAGTTGGTTAAGGAAACAACTGAGAGTGTTTCTTGGATCGGACAAGCAAGGGGATAAGATGGCCTTAGCTGGCACATCGATCTGGAACACTTTGTAGGTACGTGGGGTATACACGAATTTTGAATTCTTAATTGTGAAAAATATATTTTTTGTAAGACCTTAAATATTCAAAGCTGTCGTGTCTCAAAATGAGATATTTGGATTATTGCTGTGTTGAACTGAGCTATGTGAGCTATGAGCTCGGTTATAACATCATGAAAGGGACTGCATAATTTGTGTCGTTATAAACGAGTGTCGTTCTAACCGATGAGTACGATATTGTTAGGAATTAACTGATACGACATATTATTTCACACTATATACGAGGTATCGCATAAACCGATGTCGTTATAACCGGGTTCGACTGTACTATTTGCAGAGTGTTTTGTTTTGAAATAGGCGGTAGAAGATCTGTATGCGTGATTATGACATTATTTTCCATTGACTGTTAATTGAATGCAGTCTTGTGGTATTTGTAACGTGTGACATAATGTCGTTGATACCTTATCCTTTCTCCCATGAAATAGATCCCACAATCCGGAATTTCCGTACTTGGCCGTAGAGTGGACAGTAATTGTACGTATGCTGTTTGTCTTATATAGTAATTATGCCGCAGTGAGTGACATGCCCTTTTTCTTTTCCTTAAGCAATTTTTCTTCGGACAGTAATTATTGTATTCATTAGTTCGAGAATTGATGATATCATTTGACCATAAAGTGGAGTGTCGTGTTTGAAACGAGCAGCGAAGAACAATCACGAAAGAGGCATTACCTGCACATTAGCGGTGTCGTTTGCTTTCTGCTTGCGCGGTTCGTAAGAATAAATGGATCTTTAAAGGGAATGCTTATTAAGACGTGTTCTATATACGTAACCTTAACACGAACACTTTACGGTCACGCCGTATTTGGCCATCCATAGTACTGCTGCGTGTGTGTGTTGGTACGCGCTTTGCACGCACGCACGTAATGACGTATGATGTACTGAACGACGAGGCTGGGCCTACATACATGAGACCATGCACTGCGGAGTTGTGCGGCAATCGGTCAGTGACAGATTAGAACAAAGTGGAAAAATGCGATCGTGTTTTAATTGAGGTACTGTAGCAGCATGTGAATGGGCGGACTGCGGGAACTGCGAGAGGTTGTCAGGGTAGCCTGGATTTGAACCCAGAACTTAACCGAATACACTTCAGAAGTGTTGCTAGCGAAGCCAGCTACCTCGGTGTAATGTGTGTGTATGTGTGTATGTACATGTATGTATGTATATGTATGTATGTGTGTATGTATGTATGTGTGTGGATATGTGTGTATGTATGTATGTATATATATGTATGTGTTTATGTATGTGTGTACGTATGTATGTATACATGCATGTGTGTACGAGTGTATGTGTGTATGTATGTATGCATGTATGCATGCATGCATGTATGCATGTATGTATGTATGTGTGTATGCACGTGTGTACGTATGTATGTATACATGCATGTGTGTATGTATGCATGTATGCATGTGTGTGTGTATGTATGCATGCATGTATGTATGTATGTGTGTATGCACGTGTTTACGTATGTATGTATGCATGCATGCATGTGTGTATGTGTGTACAAGCATTTGTTCGCAAGATGTCTCCGTTTCTTTGTAAAGTTAGTGCATGTGGTTGTTACTGAGTATGTACACTCCCTGTCCTAACGTGCTACCAAGGCTGTCTCACGAACCCCCCGTCTCGTGCCGTGTCACGCCGAGCAGTGTTACAGCTGCCGATCTGAATACTAAAGGCTGGCTGGAGCGAATAATGGGGGAACAAACTGTCAGCAGCTCACACGTCAGGAGGGGAACCTGGGACATTTAGCCTTCCGCCTTCAGTGTTCAGTCAGACAAGAAATATTGGACGCCGCGACCTCATATCCCAGGAGGCGGAATTAGAAATAAAAATTTTAGTGGGGTAAGTTTTGGCACTACGAAGTAGTTCAATACAAAATATATGTACAAAGGCATCTGTGTGTATCTCAGCTCAATATAGCAGAGTCCCTCAGAAAGTGATGGTTATTTGTGGAAACCAAATTGTTATTATCCTGGGATCTTCTATGTACCGCTGGCATAGCCTGAAATAATGATCGTGTTCTCAACATTCCACTACTGGACACTAGCCTGAGCCAGTTGTACCCAATCCACATTCTGAACCATAATTCTGTGGGATTGGGTTTTAATAGTTTGTTTGTTAACACTGCACTGTGCAATACTTCAGTGAATTGTGTCACGCCGGACGGTGCTTCATATCGCGTGACAAAGATATTTGCTTATCCTCACATATATAAATAATATATATATATATATAACCATGGCTCAACAGCTCTATATGGGCTCGGGCCTCCTCTTGCCTCCTCTTTCCGAGGTTACTAAGTCGTGCGCATTCGTGGCAGTTGGTGACTGGCCAACTGGCCGCGCTACTCTTCTATCGATCCTGATGTGACAGGCAGGCAGTCAGGAGACTTGGATGAGAAATGGAGGCTTTGAATTTAGCTTACGTAACATTTCTATTCATGCCCGTAAGGTTCTTTTACATGCCGTAAATTTACGACATGGGACCGACGGCTTTACTTCCCCTCCGAAGGAAGTGGTGCTCCGGATTTTTATCACCCTTAAAAATCCATCGACCTCGGTCGGGATCGAACCCGCGAACCTTGGGTCCAGTGGCGAGCACGCTAACCACTAGTCCACCGAGGTCGACATCCTCACATATAAATGTGTTTAAATTTCGTTGGATGGGACGATAATATTAAAGTGGATTTTCAAGAGGTGGGGTGGGTGCGTGGACTGGATTTGTGCGGCTCAGGATAGGTACAGGTGACGGGCTGTTGTGTATGCGGTGATGAAACTTCGAGTTCCCTAAAATGCCGGGAATTTTTTGAATAGCTGAGGACCGGTTAGCTTCTGACGAAGGACTGTGTTCGTCATTGAGTTAGGTAGTTGGTTAATTTGTTAGTTGCTGAGTGCCACGTGTTCATCAGAAGTTCTTTCAGTTTTGTGATTAATTTAAACATAATTCGGGTATAATATGTTTATTGATTATGTCTGTTTTTGAACACATAATGAAAGCAGTTCTTCATTTGTGGTGCTGCACTGGGGACAGAAATTGTATGCGGAATAAATGAAAATTGTGCTCATGGAATGTGACTGAACAAAAAATTATTTTAATTCTGCAGTAGTTACATCGCGAATTTGTAGCAGGGGCACGTTGTGTGTGCTTGTAATTCGTAACTACGAGTACAAATTGTGTAATGCGTTTTGTCGGAGCCTTGTTTTGTTCATTTCAGTCGCATGTAGCGACGGTTCTTAGCGCTCGTCGGAGCAATATGACTACAGGCACGTTCTGGTGCACCGAGATTGACGTCATGATTGAAAATTCCCTTTTTATTAAAAATTTTAATATCAAACTTCATCTCGGATTTTAATTTGTTCGGACGCTTGTTATTTTAGGAATCTGTATGAACTTTTGAGTTTGTGCGGCGCTGACTGAGATATCGTAGGAAGATAGCGATTGTTTGATTTGAAAGGCTAAATTAAGCAGTTGTGACATGTTTGAATGCATAATTCTGGCGCATTTGTGGAAATTCCGCCTCTGAGAGTATAGCTAGTCATCAGCTGGCATTTAAACTGGATTCCCCAGAAGCATGAGTTAAATACACTCTGTCTATGCCAGCCTGCTGTATTTCATGTATGCAAGTGCACATACATGTCGACCTCGGTGGACTAGTGGTTAGCGTGCTCGCCACTGGACCCAAGGTTCGCGGGTTCGATCCCGATGTCGATGGATTTTTAAGGGTGATAAAAATCCGGAGCACCACTTCCTTCGGAGGGGAAGTAAAGCCGTCGGTCCCATGTCGTAGATTTACGGCATGTAAAAGAACCTTACGGGCATGAATAAAAATGTTGCGTAAGCCAAATTGCCTCCATTTCTAGCCCAAGTCTCCTGACTGACTGCCAGATGGCTCTGGCGGGCACATCAGGATCGATAGAAACAGTAGCGCGGCCAGTTGACCAGTCATCAACTGCCACGAATGCGCACGACTTAGTAACCTCGAAAAGAGGAGGCAAGAGGAGGCCCGGGCCCATGTAGGGCTGTTGAGCCATGGTTATATATTATATTATAAGTGCACATACATATGTGGGTCTGTTAAGTGTTTTTGGAAAAGTGTACATAGATTCTTCATTATCAAACAAAAGTGTGTATATAAGTTTCGTAAATTTGTAGCCTAAAACGATTTTCAATAAATAATGCCTACAGCAAAGAAATATGGCAATATAATATAAGTTTTAGGTCATTCAAACATCAAAAAGCGGTCTGTGTTCTTTTTTTTTCGGTTTTTCGCTAGTTTCATTTATTTTGGTCCAGGTTTGTGCTGTATGCTGTCTCGATCAATTATTTACAGTGTTTTAGAATTCTAAGCATGTCTTGTTGTAGTTGGAAGGAATGGTCGCCCAGTACAGTGCGCTGAGTGGGCTGTGTGTTAGATGGCGAATTTCTGAAAGCGGATTTTTGCAGCGAATTTATTCAGTAACCAACAAATGCACAAACATAAACTACTTTATAGTTTTATAATATCGATGTATTCCCCTACACGTGTTTCGGTCCGTAGACCATCTTCAGGGGGGTAATTAGGCTACTACACTTCACATTGCATGTTAAAATGGCCCGAAGAGCACACTTGTCTTAGTAATAAGTTATAAAACATTTGAATTTGTAAAATGTGAAAGTGTAAAAATTAAAATTTTATCATATAAGTTAAAGTCAAGATTTAAAATAGCAGCGTTGTCACTTGATGCACAGAATCATGGTATTGTATTTGTTGTTGAATATTAGCGTGTTGTTTCGCGTGTTGTTGTGTGGAGTGGTATAAGCTGGATGTTGTCTGGTGGACTTTGTTATCCAAGCAGATACTAATAAAACTACGAAAGTAGTTTATATTTGCACATTTGTTGGTAAACTGAATAGTGAGTGAAAATGCACGGTGAAAGTAATACGAAATTTAAAAAGTTTGCAGTGAAGTTTAGAGTACCTCACAGTGCCCACGTCTGGAGCCAGGCGTAATTAATTTTTCTCGTTTCGGCTTTTCGGAATAGACATTTCAATATCAGCCGACATTTTGATTTGTCTGTTATTCAGATGTGTGTGTTTGGTGCACCTACTTCTTCCATGCAGTTATCGCAATATACAAATAAATTTGTGTACCAGTGGTCACTGTCGGATGTGACGTAATTGTGCTGGAGTTTGCCTTCGCTGGATTTGCTTCATCGTTACAGTCGTTGCCATTTACAATAGAATCGTCTGTAACAGCGGTCATTGAAGGTTATCACTTGATTATGCTGGAGTTTGTCTGTGTTAGGTAGATTTTAATTTTTGTCGACTGTGGCTCTTTAAAATGGAAATTTCTACCGCAGTCATCTCTGCTTCTTATCGTTGCTGAGGTAGAATTTAAAGGTAGATGAATCGTTACTGTGCGTGATTCGTCTAGAAGAAGTGAATTTTGCCGTGCAAGAGAAACCAAGTTTGTGTCTGCGAATATTTAGAGACGGCGTTTCAGTGATTCGGGTGGAATGGCTTTGTCAGTGTCTTGTAACGTAATACACAGGCTTGCAATAACGCTGCAGTGTTCTCCGTTACATCTCTCACGTGTGCTCATGTTTTTATGTTTTTTTTAATGGCTTGACAGCCCCTTTGGGGCCTAGGCCGCCTCATTTGTCGAGGCTTCACGATCGCACTCAGACACACCACACTCGGTAGGACTCCTCTGGACGAGTGAACAGCTCGTCGCAGAGACCTCTACCTGACAACACACAACACTCACAACAGACAGATATCCATGCCCCCGGTGGGATTCGAACCCACAATCCCAGTAAGCGAGCGGCCGCAGACCCACGCCTTAGACCGCACGGCCACTGAGATCGGCATTGTTTTTATAAGTTTAGTAAATAAATTATCCAAGTCACTGCAATGTAAACTGAACGTAAATAGAATATAATTGTAAGTTGTAAGGATCGTGAACATAAGGCAGATGATGATTGAAAATAAAAGTTTTATTCAAATGCAGATTTTAAACTGCTCTGTGCAGTGTAATCCTTTATAAGGTAACCAAACAAGAGATCGAAGACCCATTAATTACTTAAATATATAAAATCGTGATCTGACAAATGTGTTGGGTAGATAAAATGTCGCTAACACTCAACACAGTTAGCGACATTTTATCTACTAACTTATATATTTTAATGAGTACCGTACGTGTATAGCTGGTGTAATAAACATTTGAGTCCCTGAAGATGAACTAACATAGTTCGAAACATGTTGGACTATTTTAATAAAAACTGTATTAAATAACAGATAATGAAGAGTGTACATTTGTGGGAACATGATTTTATGTAATCAAGAAAATGTACGGTACAAATACAATAAATGTATGGTACAAATAACATAAATGTACGGTACAAATACAATAAATGTACGGTACAAATAGCATAGTTTCCATTAATTACTATCCGAAACATTTCCTGAGGCAGTGATAGAAGCCACTAAAAATCACATATGGGACACTGCTTGGAGGTTTGTATGTCAGTGTTGCCACCTTACAAAGGTCGTACTAGCGTATTAGCGACATTCTGTAAAGGAAACATGTACTGCCCATAAGTGAACGAGCCACATCCTGCGTTACTGCGTTCTGCTGCGTTTGATGGGTAACGTGGTTTTATTGTAGGAACGTAAGAGAGGAACAAAGAAAGAAAGAAACGCAATATTATATTCCGAACGGATTATTTCTGCCCGCCTTTCTCCGAATCTTGAAATTCAGTTCAAAGGATCACGTTCGTGGGGATTAGTGTTTGTGTAGTTGGTAGCTTTTATGCATCATTAGCGTCTCTAATTTTACGTTAAATATGATCTCACTCTGCCTTTGAAAAGCTCTGTAGTTAGCTGTTAAAGCTCAGTGAAAGTATGTAGCAATATTAGAAACGCAGCCAGCATATCGCCACACAATGTATTTATGTGTTCCCTGCAGAACTCACGTATTTGTCTTTGTGGTGGAGACGGGCTGTGTTTACTGCGCGGTACGAACTGTTATTTATATGTAAATGAAGTGGAAATACGACTTTAAAACGTTAAACCGGAAGGATTGTTTCTGTATACCCACTAATAACGTACATTTCTGTGTGCAGTTTTTATTAATACTAGTGGTTTTAAACGGACATCAGCTTGCGGGCAGTTACCTGTGTATTGCGGACAGTTACCTGTGTATTGCGGACACTTACCTGTGTATTGCGGACAGTTACCTGTGTATTACGGACAGTTATTTTATTATTATTATTTACTGCAATTGGGTTTTCACCCGGTGGCAGTAGTCCTTACACTAGTACACACAATACAAATGGACATATAAATATACATAAAATTAACAATACAAAACAAACTATACACAATTACAAAACAAAATACATACAGTAAATACAAGTACACACATTATAACACCGTACACACATTATAAAAACATCCACACCTTGCAAAAGCATCCACTCCTTACAAAAGCATCCACACCTTACAAAAACATCCATACCTTACAAATACATCCACACCTTACAAAAATACCCATACACATACAAAACAAAATACATACAGTAAATACAAGTACACATATTAGAAAAACCCCGTTCACACCTTACAAAAACACCCATGCACATACAAAACAAAATACATACAGTAAATACAAGTACTCATATTAGAACACCGTACACACCTTACAAAAACACCCATACACATACAAAATTAAATACATACAGTAAATACAAGTACACACATTAGAACACCGTACACACATTACAAAAACATCTGCACCTTACAAAAGCATCCACTCCTTACAAAAGCATCCACACCTTACAAAAACATCCACACCTTACAAATACATCCATACCTTACAAAAACACCCATACACATACAAAACAAAATACATACAGTAAATACAAATACACATATTAGAAAACCGTACGCACCTTACTAAACCACCCTTACACATCCAAACCAAATACATACAGTAAACAAAATACATACAGTAAATACAAGTACACATATTAGAACACCGTACACACATTACAAAAACATCCACAACTTACAAATCATCCACACCTTACAAAAGCATCCACACCTTACAAAAACACCCATACACAGAATACAAAAAATTTTTTTTTTAAACAAGCACAATACAAAAAACACCCACACATTAATTAATTTCAGTGCATTAGAATATCCTCAGTATAAAGTCAGACCAAAGTACATGCTAATTATATCCCCCAAGAACTTAATTCACTTCACTTCACTTCGAAACCAGAGCACTTCACTTCACATCACTTCACACCCCTTCACTTCACATCCCTTATTTTTATTTAATCTCCACTTAAAAATCCTTAGCTTGTAATGACGTTCTTGACCCTTTTTTTAAAAGAGCTTAATTTACAGGGGAAAGTCGCTAGTACGCTTGGAGGTAATTGGTTCCAGCTTTTTATGGTCCTATTTACAAAGGAATATTTACCTACATCTGTTCTTTGTTTCCTAATCCTAATTTTCCGACTATGATCGTCCCTACCCAGGTAGCATGGTTTTAGCAGTCTATCCCCTATTGTTTTCCAAGCCCGTCCCCCGGTGTATGCTTTGAAAAGGGCGCATATTCGGGCTATCGCTCTACGCTGTGTCAATGTTTCCCAACCCGATTCATTTGTATTATTTGCAAATTTTGCCGCTCTCTTTTGCACGCGATTCAAAGCGCTTAACTGACCTTCTCTGTATGGGTCCCAACACACCGCTCCATACTCAAGTATCGGTCTCACAAGTGCCGTATAAGCTAAACGTTTCGTATTATTATTTGCCCTTTTGAGTATACGCATTACGAAATGAAGAGCCCTCCATGATTTTCTTAGTGTATAATTTACATGATCTGCCCAGCTTAGGTCGCTGCGTATAATTATTCCTAAATACTTAAAGCTATTTGCCTCTGGAATTAGTTGATCCCCAATACAATACCTCAGTTTACCTTTCACCCTAGCTCTATTGAAGCTTACTGCTTTACTCTTACCTGGATTTATCCTCATTTCATTTTCAACCGCCCATTCCCCTAATCTATTTAAGTCTGTCTGCAAATTTTCAATGTCATTACTATCGATTATCCTCCTGTATATTATACAATCATCAGCGAAAAGCCGTATATTTGACTCAATGTTTTTCCAAATATCATTAACATAAGCGAGGAAGAGCAACGGACCTAATACGCTCCCTTGCGGCACTCCCGACGTTACTCTGACTTCGTCAGATAGTTGTCCGTCTACTCTAACTCTTTGCGAACGTCCTAACAGAAATTCCTTTATCCACACCACTACCCTCAAGTCCACACCGGTTTCCGCAATTTTTGAAAGCAGCCTATCATGTGGGACTAAATCAAAAGCCTTTGAAAAATCTATTATAATCGCGTCAGTCCTGACTCCCTCGTCCAATGAATCAGCAATATCTTGACAAACTGTGACTACTTGGCTTTCGCATGAGTACCCTGGTCTAAATCCATGCTGACCCTCATATAACCACTCACTCATTTCCCAGACTTGCCTTAGATACCCTGCTATAACGTGCTCCATTTGTTTGCAAACTACTGAGGTTAAACTGACCGGTCTATAGTTTCCCACTACTGATCGATCTCCCCCTTTATAAATAGGAACCACTATAGCTTTTTTCCAGTCCCCTGGGATAGAATTGTTGTTCATCGTTATATCTAGTAATCTCGCGAGGTATGGAATCATGGCTTCCCCACCTAACTTTAAAATTTCCCCAGGAATGCCATCTGGTCCGACGGATTTATTTCTCCCGATTGCTGATAGTCGTTTCCTTAAAATGTTGATACTAATGGTGAACGGGTTTCCTGAATCTGTCGATTGGATTTGCGGGGTGTTTCGTTCGCAACTGAATACAGACGCATAATAAGAGTTTAGGGAGTTGGCCTTTTCTATTGGTTCGGTGATGATATTTCCATTAATGCCCTTGATCGCAGGAATATTTTCTCTATTACCTTTACGTCTTTTAACATACTTATAAAACTCTGCCCAGCATTTACCTTCGTTTTGTAAGACCGAACTTAAGAATGTCTCCTGAGCCTTCTTTTTTGCTATCAGTAACTCTTTGGATAAACGTTTCAGCTCTGCTTGGTAATGCCCACCAAATTTTCGCTTATTGTAAACTTTCCTCACCTTTACCTTAAGTCGTTTTACTTCCTTCGTATAATATTCCGGATCCGGATTTTTACTTAGAATTTTATGTGGTACAAAACGTTCTATACCCTCAAAGACTATTTCCTTGTAGCTTTTCCATATCTCCTCCACGCTACTACCATTTCCAACCCATAAGCTAAAATTTTCCCGAAGAAATGTTTGCAAACCTAATACATCTGTTTTGTGGTACACCGGGACTATCCTTTCAATTTTTTTCTCCCGACAATTTTCATCCCATTCTACTTCCAATAAAACCCCGCTATGATCGCTGATTCCGTGCACAATGTTACAAGAGTTAAGCGTATTATCAGGTCTGGGAGGTAGATGTCCAACAGCGCGTCACCTCTCGTCGGGCCACTTACTACCTGAGTATAACCATTTTCCCATACTAATTTGTTTACGAAAGCCTGAAAACCGGTTGTCTTTCCTGCATCCCCATTCCAATTCGCTTGAGGTAAGTTCAAATCTCCTCCTATAATGCATCTCTTCGTTGAGTTTCGCGTAAGTAAGGTACGGGCTGCTAGTCTTTCAATCGCCAACATTTCCTCGTTAGGAGCTCTGTATATACCTATAATTTCCCACGAATATTTTGGATCCATTCCTTTCACTTCCACCGCGATCATCTCAAAATCCTCATCCACCCACAGCTCCGTACAGGCAATGTAATTTTTAACACATATAAAAACCCCACCACCACGGGCTGTCCTATCTCTTCTGAAAATTGTAAAATCTGCCCTAAAAACTTCAGCATTGCTAATGTCTTCTTTAAGCCATGACTCCGTACCTATAACAACATCAGGGTTGTATGTGTCAACTAAATTCCAGAAATCTAAGGCTTTATTATATATACTCCTACAGTTAACCTGTAGCACCACTAGCGACTTACCTTCAACCCTATATGCAGATGTTGTACTTATAGATTCAACCCCTGACCTAGCTTCAGTTTCCCTACTCACCCATTTATTCGTCTCTGTCCCCCTTTCTTCATGTAAAGTCTTCTGTTTTTCAATTGATGGTTGCCGCATTTCCCTGGTTGTCCTCGTTCTGCGAGTTCCATCCACCGAAGTATGTCATTCCTTCCTCCGTGAAGATCCTCCGCCATCAAGTCCACTAACCCTAGCGTACAGTTGTCCCAGTCGTTTCTTTCCTCTTCCGTTCAGATGCAGCCCATCTCCAGCAAAATCCCCATCCTGTATCCAGCTGTTCGGATCAACGAATGTAATTCCGAGGGCGTTTGCTATCCAGTCGAATCTATCATTAAGAGCACCAATACGCCGCCATGATACATCTCTACGTCGCAGCACTCCACTCAGGACAAGTCTGCAGTTCGGACATTTATCCTTAACCTTAGCCATAAGCGTATACACTTCTCCCATTACAAAATCCAGATTTCGCGTTGTTTTCAAGTCATTTGTACCTACGTGAATAATAACAGTTTCTGGACAACCTACATCCCTCTTATCTATCACTCTGCGTAGTTGTTCAGTTTGAATTCCCGGAAAACACTCCACCTTCATATCTGTATGTTCTGTTCCAACATTACGCACCATTGAATCGCCCACCACCACGCACTTTGCAGCCTTTTGCTCAGTCGGCACTATGTCCCTCTTCCCAGCTCCAGCCCGTAGTAACTTTTCTTCAAGATTCCTGTTCCTAGCCTTCAGTTCATCAATTTGTCGCAGAGCGTTATGCAATTCTTCCTCCAACATTCGAATCCTTTCAGTCCTACACTTATCACAGCTCCACTTCTCTCTCTCAGCCGCTTGAGCCTTCACATTACCACAACTATAGTGATACCAACGTTCACATAATTCACATTGGATTCCCGACCTTAGATTCCTGCAACAACCAGTACATAAAAGTTTCACAGTGTTACCTCCTTCCACAACAGGACCGGGATTTTGTTCCACTCCACCAATCACTAGTAAAACAGCTAAAACCATTGAACTCAGCATCGTCAATCCCAAGCAATGTCCAGTATCTCGGTTAGCGTCACCACGCGTAGGCACGCCACGCCACGTGCACCTTCCGGCCCAGGTACCCACTCTCGCCCGGTAATCTTCCAGGTAGCAACCCATAGTCTGTCCTTACTCAGGAGCTCACCACAAACACGTCTGCCCACAACAACCTTCGCAACCCGACTGACAACAACCTTCGCTGTGTATTGCGGACAGTTACCTGTGTACGGAAACACAAGTAATACAGAAAGGCGGATATCAGCAGAAGTAGGTTTTGTATTGTAACTGGTACCTACTGCACGCAAAACACAGGCCATCCTACTGAGCCTACCTAACTGGCTCACCCACTTAGACGTGCTGTGTTCTGCGATGTGACGCCGTGTGGTCTGGCAAATGTGTGCCAACATTTCAGAGGGACCTGGTGGACGCGATGATGTACATTGATAATGCAGGCAACAGGTTTCTCCAGACTGTAGACTTACGTCTGCAACCAGACTTAACGGCGTCACATCGTACAAGAAAGGAATCGGGTACAGTCACCACCGAAACACCTGGAATTTAGCAAGTTTAATACTCTACGGCAAATTTAACTGTACCAGCCAAGTGTAACAGTACGTTCGTACATCTATCCTGGTCTTCAGTATGGTTCCCTAGTCAGATTATTTACTGCAGTTGTGTTCTGTGCCCCAGATAAATTCAGGCCTCATTGGGAGACATAACAAATATCATTCAGAAAAAAAAATTACGTTTTTTGTAGTATTTGTTTAATATGTTAGTGTGATTTTGTGACAGTTTGACTGCATTTTTGGGTTGATATTAAGAAATCGAACTATATGCACGGAATGGAAAATATAAAAAAAAAATACAAAAAAAAAACTTTCGTGATTCTGCAAACATGGCGCTCAGGATAGCGTAATCGCGTTGCGACTCCCCGCAGGGCGATGGATTCCATACGCGTCCTTGCGGGCCCCGAGACCAACCAAGCATCCTCTGTAATGGTACCGGTTCTGTTTCACAGGTGTGAAGCCGTTGGGGCTTGGCGTTGACCACCCACCCCTATCTAGCGCCGAGGTTAAAGAAAGGGTGGAGCTATACCTCTACTTACCCCATCCCCCCAAGGCCTGATATACGGCGAAGTTGACCTTTTTTCTTTAATTTCTGGTCACATTTAGTCACATTATAGGCACTTCAATTCAGAGGCCACAGAACAAATACCTGTTCTTCAGGCCTAGTCTTCATTCCTATATTCCTACACAGTCTAGCCATATTTGTACGAATGCTCGCGGTGACATCGGTGTACAAACATGCTGAACTGTGCAGACCACAAGCACTTAACACAACTTTGTGGTAGCGTGGTTAGCGCTCCTGATTTTTATTCGGAGATGCAGGGTTCAAATCTTGGCCCAGGAACCGACCGTTATTAGTACCTGCAGTCAAGTTCCGGGATGGTAGCACCTAAAATTAGACCACAAACGCGTTGTTTCGTGTCGTACGCATTTTGTTACTGACTGCTCACACTGTCATTTGACTGCGTGTATGGCCGTAACTAATGACAGCATCGTCAGATAATACAAAGAGCCGCCTTCGGTTCGTTAATGCAAGCCAGACGGAGCTGGACAAGAACACAGCAGTTGTCAAACGACGAAATGATTCAAGCAGTGTCCTAATTATAACGCATAGGGCTTATTTCCATGGCATCAATATACAGTCGAACCAGGTTATAAAGTCATCGGATAATGCGACAGCTCGTATATACCGTCAGATATTATGTGGTATCAATTAATGCCTCGCTGTTAACCATAACATTACACCTCTCGGTTATAACAACACTCGTTTATAACGACACAAAATATCCAGTCCCTGTCATGACGTTATAACCGAGTCCGACTGTAGTTACGTTTAATATTGGTGTGATTTAAGGTAAGGTTTGGGGTTGTTGTGCCCAGTTATCAGAACATAATTTTATACTCTTGACCCTTCGTCGCCACATTACGCTTTTGTTCTCTGTGAATGTGTGTGTATTGTTTTGCACGTAAAATAGGCTTCACAAAGAAATGGTGTTTATCGATACTGACCAAAAAATGTTCTAAAGCAAGACGGATAGTGATACTCCTGCTTGGTTTGTTAGATGGATACACAACTTGCAGTGTCAGACATGTTAATACCTTTCCTGCTGATGTTAATTACCTTTGAGTGGGGAAAATGCTGAATGTAGAATGTTTAAATCGTAGACGTAATGCGTATCGTAACGAAGCACGTGTTTCGTACGAAGTGCGTAAATATATTGTATTTTCGTCGAATAAAGACGGGAATTTAAAAATGCATGTATCACGTTAAAGGGACGGTTCTCAGCTAATTGTCAGATCGATTAAAAATTTTTTAGGGCAAAGGTGAGATGGGCTGGACATGTAGAACTCATGTGTAAAGTGAGAAGTCGTGCACCCTTCCGGTGACAAAACGTGATACGAAGAGCTCCCGCCGGAGACGTGCTTAGATTGGAGAATCTGTGTTGCGGGAATTGTCTAAGTGAAGGTGTGAACAGGATTCATCTGGGTCACTAGACGGTTTGTGAACAGGATTCATCTGGGTCACTAGACGGTTTGTGAACAGGATTCATCTGGGTCACTAGACGGTTTGTGAACAGGATTCATCTGGGTCACTAGACGGTTTGTGAACAGGATTCATCTGGGTCACTAGACGGTTTGTGAACAGGATTCATCTGGGTCACTAGACGGTTTGTGAACAGGATTCATCTGGGTCACTAGACGGTTTTGTGAACAGGATTCATCTGGGTCACTAGACGGTTTGTGAACAGGATTCATCTGGGTCACTAGACGGTTTGTGAACAGGATTCATCTGGGTCACTAGACGGTTTGTGAACAGGATTCATCTGGGTCACTAGACGGTTTGTGAACAGGATTCATCTGGGTCACTAGACGGTTTGTGAACAGGATTCATCTGGGTCACTAGACGGTTTGTGAACAGGATTCATCTGGGTCACTAGACGGTTTGTGAACAGGATTCATCTGGGTCACTAGACGGTTTGTGAACAGGATTCATCTGGGTCACTAGACGGTTTGTGAACAGGATTCATCTGGGTCACTAGACGGTTTGTGAACAGGATTCATCTGGGTCACTAGACGGTTTGTGAACAGGATTCATCTGGGTCACTAGACGGTTTGTGAACAGGATTCATCTGGGTCACTAGACGGTTTGTGAACAGGATTCATCTGGGTCACTAGACGGTTTGTGAACAGGATTCATCTGGGTCACTAGACGGTTTGTGAACAGGATTCATCTGGGTCACTAGACGGTTTGTGAACAGGATTCATCTGGGTCACTAGACGGTTTGTGAACAGGATTCATCTGGGTCACTAGACGGTTTGTGAACAGGATTCATCTGGGTCACTAGACGGTTTGTGAACAGGATTCATCTGGGTCACTAGACGGTTTGTGAACAGGATTCATCTGGGTCACTAGACGGTTTGTGAACAGGATGCATCTGGGTCACTAGACGGTTTGTGAACAGGATTCATCTGGGTCACTAGACGGTTTGTGAACAGGATTCATCTGGGTCACTAGACGGTTTGTGAACAGGATTCATCTGGGTCACTAGACGGTTTGTGAACAGGATTCATCTGGGTCACTAGACGGTTTGTGAACAGGATTCATCTGGGTCACTAGACGGTTTGTGAACAGGATTCATCTGGGTCACTAGACGGTTTGTGAACAGGATTCATTGGGTCACTAGACGGTTTGTGAACAGGATTCATCTGGGTCACTAGACGGTTTGTGAACAGGATTCATCTGGGTCACTAGACGGTTTGTGAACAGGATTCATCTGGGTCACTAGACGGTTTGTGAACAGGATTCATCTGGGTCACTAGACGGTTTGTGAACAGGATTCATCTGGGTCACTAGACGGTTTGTGAACAGGATTCATCTGGGTCACTAGACGGTTTGTGAACAGGATTCATCTGGGTCACTAGACGGTTTGTGAACAGGATTCATCTGGGTCACTAGACGGTTTGTGAACAGGATTCATCTGGGTCACTAGACGGTTTGTGAACAGGATTCATCTGGGTCACTAGACGGTTTGTGAACAGGATTCATCTGGGTCACTAGACGGTTTGTGAACAGGATTCATCTGGGTCACTAGACGGTTTGTGAACAGGATTCATCTGGGTCACTAGACGGTTTGTGAACAGGATTCATCTGGGTCACTAGACGGTTTGTGAACAGGATTCATCTGGGTCACTAGACGGTTTGTGAACAGGATTCATCTGGGTCACTAGACGGTTTGTGAACAGGATTCATCTGGGTCACTAGACGGTTTGTGAACAGGATTCATCTGGGTCACTAGACGGTTTGTGAACAGGATTCATCTGGGTCACTAGACGGTTTGTGAACAGGATTCATCTGGGTCACTAGACGGTTTGTGAACAGGATTCATCTGGGTCACTAGACGGTTTGTGAACAGGATTCATCTGGGTCACTAGACGGTTTGTGAACAGGATTCATCTGGGTCACTAGACGGTTTGTGAACAGGATTCATCTGGGTCACTAGACGGTTTGTGAACAGGATTCATCTGGGTCACTAGACGGTTTGTGAACAGGATTATGAATTTGGGGTCTTATAACAGAAAAAGTAAAACAGTGCATTTTTAACTGGTTAAGTATCCTGTTGTGACGTCACGTACCTGAACATAGTATTATTCATTCCGTACCTTCCTTCCGGAATCATTAATTTATACCAACATATGCACATAACAGAAATTAGAAGTCATACATAAGCTTTTAACCTCCTACATGTTTCGGCGATTAAATCGCCATCTTTAGGGAGATCTAAGTACAAAGAAATACGTAATATCAGCACTCATATCTCTTATATGTGAAAAGGTAAAGTTCTCCCTATAACAGGCCACGAAGGCCCAGAGGGGGAGTAGAGGTATAGCTCTACTCTTTCTTTAACCTCGGCGCTAGATGTGTGTGGGTGGTCAACTCCACGCCCCGGCCGCTATACCCCCGGGAACGAGACCCGGTACCCATTGTACAGGAGGCTGGGTGGGCCCCAGGGCCGGTCTGGACGGCTGCGAAAAATCTCGCCCCACCGAGATTCGATCCCCGGACCGTCCAGCCCGTAGCGAGTCGCTATACCGACTGAGCTATCGCGGCCCCATCTCTTATATGTAAAGTATTAAAATGTTACAACTGTATAATATAGAGTACAGCAGCCACGAAATACAACAACGCGGACACTAAGGTTATTACACTGTTTACACGTTGCTACTTGAAATTTAAAGTGTTTACAGTGCGTGCAGTCATATGTGTACAAATGTCTGGTGTCGAGGTGTTCTTGTGACGTGTGTTTGGTGTGTCATGGGCAGGAACGTGTTGTAGAGCAGTTGAGCATTGCTCCACGCTATTTTAACCTCTGCACTTATTGGAGGTGAGTGGATAGCTTCACGCCCCGGCCGCTGTACTCTTGGGGAAAAAGCTCCTGATACCCAATTGAAAGTAGGCTAGGTGGGTTCTGAAGCCGGTCGTCCAGCCAGAATCGAAGTGACTGCATCTACTGCGTTGTTTAGGTTCTATAAAAGGAGAGGATTTCTCTACCAGCTTATCCGCCGTTGGCTTGTTTAAGGGTTCTGTTGGATGGTGTTAATGTGTACCTCCAAGAGGTTAAAGTCGAAAGACGTTTCGGCATAAGCGCAGGCATAGCTGTTTGCGGGTTTGACCGCCCTGTTTAATTATTAGTTTTTTTTTTCTTAAAGATGAGGTTATGTGGCATGTAACTGGGTTTTGTAACGTGAGTACTGCTGTTAAATATGAATTTGTTATGAACACGTAACGGAGTTCTGTGGCAAATAATGCTGACTGAGAAAGAACAGTCAGAATATGTGGTTATTTGGCTGATATTCAGGGCAAGTGCTTGTTGACTGTCATGCGCTGTGTTGGTTCATTGTGTAAATAGTGGCTGTTTGTTGTGGCAAAGAGGCAATCCCCATAAATCTAACTTGCGGTCGGAACATTGCGTTAGCGACCATTAACACGGGTGAGTGACGTAGTATTCAGTTAGGAAATAATATACTAAATTTGTGTATGGGAGTAGAGGTATGGCCTGGTCGAGGGGGAGTGTGGAAACTGTGAAAGCGTGCAGAGGCGCTGTGAAATGTTCACTCTGTGTGTGTAGAGAACCACAAGATGATAAATATGTTATCTGTAGGCTGTATTTTCGCGCTCGAACGTAAAGTTCGCTGACCGCTGGCGGTTCGTCCGTACAGGTTTCTTTTGGGTGTTTTTTTTATTGAGCCTCATCTCTTAGCTTATGTATAATTACGAGCGTTATTTTTAAGTAGTAAGCTACTAAAAGGCCGATCCCAGTGGCCGTGCGGTCTAAGGCGTGGGTCTTCGGCCGCTCGCTTACTAGGATCGTGGGTTCGAATCCCACCGGAGGCATGGATGTCTGTCTGTTGTGAGTGTTGTGTGTTGTCAGGTAGAGGTCTCTGCGACGAGCTGATCACTCGTCCAGAGGAGTCCTACCGACTGTGGTGTGTCTGAGTGTGATCGTGAAACCTCGACGAAACGAGGAGGCCCAGGCCCAGGCCCATATAGGGCTGTCGAGCCATAGGAAAAAGAAAGCTACTAAAAGCAACAGGAAAACTTGTGTAATATACAGGGTCATCATGAAAGGACTTCTAATTTTTACTGTTGAGCCGGACGATGGATATATTGAGCAGGTTATGAGATTTTATGAGACAGCTACACGACATCTCAGTATCTTTAATTTCTTAATGCAATTGTTTAAATAAAAGTTATTAACATAAGACATAACTAGTCCTATTCTGAAGTCACTGCGATCTAAAACGATGCATCAAGACGTCACAAAGTAACAACTATTGTTAGGTGCAAATAAAATATGTAACTTAGTGTACTAGGCGAAGTAAGATAGTCCGAAGGACGGTCCACGGAGTTGAAAAGTGGTGAGGAGGAGGGCCAACTGAAAGTGCAACGTGTCGATGAAGTACCACGAAGAAATTTTGCTCACGAATATTTCAATTGGTTTAATTATTTAAATATTTAATATTTTACACGTGCATTAGTTCACGTAACTTTTGTAACATCTCAATGTATTTATTCTTCGTAACGCACCTCCATGAGGATGGCCACGTGAGTGGTCGAAACGTGTGGGAGGTATACTGTGTTTGTAAAATGTTTTCATAAATTTGTTCGCATTTGTTGGTTTTTAGTTACCATATCTTGTGAAATGAATGTTTGATTTTAGCAAAATGTAAGCGCTGGCATAAGTGCGCAGAATTACACTTCAAACTGCGCGCTATTAGCTTACAGTTTCGGCAGTTCTGCGCAATTGCACTGCTCCAGTTTTTTTTTTTTTTTGCCAATTTCGTAGCCGCGTTTCTTGCAAATTTTAAAATGGTTTTTGGATAATGTAGAAAAGACGTTGGAGAATAGAAGGGTGATATTGTTGTAATGGTCCGTGTAATGGCAATGGCACATGTGGCTTAGGTTGGCAGAATTTGGCCACTTGCCCCTACGGGAATTTTGGTTGTTCGTCGTCCTGTTTCCTTCCATGTCTTCCTAAATGTACAGCTTCGTTCATCACGTGACGCTTTTGACAATAAGCGACCACGTTTCCTTTACGTCACAGTTAAAATTCCACCTGCTGCACAATTTCGCTTTCTGATTGATCCCGTTTTGTAGTCCCTGGTTTTAAAGGATCCTGTTGCAAGGCATTCAGCCAGCAGTAGTCCCGGTGTCGTTTGTTTCCATACTACAGGTGAGGTCCTGTTTCCTTCTCTAGTGCAATCTATAATACCATTCATAAATATACTAAATAAACAGAGGTTCAAAGTACGACGCTGTCTGACACCTTTCTCTTGCACCACGGGCGCCGTCACTTCTTCATGTCTCCTTGTCACACAAAATTGTATTGACTGTGATGACTTATAGTGGGAAGTGGCGGAAGTGATGATAATTTGTTGCTGCAGGGATGGTGATGGTGATAGTGGTGTTTATAGTGATGATTTTGGTGGTGACTGGACGCTGGTGGTGTTGGTGATTGTGGCGTTTATGGTGGTGATGATTGTGGTGGTGGTGATTGTGGTGATGGTGTCAGTGATGATGGTGATAATGATGTTTATGTTGGTGATGATTGTGGTGGTGACTGGACGCTGGTGGTGGTGATGCATTCGATGGATGTCTGCTGATGTAACTCAGTTTCTACGACCCAAGTTAGTTGACAAACGGGAATATTGAATTTAGGAAATTAGGAATTTCCTTTTCTTAATTGCTGGATTTTGTCACACAGTCGCGCTGATTTTGTCTCTCACTAAAGTTGAACTATCTTTCCTGAATGATTAAAAAGAAAAATAAGCTGTTTTGATCAGTTCGGACATCCTGAGTCTTCTTTATCGAAACTTAAAATATCCGGATAACATACTTGGTTAAGTTTTAGAAACAGGCTAAGAATAAATACTTTCAAAGAACTGGGAAATATAATTTCCTATTACACTTCGTTAAAAATGAAACAGAGTTTTGCAAAGACCTGTTTTTGTTACAAATGTTTGTTTCTGCTTTTTGTGGTGAGTGTACCACGCTTACTCAAAATCAGGTTTTTTTCCTGCAGTTATGAAACATATGTTTGTTCTTTGAAGGTAATTCTTTAAACAACGGGTTTTTGTAACATCGCAGACGTGTGGAAACTCCATTCCTGAGATTGCAGGCTCTTCGTAAATGTTCTAGAGTGTGTACATGTTTGAGAAACTGGGAATACCTTTCGTACAGACTGGCAGCCCTGATTAAACACCACATCCCAAGAGCATCATTTTGGGCACGAATTTCATAGCAGCTTCAGTTATAACATTTGGTGGAATCTGTTTACCAGTAGATCCTTAACAGAACCATGAACGAAGGGTAGACAGGCCTCATTCTGCAGTACTTCAGACTTGAAGACCGTCAGAACTTTAATTAATGTATTTAGAGTTGCATGTAGCAAATTTATCGCCTGCGCTATATGAGCAGTGCAGTATAATCTCGCTTGGTAGTAGGGGGTAAAGCAAATGGGAAGATGCATGGTGAACATAAAGTGTATTTTATAGGTGTTATAAAAACATCTTTGTGGAAGCAAGTGTTCCGGGAATACAGTGATATGTGCAACGGAGTATATCTTTGCAATTTGTAATTTTGACTGCGACAATGAAGATTTAAGGGCGAATTTAGAATAAAATCTGTATGTGGTAGGTGATATTGGTACGTTATTCATGTTTGGTTTTCTGGAATTGTGGACACAATACAGCTGTGTTATCGAAACGTTGCAGTGGTTATAAAATTAAGTTGGAAGATGTGGTTGGGATATGCAGTATATCTGGAAAATACGAGAAATGCGTACAAAATTTTTGAGTTTGAAACAGGAGTTGTTGGGAAGATTATTTTAAAATGGTTTGTAAGGAGTCATGAGGGACTGGACTTTATGTATCTTAGTTCTGTAGGTTTCTGACGATGGTACGTGTGTCAAATGTATCTTAGTTCTGTAGGTTTCTGACGATCGTACGTGTGTCAAATGTGTCTTAGTTCTGTAGGTTTCTGACGTTGGTACGTGTGTCAAATGTGTCTTACTTCTGTAGGTTTCTGACGTTGGTACGTGTGTCAAATGTATCTTATTTCTGTAGGTTTCTGACGATGGTACGTGTGTCAAATGTATCTTAGTTCTGTAGGTTTCTGACGATGGTACGTGTGTCAAATGTGTCTTAGTTCTGTAGGTTTCTGACGATGGTACGTGTGTCAAATGTATCTTAGTTCTGTAGGTTTCTGACGATGGTACGTGTGTCAAATGTATCTTAGTTCTGTAGGTTTCTGACGATGGTACGTGTGTCAAATGTATCTTAGTTCTGTAAGTTTCTGACGATGGTACGTGTGTCAAATGTATCTTAGTTCTGTAGGTTTCTGACGATCTTACGTGTGTCAAATGTATCTTAGTTCTGTAGTTTTCTGACGATGGTACGTGTGTCAAATGTATCTTAGTTCTGTAGGTTTCTGACGATGGTACGTGTGTCAAATGTATCTTAGTTCTGTAGGTTTCTGACGATGGTACGTGTGTCAAATGTATCTTAGTTCTGTAGGTTTCTGACGATCGTACGTGTGTCAAATGTATCTTAGTTCTGTAGGTTTCTAACGATGGTACGTGTGTCAAATGTATCTTAGTTCTGTAGGTTTCTGACGATGGTACGTGTGTCAAATGTAGAACAATTCAGAGTTTAGTAGGTGTCCGTCGCCCACTGTTTAAAAATATAGAAATTGGTGACAGTTTATCGGAAACTGAATCTGTGTTTGTCCTAGGTAAGAGGGTGTGAACGTGGGAACGTCAGGCGAAGCTATTGTCATTGTCTGGGTCCATCTCATGTCCACATTTTTACCTGTTTACTGTCAGCAAGTTTGCGTTCAGTTCTTGGGCGTGTTCGCAAATTTGCGAAACGCGAATGCACAAAAACCCCCATTTCACGTTCGCACACTTTGCGTTTCCCGCGATTTTACTGCCTTGTTGTGCAGTCCCGCCCAAATTCCTGTAAAAACAAATGTTTCCCGGATTTTACACCATTTGTAGGTGGCCCCCACAAAAACGTAAAATCGGAGTTTTACGGTATTAGTTTCATCATGCCTGTCAGTCTGTCCGTCCGTTCGCACGAATCTACTCGGCTTCCCACTGGACGGATTTTGGTGAAATTTTATGAAACCCTCTAAAATCTATCAAGAAAATGCAAGTTAGGTTGAAATCAGACAAACACAACAACACTTTGCATGAAGACCTACTTGTATTTGCAACTAGCGGTTGCAAGCTTTACCGTGGTTTGCCGTCGGTAGTCATCGATAATAATCGATACTTATCGATAGTAATCGTAATAATCTGTCTCATGTTTTCACGCGGTTTACGCGATGTATAATTAAGGAAAGTAAAAGTGCTCAATCGTTATAGAGTAAAACTTCGATTATGCGTCAAGAGGGGTCGAGACAGAAACAATGCGGATATGAGACTAGACGAACAATAGACTAGGTGTTTAAAATTACACACTGCGTAATGCAACTAAAATTCATCGTTTTATTACGTACAAGAAATAATGGCAAGTTTCCTCTTAAGAGTTCTCTCACTGTGTGTTAAGCTGTTTGTCTACTGGCTCAGTAACGTCGTCCAGTTTCTTCTGTTTATTAAGATTTGGCCTTATCAAATCAACAGCATGTCAAGGAGTGCCGTGTATAAAACTGCGTGCTGATTAAAAATGCTCTCACTGTAACGTAATTTGACTCGCGAAAAATTAATTTTTAACTTGTTAATAATTATATAGTGACGTATGAATGAGTAATGTGAATTATTGTGACTTGGCAGTTAAACACTGTAAAATTCCCTGAAGACTTATGAGATTTCTATTACTTTTTGTAATAAAGCGCAAATTTGATCTGCCCCGAGTAGTAACCGTTAGATACAGTTTCTTAATTCAGTTTTTGTATCTGTTTGTTTCGATTTGGGCATCCCGACTCGTAAAGTTGCTTGGTTAGCGCTCAGATGAGAGGAACGGTGGGCATGATGGGTAATTTGCACGTCACGCATGTGAACCTTAATGAGGAGTAGAAACGACATACTTAACACCTTATTGTAGCTACCAGCACAGGGGTGTCCATATGTTTTATTTGTGTACGTTCCTCACACTGGGGTGAGTGTCAAATGTTATTGCCCGACGGGTGGTCAAACATCATTCCATGATTTTGTGTGCACTTCATTGGAAGCTACGTGTGACCTGTTTAAGGGAAGCTTGATTCTTTACATTACCTAAGAAGAAATTATTTGAATATTTGTGTGCTTGAAGTATTAAAATACAGGGTGTTTCAAAAAGAGCTTTACAAATTTGAAAGAGTATACAAATTTATACAGAGGACATACACAATGTTTCGAACTGTCATAATGTATATTACTGCTTAACGAAACAGAGGAACGCTGTTTTCCTGAAATAATCTCTGATATGTTATCCAACATTTTAGACATGTTCGAAAAGCAGTTGAAAACAGACTGTTATCGTTCTTCCATCCTTCACTTGGTGCGACTTCCACACGGGACGGATCTCTCTCTCTCTCTCTTTATTATTATTATTATTATTATTATATTATTATTATTATTATTATTCCATGTTTTCACTAAAATTGTCCGCGCATTTTCCTTTTGGTCAAAATCGGACAACAATAACAGACAATGCATGAGGACCTACATACTTATTCGCGAGTGTAAAATATAGGGACACAAGAAGTGTCACGCTCTTCAGACACAACCTAACTTGTTTAAAGTATGAGTCAACAGTCGTTTATCCTTTGTTGTATTGCTCAAAATACGAGAAATTCTCTCAAGATTGACGTTTTGAAAGTTGTAAGATATATGTTTTAAATCATAACCCCTGCTGCAGAAAGACGAGGCGAACTTTTTTCCAATATGATGCACTATTTGTCCCAAAAATTTAGTGAATTTTAAGAGTTTATTTCTGTAGTCCCTTATTGTGTGAAGGGTGAAGGTGTTAAGCACAAAGTTTGTACTTCACGATGTTTTATAAGCAGGATTCTGTATCATTTCTGCACGACAATCAAAGTGGCCAAGTCTCCTGTTACTAGAGACCTGCGTTGCTCACTGCATGTACTTGCCGGTACTCCTGGTAGAGTCCTACCACGTGAGCCGAAAATAGTGGTGGGTTTCAGTGGTGGTATTACTACCACGGGCACCGCAAATAATTGCCTGGTGTCATGGTAGTAGAAGTTTACCGCAGAAATTGAAGGGGCTGCTCTAGTAATGCCACAGGAACTGGAACTAACGGCGTAACGCTGCCACAGAAATTGTAAATTTGCATGTTGACACTGCTTCGCGTTATTTCCGCATTGCAAAATAGAATTTTAACGTGTCACAATGAAAGGAATCAGAAGTATTCACTATACCACACCGCCTGACACGACACACTTCACACTTCACACTTCACACGCTGTACCAGGACGAGATCTCTTCGGCTCATATAAGACCGACGCAGATGTTTGTATACATGCACCATACAGAGTCTAAACAACTGGCAATTTTTACCTTGAACAGCTTACTCTTAAAAGAATTAAATTTACAACATTTTAATTTTATTATTATTATTAAATTTGTGTATTTTAGAATTTTAATATATTATTTTAAGAAGGGAGACTACCTAGATTAGCTGTTGGCTTTGTGCTCCTTTGTTCTGAATAAATCCCTGATGATGGCATCCCCGGTGCCGAAACATGTAGGGGTTTTATACTTGCTTCTGAATGTATTTTATTAAGTGCCTAATTTGGTTGATGTACAGGAATATGCACGGCATGTGTAACATAAAACAACATAAAATAACATAAAATTAAAAAGAGAAGAGTCAGAAGTGTTTAACACTCATTTTAGAGTTGAAGTACATACGTGTTTTTGAACAAAGATGTTATTAAACCCCTATGCTTGGGGTAATACTCAGTAGTTGTGACTCAGAGATTAGTTATTACGTTGTCACGTTGTCACTAGCACGGAAACTATAGTAGGATCAGCTGCAAGCTTGGATTCTGCACGTCATTTAGTAGCTGCGTGCTTGATTTGTCTAAACCACGGGCAGTGTCTGAGAGATGTGCTTCGTGTACGAAATAACGTATGAGGTTATGTAATTGAAGGCTTCCGCCGTGGTCCCATCTTCAGGGTTTTACCTAAAACCCTGAAGATGGGACAAACAAGTGTTCCCGAAACGTTGGTTGCACACCAAAAATTGACGCCGGGCTACAACCCAAAAATTTTTAAGCAGCAACCTATGATGTTGTCGGAAGTATGGGTCTGCTGTAACAGTTGTCACTTGTCGTTTGGACATTAGTGCAAGTAATAATTGCAGGTCTAATGTGTAAAGTAAGATACGTAACCATTTTTGGTATTTTTTCGTTTTAAAATAATTAGTCTTGGACATTGTGGCTGCATTTAGCAGGTGTCTTACGTTTAGGCTTGATCAGCCTTATGTGACGTTGTATGTTTATACGTCATGTGGTAAAATGTGCGTCGGTTTGATTATTCGTGGTCAGTGGAATGAATTTAAAATATTTCACGACAGCTTTGCCTTTCCCTGAATGTCATCACTGGGCTATTGTAATGTACAGTGTTAGAAACTGTACAAACAAGCGAAAGTTATTTACACAGTATTGCACGAAGAATTATTTTAAAATATGATACATATTTTTAAATTTGAAGAGTTTGAAATTCTAACTTTTTTTTTTGTTTGCTGCTAGGTTGTCATTTTATGCCGTCAGAAGTGTCCATTTCTTGTGAGCAAATAATACAGAGTGAACACCTGAAACTTGAAATATTTTGATGTACGAGATTAATATTGGGCATGAACTGGAAAGGACAGGACTGAAAACTGAACGCGTTCCGGCTGAAAATATGGTCAGTTTATAGAAATTGCTGGGCTTGAGTTTCCACATCTCGTCACCAGCGACACTAACACTGCAGTTATGGCAAATGGTGTTTCAAATGCCGAAAGCTAAGCTCGTGCTCTGGTGTTACGAAACGAAACCTGTGGTTACAATGTAAGGAAATTTCGTATAATTATCTTGCCATCGATATTACAATATATTCGTTTTGTGAATTGGTGGGTGTGGTAAAGGATTACAATTTGGCCTTCTAGAAATGTGACTTATGACATTTGTTGAACACTGCGTGTAATCCGTAATCAACTGGACCACTGGAGTAGTTTGTCTGTTCCAGGAACACGCCAGTGTTAATGAATCCCTAGTGAAATTATCAGGGACACAGCGATACCTGTCGGTGTTATTGTTACCACTTGTGATATGGAATGAGGTCTGCTGTTGTGGTAGTGGTGATGATGTTGACACGTCACGGTACCTTGGGAACGTAACTGAACTCCTGGCTCGGAGGGGTGTGGGTGGCATTTGTGTCTACAGAAATTGATAGAGCACATGTTGGGTTAGAGACTAGATGTGCAAATTCAACTGTACTTGCCTGCCTGCTCAGCCTACAGGGCCTGCGTGCACACCTGTCTGTCTGTCTGTCTGTCTGACGTATTTACTTATAACCTGAACCGTCGTCTTTCTTAGTTCAGCGGCGTCGTATGTTGAAACTAATTGAAAATTTCGGCGTGTATTGTAGGCGCCATCTTCGAGAGGAATCCTATATTTATCATTCTGCTATTCTGCACATACATACGTGCTACCTAAGTACATAGTTATCTCATATTCTGTTGTTTCGCCTTTGCTTTTTTTTTGTTTCTGCATGTTCGTGTAAATTTTGTCCCCTGAGTCTTATTGACCGTATCTTACTGTTTCTGCGTCCCTACATAGACCAATCTCTGCACTTAATTCTGGTACTTCTGTAGCCAGAGAGTTGTTTGCTTCAACTAGTGTTGTAATTATTCAAATATCGATTCGTTTGTCTCTTTGCCCCGACATCCGGTGTATCTAGAGCTCGTAAATTTGTTAGAATGGCAGAGTGGCGTAGATGTGGACGAAAAACTGAGAGTGGAGTAGTTGTCGATTACAATTTTGATTAGCATATGATACATTATCGGGTAGGGTGCAATTGTTATGTGCCAGCAGCTATATAGAGCATGTGGACGGGTGTTAAGAGACATTTCACTGGGTTGTTTGGAAAATTTGCAGTTTAAACACAAGGAAAGATTGCAACGTTGTTGTCACAGCGAGATTCGAGGTTCTCGCAGCGGTAATGCTGAACATGAAGTCGTTTTGGGTGTTTCTTGGTGTCGAATGATGAATATTTTTCGACATAATGACTTCATCTTTAGGGTTCGAGTCCTGAAAGAGTGGATTTTGACTGCTTGACCCTGAAGATGAAGGAACTATGACCCTTCGAAACGTTTGTAACTATTTGCCAATCCACACGGCGTAAATTCCGAGACGACTTGTGTTTTTAATGATGTCATTTTTCCTGGAGATATTAAAAGCAAGTAGGTTTTTAAGTTTGCTTTAAATGTGCAGTTATAGTTAGGTTACAATGTAGGAAGCGTAGGAGTTATGTGTGTTAATATGTAATTGGGTAGGTTCCTAATTAAATTATACGTAAGAGAAGACAGAACACGACTAAATGCCAAATGTACCTGTGGGGTGGCTTTCGAAAGCTCCTTTTCGTGTGCAGTGTGCTGTCTTCGACATATTTCGATGTATCGTACATGTGAGGACGTCCAGCTACACTGCAAGGCATTAGCAGGGACTTGTACAAACTGGTGAGTGGGTTACACCGGCATTTGTTGTTGTTTTAACGACTTTCTTATAATCAGTGGCGTTCATGAGCAAATTGTGTACCACGTGACGTGACGCACGTGTCGTGTGGAGCTCTGTAACGTCTGACCAATAAACTACTGTTTGTGGTTAATACTGTGATGGGCCTCTAATTCAGTGGTATTCAACCTGGAGTACGCGTACCCAGCGCGGGGATACGCGAAGACATCTTAGGGTGTAAGTGAAATTAAAAAAAAATAAATATATTATTTCATGATAAACACTGAATAATCAGGGCCAGTTTTAGGGTTAGCCACAAAAGACCTGGACATAAGGACATGCGATTTGGGAGCGCCACTTCTCTCTCTCTCCTTTATGCGATTCTTATCTGGGCGGCTAGTTTAATTTTATTCCACTTAGTGCATATAATATATTTGTTATTTAATAGCTTGACTCTCCTTTTTCTCATTTAAAACTTATTATTTAATACATTATTTTGGATGTAATTTATTTAACTTATTTTAGATGTAGATTATAGACTGTGTATAACTTGAATTATGCACCAACAACTTTGGGGGTACAAAGTTGAAGAAAAATTGTATGTGGGGGTACACGCACAGTAAAGGTTGAATACCGCTGATCTATACCGTCAAACGTTCTACTAAAAGTGCGGTTTATGGCTGCTGGATTTGGTGTCGAGGTTTTTAATCAGCCATTTTCACCAGTGCGTCGTGAAGATTCGTTTTGACTAATAGTCCGATGATAACTTTACTAATTTATATTTGTTGCTGTTCTCTGTCGTGCAGCAATAGATGACAGACGATAGGCAGTCACACTTACACAGAATGTAATCGGCTCTTCTACAGACTGTCCCAAAAGTCGCTTTACCGGGGCAGTGAGGTGCGTGGCAACAGTGTGGTTACACTGCCTGTTATTGTGTGTGCCGGAACACAATATTTGGGAGAAGGCGTGCTGCTGTGTGTACTGGGTATTGCTTTCAGGTGTTTGTTGTCTGTATTCTTCATCTGTTCTGTAATGGAGACCATCCTTCTGGGATCTTTATGGAAGGTTAAAGGTCAAGGTGTGTGACGTTTGTGTATCCTCAAACTACATACTGGACATAGTAAGAAGTCTCATTATACAGATGAAAGACGTTTCGAGACTACTTCTGTCTGTCATAATGTGAAAGTATGTATCTACTCAGCTGATCGCATTAGATAGACTAGTGTATGCTTTCGGACAACACCAGTAGTTATGTAAAGGTGGACTGTGTCCAGAGGTGGGGACTAGTTCCATTTGATGGGCCAAACTGAGTGGGTTTTTACTTTAACCTGATGACGGAGACAGGATACATCTCCGAAACGTGTTTATAAACAAGACAGGCAATGTACCTGTAAAGGTAACACAGGAGCGTTCGCGTAACCATTGTTGCCGTGGAAAAGTAATAAGTATTACATATTCTGAGTGTGTATCTGTAGCCTTAGTTATCCAGCATGCAAAGCGCATGCGCCGTATTATATTGTCATCTGTGGCCTGTCCGGCTGTACCATATTTTTCCACATTACCTCATAAACAACACGACTTTCGGAAAGAAAGCTGTTGAATACGAAATGTGTATTTTGAATTTCTCTACAATTTTGATCTGAAACATTTCTCATTGTAAGAAGAATTCAGCGAGATATTATCATAAATGTACATAGGTCTTCATGTAAAGTACCCGTTATTCTTGTCAGGTTTTAATGAAACCTGGAATTACTCGACAGATGTTTCGAAAAGTATTCAAATATGAAATTTTATGAAAATCCGTTCAGTGGGAGCCGAATTGTTCCATTCGAACGGACAGACGGACAAATAGTGAGACATGTCGAAGCTAATACTCGCTTTTCGCAATTTTGCAAACGCGCCTAATAAGACTAAAATATGATCAGCGTGCAGTATAGTAGAAGTTGTGCTTCAAATTCTTCACGATTTTGTTTGATACGTCGGTGTTCAACATATATTACCGATGCAGCTATGTTGTACGCATAGACAGTGAACAGTGTAGGCGCTACATTTAGCAGAGTTGCAAATCACAAAATTTGAAACCTGTGCAGCTCTTAGTTTGCAGTGCTTGTGGGTAACAACACTCTTGTTTTGTTAAGTGTGCACGTTGTTGAGAAATATTTTGTGTTAAATGTAATGTATTTTTTTTCAATAGCTCGACAGCCCCTTGGGGGCCTTGGCCGCCTCATTTATCGAGGCTTCACGATCACACACTTTTTAGACGCATTACACTCGGTAGGACTGCTCTAGACGAAGGACCAGCTCGTCGCAGAGACCTCTACCTGACAACACACAACACTCACAACAGACAGACATCCATGCCCTAGGTGGGATTCGAACCCGCAACCCCATCAAACGAGCGGCCGCAGACCCACGCCTTAGACCGCGCGGCCACTGTGATCGGCAATATGTGTCTTAGTGGAATATATTTTATGCTACATAATTGTAATGTGTCTAGAATTTGTGGAAATTATGTCTAAGTTTTGTGCAAGTTCGTGGCCACAGTGGGCCAGTACCGTTGAAGTGAAATTCGCCTGACGTCAGTGGGTATAGAACCCACACCAGACTTCGTCAAAATCTGTCGAATGTCGCGGAGGATGAAACACTTGTACACACAGACGGACAGACATGACGCACCATCTTGTTTTCCTATTATTAATTTTGTTTAAAGGGTGTAAACACCATGTTAGTGTTTGTTTATTGACGCTGGATATAGTGTCTTGTGGTATTCGGCGTGAAGTATGAAAGAAGTAAGACTGTGCGAAAAGGGAGCGTATTCTGTGTGTTGCTCCGGCCCCTTACGCAGACAGTCACAGGAAGTTTTAATTTTGTGCTTTATTTGCCAGTTTTGTATTAATATGTCGATTAGTTTCCCTTGGTGATTTCACATTTGGCATATTAATTGCAATTTTGCCGATCCCAGTGGCCACGCGGTCTAAGGTGTGGGTCTGCGGCCGTTCGCTTGATGGGGTTGCGGGTTCGAATCGCACAGGGGGCATGGATGACTGATCACTCGTACAGAGGAGTCCTACCGAGTGTGGTGTGTCTAAAGTGTGATCGTGAAGCCTCGAAAATGAGGAGGCCCTGGCCCACTAGGGCTGGGGAACCATTGAAAAAATTGCAATTTTAGGCAGTCCGTACAGTTTCTGTGAACATTTTACGGACCGGGAACGACTGCATGGAATCAACTCTTGTTATTTGGTATTTAGACTAATATTAGATAAAGCGTAACGAGACTGAATTTTAATTCACTCCAGATAACACGACAGGCCATTTTTGCATAGTAACATAATCAAGGGCTTTATTTTGTGTAAATATTTAATAAATGGGAATAAATTTTGTGGATTAAACTAATGGATATTCAAAATTTTGCAGATTTCTTTTTTCACAAAGATGTAAGTCCAATGAAATTCACTTCTGTAAACGTTAGACTTAAGATGAAAGGAATCATGGAAACATACTAACATTGAGCTTTTATGAAGCTAAGTTTTGTGAGGAATTAAGCTTTCAAATGCTTTAAATCTGCAGGAAACATAACAAGATTGGCCTATGAGATAACTATGCTGTCTGTCTCCCAACTTTAGAAATGCTATCCAACTGACATATTTCCACGAAATTTGGTATCATCTTTATGCCATTCGAGATTACACCAATATCGTATTTGTAAAGTTAATTTTATGTGGTCAGTAACGCCAGTACAACTGAACTGGGAGCAGAGTAACGCTGCTTTATGTGGGGTCTTGAAAGAAAGATAGAACATTTCTTAAGATATGTTTAACGGAATCTTAAATAGCGACGGTACGAAAATTTTCACGTAGCTTTCACTTGGAAAGAGACAATTAATAAACAATTTGAGGTAGGAATCTGTGATTTTGTGTGAAGATAGTGTAAACATTCGTCAATTATTTAATTTTAAAATGTTGTTTGTAACTTGACACTAATAAATATGGGAATGGTGGTTAGTTTTGAGAATATGTCATGTAAACGTACTGCAGTTAATATTTGTATTTTAGTAACTGGCTCTTCTCAAAACGATAATACTGTTGTATTTTGATGGCGCTGTGTGTGTGATGTACTTGAATTTGCGAGCAGTATGTCCGACTGGACTAATATTTGATCGTACGAGGTAAACTGCATGTTGTTATTGGGATGTGAACTTACGTATTTACGTATGATAGCAGTCACGTAACTGTGGCACTGTAACGTGCTGTGAGAATGCTGCTGGAAGCTTTGTTTATGGTGACCTTGAACTTCATGAATGAACGCACAGAAAGCTCTCTGCCGTTGTCAACTCTTCTCCATCCCATTCTTTCAAAGTATGGGAAGGCGAATACTAGTACCATGTGCAGCTGTTTGTATTGCTCATGTGTGAAGTGTTTAATCTTACATTTTTCTGAATAATTTTGGTGTCAGGTGCCGTTTGTTACATTGCTTGAAAATTTCGTAGTTGACGATTTCTGTCTTCCGATTTCTTCTTCGAGATAGTTTTGAACTTAACACACAGTTCCATAAGTCGCCAAGAGGCCGGAATAGTTGTAGTGATGTGACTGCATGCTGAGTGACTGGGGTTTGGTTGTAGTGATGTGACTGCATGCTGAGTGACTGGGGTTTGGTTGTAGTGATGTGACTGCATGCTGAGTGAGAGGGGTTTGGTTGTAGTGATGTGACTGCATGCTGAGTGACTGGGGTTTGGTTGTAGTGATGTGACTGCATGCTGAGTGACTGGGGTTTGGTTGTAGTGATGTGACTGCATGCTGAGTGAGAGGGGTTTGGTTGTAGTGATGTGACTGCATGCTGAGTGAGAGGGGTTTGGTTGTAGTGATTACCATGCTGTTAGTGACTGGGTAGGTGTAGATGTACTGATACTGATGTGAGGTTGTTTAGTGATGTGCTGCATGCTGGTGGAAGGGTTTATTGTAGTGATTGACTGCATGCTTGAGTGACGTGCGTTTGTTTAGCATTGACTGCATGCTGAGTGACTGGATTTGTGTGTGATGTACTGCATGCTGAGACTGGTTTGTTGATGTGAAACTGCATTCATGAAGTGACAGGGTTGGTTTGTAGTGATGTGACTGCATGCTGAGTGACTGGGGTTTGGTTGTAGTGATGTGACTGCATGCTGAGTGACTGGGGTTTGGTTGTAGTGATGTGACTGCATGCTGAGTGAGAGGGGTTTGGTTGTAGTGATGTGACTGCATGCTGAGTGACTGGGGTTTGGTTGTAGTGATGTGACTGCATGCTGAGTGACTGGGGTTTGGTTGTAGTGATGTGACTGCATGCTGAGTGACTGGGGTTTGGTTGTAGTGATGTGACTGCATGCTGAGTGACTGGGTTTGGTTGTAGTGATGTGACTGCATGCTGAGTGACTGGGGTTTGGTTGTAGTGATGTGACTGCATAGCTGAGTGACTGGGGTTTGGTTGTAGTGATGTGACTGCATGCTGAGTGATGGGGTTTGGTTGTAGTGATGTGACTGCATGCTGAGTGAGGGGTTTGGTTGTAGTGATGTGACTGCATGCTGAGTGAAGGGGTTTGGTTGTAGTGATGTGACTGCATGCTGAGTGACTGGGGTTTGGTTGTAGTGATGTGACTGCATGCTGAGTGATGGGGTTTGGTTGTAGTGATGTGACTGCATGCTGAGTGAAGGGGTTTGGTTGTAGTGATGTGACTGCATGCTGAGTGACTGGGGTTTGGTTGTAGTGATGTGACTGCATGCTGAGTGAGAGGGGTTTGGTTGTAGTGATGTGACTGCATGCTGAGTGACTGGGGTTTGGTTGTAGTGATGTGACTGCATGCTGAGTGACTGGGGTTTGGTTGTAGTGATGTGACTGCATGCTGAGTGACTGGGGTTTGGTTGTAGTGATGTGACTGCATGCTGAGTGACTGGGGTTTGGTTGTAGTGATGTGACTGCATGCTGAGTGAGGGGTTTGGTTGTAGTGATGTGACTGCATGCTGAGTGACTGGGGTTTGGTTGTAGTGATGTGACTGCATGCTGAGTGACTGGGGTTTGGTTGTAGTGATGTGACTGCATGCTGAGTGACTGGGGTTTGGTTGTAGTGATGTGACTGCATGCTGAGTGACTGGGGTTTGGTTGTAGTGATGTGACTGCATGCTGAGTGACTGGGGTTTGGTTGTAGTGATGTGACTGCATGCTGAGTGACTGGGGTTTGGTTGTAGTGATGTGACTGCATGCTGAGTGAGAGGGGTTTGGTTGTAGTGATGTGACTGCATGCTGAGTGACTGGGGTTTGGTTGTAGTGATGTGACTGCATGCTGAGTGACTGGGGTTTGGTTCCCGACAGAAGAAGTTATATTTTTGATCACCAGGCTTATGAAGGCTCTGGGACCCGTCAGTCATCTGCGCGCCGGTACAAGTGGCTGAAGCAACAGCGGGTACGATGCTCACCACTCGACTCCGTCTGGCGTCTGGGTTAACAATGCGTGGAGTTACACTTTCACTCCCCCCCCCCCCCCTACGTCTACGTATGTTGGCATGGTGAAAATTAATCACAGGGACAACGGTTATTGTGAACTTTTGTCAGAATAAACACAACACGTTTCACATGCAATCTTTATTTTCTCTGCAACATGTTTCGTCCGCCTACACCGGCCATCACCAGGTAGAAGTTACAAGACCATGAAATGAAAAACATATATTGAGGTGGAGGCTTCCCCTATACAGTTAAAATATATAAACTCGTATAATTACCAATTATTCCCTGTAAGGAGTAATATTTAATTACGCTAGTAGTTAAAATTATATAAATATAATTGTTAAAACATTGTTGTTATACCTTCTTGAAATTCAATGTTTCCGTATTGTTTTAATGGTGAGTGAAGCTGATTTTTAGTAAGAATATTCTGTTCTTTGGTTTCAGTGATGAAGATAGGCTGAACAGAAGGAAAGCAGGAAGGAAGGGAAGTGTGGCAGTAAAAAGGTAAGCCTACACGATATGTCATTCTGTCGATGGAGGATGTGATCCCCAGATGCATTGCAGTCCGGCATTAAGGAAACACTAAGAAGTTTAAAATAGCGATTTTGAGGAAACTTGAAGCTGTCTTAATATGTTGCACTGCAGTCATAAAACTGCGATTTCTTTGTACGGCTGGCTGCAGACGGCGCAGCCTTGTGTGGCCCTTACTGGCTACTTCTGCTGCAGAGACGCTCATTCATCGGGCGGTTCTTTGCATACACTTCGGCCGTGTCTTTTTAAACATTTTTTAGTGAGGAATATTAGAGAAAATTTCGGTGGTATGTGTAATAAGAGAGATTTAGACGACCCCCACCACAAAGTTAAATTTATTCAGCGTACTAGAGGTGACGCAATTGGTTGACGCACTGCGCTACAAGCCGGAAGGTGGCGGGTTCGATTCCCGATGGTGTCATTGGAATTTTTCTTTGACATAATCTTTTCGGTCGCACTATGGCCCTGGGGTCGACTCATCCTCTAACAGAAATGAGTACCAGGAATATTTCCTGGGGGTAAAGGCGACCGGTGCGTAGGGCTGACAACTTTACCACCTTCATGTGCCGATTGTCTAGAAATCTCGGAGCCTCAACCTCCTGGAAGCCTCAGGGCCTGTCCAGGCCTGTAATGGGATAGCTTTAAGTTTTGCCTTTACTGAATCTTTCTTTGATTAAATAACGTGTGTGTGTGTGTGTGTGTAGATTACTGCTGGGTAAAAAGTAATTTTATGTTACATGCTTTGTTTGAGAAAAAGGGTTTTTTTTTTCTTTCGCAGGGGGAACAATAATTAACGCGAAGAAAGGGTTAGTAAAATTTCCTTCGGAACTTCTTTGCGGATCTCTGGTGTTATAATGAAGGGAAATGCTATAAGAACGCACACTAACCGTGTCAGGTTTCTTGCTTTGTCTGTATGTGTGAACTTGCATGCTACGATTTTTGAAGCAACCAATGTAAACCCCGTTTCGAGTATCTACAAAGTGGTCATTAGAATATAAAGCTCCAGTGAAAAGATTTTATTATCATCTAGTGATAAATTGCAGAGAAGGAGCTCTGTTGTATTTATAGCCTGGGAACGTTTAAAGATTATCTAGGAAGCAAATATTGGTTAAGGAAGATAAAAACAGATTATGCACACAGCTAGGTGCTAGAGCGTTGTGTTCCTGTGTTTATAGGAGAGAAAAACACTGATAAAGGAAGAGAGAAAGGAGTTAGAAGGAGTACGCTTGTTGTGTTCTGCAATTTGGAATGTGCGTGTGAAACCGCCATTCGTCTTTTCGCCCCGCGTTGTGCGTGTCGGGACTGTCCTGTGTTTGCCGCCCCGCGATGAGTGCGTGTTTTGTTTTCGTTGTGCTTCTATACACGTTCGTGGCGCTAGGTGTAGGATCAGTCCGTCTTCTTCCGTTAAAGTAACAATTTTAACTGTAGTCGATAATTCAAAAGAAACTTGACGGTCTAAATACCCCTATTTCCTAACGTATATACCTCTCACTCATTTACACAAAACGACGTCTGAATTACGCAGTAGGTGTCACCACTGTATAAGTTGCGTTGATGTTTGTGAAATAATTAGTAATTTGGAAGTTGTTTATCGAAGTGTTTGGAACTTGTGAGTGTCGTGTTGTGGAGTCTGGTGATGACTGTAAATCAAGTTAGTTCGAAGTTTCGTTCGTCTGATAACTTACGGAATTGTTGCTCTGTCGTCGAGAAATTACCGGTGCAGGATTTGCGGTATTAAGGTGAGAGAGAGGTAATATGGCTTGCATAGCTAAAGTTATTGAGTGACTGTGTTGCATATTTTACCGTTAAAGTGTGCGATTCTGTTATTTCACGGTGCAACTTGACATTCCTCAAATTTACGTATTCAAAGTCTTTATAGATTTTGACTATGTAACAGCTAGTACCTAATAACTAATCGAATGTGGGCAATGCGCAGAATGGATTACTGCTCACTGAAATATTTATTTAAATGGAATGTAAGAAGTAAATTAATTTTTATTGTATTTAAATATATGGCACATTATTGGTATAAATAGTTGGTTTTATTGTTGTTAATTTTGTTTGATCGTGGCTTCTTATATGTGTGTTTGTTTTTGGGTCTTCACGTCCATGAAGTAGTTACTTTGTAGAGTATCTGGTTTTTTTTTTCCAAAGACTCGAAAGCCCCTTGGGGGGCTTAGGCCGCCTCAATTTTCGACGCTTCACGATCGCACACTTTTTAGACACACCACACTCGGTAGGACTCCTCTGGACGAGGGACCAGCTCGTCGCAGAGAGTATCTGGATACTCTGTGAAATAATGAAATATAGATCACCTACAGATGGAGTAACATACACTCATTGTGTAATTATAGATGGACTGTACAAGTCTTTAAACAATCTCTTAGTCTGCAATAAATATGAGGTTACTTTTAGTATATTTATATACGGATGTTAACAAAGCATTTCAGAGCTGTTAGTTTATCAAGGACTGTACAGAATCGCCTGAAATAGGCCGAAACATGTAGTTCTATATAATAAATAGAATTTAGTTGTGTTTGGACAGATATTGATTTAATGTTTTGCACTCTTAACAACAGAAAGGTATGACGTTCTTTAAAATTAAATCTTTTCCTCAGCGCAACGCATTTTTTATGTCCTGTACGATACACCAAATTTTCTGTTCCCCTGGTGGCACCTGGCACAAAGTATTGCAAAGTTTCGTTGGGTCAGTTAGAAGTGAGAAAAATATGCGTGGTCCTTAGTTAGGTACAGAGTTTAAATTTGCTCTTGTTTTGAAAACAGCGAACTGCGTGCGTTCAAATAGCACGACAGAACAGGAACGTGTGTGTTTGCGGAAGGGCGTTCACTCCAGTGTCATGAACTGGTTGAGAAACACGTTTAAAAGCGAGTAGCTTATAGGAACTTACGTTATAACTGTGTTTACAGATGAAATACGGGATTCACATTGTTGTTGTTTGTTAAATCACATTTTAACAAGTACTAGCAACACATACTTCGTTGTAACATTTTATGACAGTGCGTAATTGTTATGTTATTATTATTATTATATAGTTGTCACTTTTATGCAGGTTATTATATAATTATATACCTAAATCATGTTTCTAGAGTATATACCGTCGTAGCTGTTCTGTAGTTACAATTTATGCTACATGTAATGCTATTTCCTATGTTCAACGTTCTGTACATTTACATCAGCACTTTCCGCAGTATTTGTGCAGTGCCCAATGTAGCTGTTTGCTGTAGTTCCGTGATGTCGTGCTTTACACGTATGTTGCTGAGGTATTTTGTGAATGATTTTGAGACTGTTCCAGTTGCCCCTGTTAATATTACTGCTTCCTTCTGTCTTGACATTCCACATACGCTGTATTTCTGTTGTAAGTCTTTATATTTTAGAATTTCTCGGCTTCTTTCTTTATCACATTTCGCTTGATCAGACATATTGTAATATTGATGATATATCGTAACTGATATTCATTTGTTTTATAATGGAACAGTTTAGGAGGGGCGTATGTAAACTTACGATACAAATTTATTATTAGTATTATGTAATATTTATCACCGTATATGCAGATTTACAATTTATATACCGAAACGAACCATGTTCTATGTAGACAGTGTGCAGCTATCTGTAGTTACAATTACGCTACATTAATGATTTTCCATGTTCAACGTCTGTACATTTAATCTTTCCCATATTGTGCAGTGAAAGTACCCTTGTTTGCTTTAGTTCCTTGACGGTTTCCGATCTTGCGAGTATTTTTGTGAATGATTTGAGATGTTCATTTGCCTTATTAAATTGGTTGTCTTTTTGATTTTATTATGCTGTATTTCTATTGCAAGGTCTTTATATTTTAGAATGTTTTCGGCTTCTTTCTTTATCACATTTCTGTCTTCCTGAAATTGCAACATCTATTAACATGCATTAACATACACTCGCATATTATTATTATTGCCCATTGTTTAGCGTATAAAATGAACAATTCTGAAAGTTACCTTTTGCCTGTGCCAACTCGCTATATCTGATTTCAGGTACACCATAAAAAGTGATGGAGTGACCTGTAGGTACAGTTAGACATACTGAATTTTGGCCAGCTGAACCACTGTTAGCTATCTGTTCCATGGCGCTGAAATATGCCTTGATTTCTTCTATTTCATTCACAGTCATCTTCATATTTTCTTTGAGGATATTGAAGTACTGTATTTCAATAACTGTTGAATCATTTTGTGATTGTTATAGTGTTATTAGTTTTGAAAATGTTGGTGTTGTGTTGAGAATTTCTTAAGTGACGTTTCTTAACCATTTAAACCCACTGGTAAATATGTGTACCACGTGCCGAAACGTTAAGAAACTCTGCATTTTTCATAATTTGTACTCGTATTTTTATGTATTTTGTGATTTTTATAGTGAAAGGCTCTTACTCGTATTTTTCTCAATAGCGTTGAATGATTGGTGTTTCTACTGAAGGCGGACTGTTTTCTGTATGAGGCAGGAACTTTACGTCTTTTGTGCCACTTGAAGTGAACGTCGGTCTTCAACTCAGGCGGTTAGTCGCCGTCGTTCAGCGGCGGAAGTATGGCTCCGAGCGCAAGCTAGTTCTGGTTGGATTTGTGATCGATGAAGTGATACCGGGACACTTCGACTGTCCTTCGTCAGTATGGTTCCACTAATATCCCATATTCGTCTTTTATTTAGTATTTCTCTGATCAGGACAAGTGGGCGAAGCTGTAAATCTCCAAATAAGACAGTGCTCTTTCGGGTATCGAGAACAATTGCACGAAGAACTGTCATATTATTTCGTTTTTTGTCATGTTCATACAGTTCAATATTGGAACTGAAGGGTACAGCCCTTTCATAATCTTAAACACAGCACATTTACTGTTGGTTCATAGCAATTTGTAAGACACAGAATGGAGAAGATCAGTCGGACCGATCGCGGAGAAATGAGAAGTATTACACAGAGTCAAGGAGAGGAATATCGTACATACAATAAAAAGAAGAAGGCTAACTGGATTGGTCACATCTTGCGTATAAACTGCCTTCTGAAACAGTGATTGAAGGAAAGTTAGAGGAAGGATAGAAATGACGGGAAGACGAGGGAGAAGACGTAAGCAGCTACTGAATGACCTTAAAGAAAAGAGAAGATACTGTAAATTGAAAGAGGAAGCACTAGATCGCACCGTGTGCAGAACGCGCTTTAGAAGAGGCTACGGACCTGTCGTAAGACAGACTACATAGTGAATGAATCCCATATTCCGCGGGATATTTGATTTTCTGCATGGATTGCTAACAGACAACAAAAACTTCTGACATCTGTGTGACATAGCGAGACTTATGCAGCCGAATTATTGCCATTAGCAGGATTTTTTTTTAAAACTTTGTTTCAATACTGCATAAAGATTTAAAATGTTCCGTGGCGGAATGTAAATACAGCCGAGTATGTTACTGTAACGCACGTAACGAACCGCAGCGCATTATTTTCAACTGGATAGCAACTGGATTATAGCCCTTAAACGTCAAAAAATTGTAGCGCAGTCGGATGAAATCATTGCATTAATTCAGCCAATTACTTCAGGCTGAAAATGATGTTTCTGGTTTCGAATGAAATTCAGTTATGGACCGCAGCCCTAAACTGTAATTATCGCAGAGTGCTGAACTAAACTGCCAATGCGATTGTGTATGATTGTCTGTCCAAGTTCTTGTAGTGATGGCTGTTGAACCCCACCAAGAATTCTTAACAGAAATTGACTTAATTTACTCGTGTTTATGAAAGTAGTGACGACAGCGAAGGGTTTGCGGCAATTTTCCCATGACCTCTAGCACAGTTAACACTAATGCTATAAGGGGCATTGACAAACACAGCTAGAGGAAGGACGAATGCTGTGTATAAATCCATGGATTTTTGACATAATCTTTTTTTTTGACGTGGTGAAGGGCCCCGCAGCAGATGCTACGGACGCACCGCAGCCTTAAAGCTTTTTGTGCAACCCCTGTGATGAAGATGAGCAGTTTTTTTTACCAAGTTTTACAATTAATGGAGCACCAGTGGAATGAAATTGACAGGGGAAAACCGACAACTCGGAGAAAAACCTGTCCCAGTGCCACTTTGTCCACCATAAATCTTACATGGACTGACCCGGGATCGAACCCGGGCCTCCGCGGTGAGAGGCCGGCGACTAACCGCCTGAGCCATGGCATGGCCCGACATAATCTTCTTTTTTCTGCTTGTACTTCGTCCATCATCAAATGTCACACAGTAGGCACTTGTCAGACGGTCTAGCAATGACCCAGCATTCTTGGAGAACGGCATTGAAATTTAGATGAGTGTATTCGACTCATAAAACGCAAGTGTTCTGGGTTTGTTGTACATATAAAACCTACGTCTCATGTCGTGTTTGGATTTTATTCCCTCCATCCTCTTTTGTATAGACCACACAGCAAAACCATTCCCCCTTTAATCATTACAGAAGTGATTTGTATCCCTTGGCAAATCACCACTGCACTTATACGTATTTGTGGGCAGAGAAATGATTTAATTGTGCATGCGAGTAATGAGCATATCGTGGCCAGTCGTTTGATTTGTTTTCGGTGAGCGTGTGTCTGGAATTTATTGACGTCGTTAAATGTTTTACGCGATCACTTTCGCAACGGAGAAAGAACTTTAAAATTACCTTTCCGTGTAGTGCCATTACAACGACGTGTATTTTCATCAACTTTTACACAAAATTGAAATAAAATGTATAGAAAATTTCACAAGAGTCCCAACATGTTTCGGTATGCTAAACACTCCATCTTCTGGGGAACACTGAACACTGAAAACTTGTGTACTTTTAAGTGTTCAGTCTTAAGTGTTCCCCTGACTTTGGTGTGTTTAGCATATCGAAACATGTTGGGACTCTTGTGAAATTTTTTATACATTTTATTTTAATTTGGTGTACGAACTGGTGAAAATACATGTTGGTGGGAAAAGAACTGTTGATAGCTGAGGCTTCATGTTCTTTGTAGTTTAAGCCTGTAGTCCGAACACAACGCACAGTTTCAGGAACGTATACTGTACGGTGTTGTCGCTTACCTTTTTCACAGCAAAATTGTTTGGTGCTATCGACGAAAAAGCACCAGAACATGAGGGTGGAGCCGATAGCTCTGCGCGTTCTTAACCTTGACACTCTATGGTGTGTGGTCAGCCTTGCGTCCCTGCCACTTTATCCTCACAGCCGGTCTCGACACTTTTGGAAAGAGAACTTTTTTGCATTTGCCGGGAACCAAACCCGGTTGTTCGATAGTTGCCCCGGCTCCACTATCGTAGATGGGTTATTTAGGAGGGTGATGATGGGGGTGACACCTGTCGAGAGGAAAGGTGTTTTGTGAAACTGCATTCACTAGTTCGAAGTTGTAAGTATACACACACACACCTGAAGTTGCTTACAATAGGTGAAACATATTCAAAATCAGCGGTAACGCGTATTATTTATTCTGCAGCATCAAATTGAAATGTGTTGGAAATTCATTCGTCGTCTGTGTGTGTGTGTGTGTGTGTGTGTGTGTGTGTGGAGGGGAGTGGGCGGATATTCTTGACCTTTCAAACGAGTGATGAGACCCTCGCCTTATTTCTCCCAGTTTTTCCTCGTCTGGCTTTCCTAATAGCCCTCACACTTACCTCGTAGATTGTCCTGGATCGCTAATTCTTGGATTTACCTCTTTTATTTAACGACGCTGTGCCAACTGATAGAATTATGTAGCGAGGGCGATGGGTTAATGAGTATGGGGCGGTGGTGTAACGACACTGACAGCGAACACCAAAGTACTCGTAGAACTTCTGCCAACGCTACTTTTTTCCTCCACAAATCCCACACTGACTGGCCTGTGGAATTGAGCCCTTGTCTTCACGGTCAGAGGCTTTGCGGTTTGTCATTCTTTTGTGTTCCTTTACCAGAATTGCTGTATATTTTGTGTTCCTTTACCAGAATTGCTGTATATTTTGTGTTCCTTTACCAGAATCGCTGTATATTTTGTGTTCCTTTACCAGAATCGCTGTATATTTTGTGTTCCTTTACCAGAATCGCTGTATATTTTGTGTTCCTTTACCAGAATCGCTGTATATTTTGTGTTCCTTTACCAGAATCGCTGTATATTTTGTGTTCCTTTACCAGAATCGCTGTATATTTTGTGTTCTTTACCAGAATCGCTGTATATTTTGTGTTCCTTTACCAGAATCGCTGTATATTTTGTGTTCCTTTACCAGAATCGCTGTATATTTTGTGTTCCTTTACCAGAATCGCTGTATATTTTGTGTTCCTTTACCAGAATCGCTGTATATTTTGTGTTTCTTTTACCAGAATCGCTGTATATTTTGTGTTCCTTTACCAGAACGCTGTATATTTTGGTTCCTTTACCAGAATGCTGTATATTTTGTGTTCCTTTACCAGAATCGCTGTATATTTTGTGTTCCTTTACCAGAATCGCTGTATATTTTGTGTTCCTTTACCAGAATCGCTGTATATTTTGTGTTCCTTTACCAGAATCGCTGTATATTTTGTGTTCCTTTACCAGAATCGCTGTATATTTTGTGTTCCTTTACCAGAATTGCTGTATATTTTGTGTTCCTTTACCAGATTCTGTATATTTTTGAGTTCTTTACAGAATGCGGTAATATAGTGACCTTACAGATTTGTATATTTTTTCCTTACCGAGTTTGCTGTATATGTTTCGAAAGTTTTTGAACGTCGTTTCGGAAAAAAGTGATCCTTTAGCACTTTGCCTTTTGTAAACGACGGGGTAATTTCTATTCCATGTTTGCAACGCAGTTTCCGTTGTCAATCCCGTTCAGTTTCTTTGTGAAAATCGAGAGATGTAAATCCTTGTGCCGCCTGCTGTTGGCCGTCTTTGTAAACCGACGGGGTTAAAAACGGTACCGAAGAAAGCAAACCTTTAACGTGATTGAACTGCTTTTTTAAAAACAAAGGCGACGCAGTTATAACAGTTGATGGATTGTTTTGATTCATATTACCATGACAAAGAGTGCTGTCGGTTTTCTTCTAGGGAAGACTCCGAAAGTTGTTCATAAATATGTAAAGTGAAATCACTTGAACCCCCCTTCCTTAAGATTAACCTCCCTGCAGTCTTAGTTAGACTGTAGCATTCTGTGGATGGGTGAAGGAGACGGGAAATAAAAGTCAGCGGTCTTTATTTATTATTAAGAAAACTGGCTCCGAGATTGTAGGAAGTTTAAACATGAAGAATATTTAAGGTCCGTTAAATACATTTTATTTTTGAAGTATTGTGTGTATTGTTACTGTAATCGTTATTTTGTAGTTATTACATTTTGGTTGCAAGTGAGAGGTTTTGCCGTAATATATAGACTTTCTGCCAATAATGTGTGTTATTGAAAGCTCTACGGTATTTAAAATGTGTGTATGACGTATAATTATAACGAAAGTAAAACAAGAATGAGGGAGAGAAGTGTGTATAGATGAGTGTGGTTGGAATGAAAGAATGTGGTTAGCATGGTTTAGATGGGGACTATGGAAACGAAGAGGTAAAAGGAGGAATGCGGACAAAGGAAGATGCCGTCTCTGTAATGAAGATGAGAATTTGGTTCTTATGTTACTGAAATGTAATGAGACACAGAGATGACGAGAAGAATTACTGCATAATAAGTGGTGACACAAAAATGAAGAAATAGCGTACACGACAATAGTCACTGTAATAGAATAATAGAATTAAAGAGTTCGGTAAATTTATGTACAAAGTGAAAGGCAGATGGCATAATGAAGTGACAAAAAACGGTGCAAGTTGTAGATGAAATGAGAGACGAGGAATTGTAAGTAGAAGTACATTGCTGTTTGTATTTATAAACACAGACCAAGTTAACGCCTGAAGGAAGGCAGTATTTAATCAGGATAAATCTTGACTTCAGGCTCCCCCCGCGATGTTGATGAGATCTGCGCTCTTCTGGGATATTACGCAGTGTTGAGTGGTAGTTCTGTACCGACGTTTCGGTCAACTTATCGGTAAAGAAGTCCTCCTTCGTCTTGGGCTTCTTGACCCTTGAAGATGGGACCGATAGGTTGTGGGTATATAATTACCACTCTATGCTGCGTAATATCCCAGAAGAGCGCAGAGAACCTTAGCCATTAGTAAAGCTATTAAAATGATGGAAGGGTATTGGCAACAACCCTGTGTCACCAGGTGTAGACGAATTTGAACTGGAATGTGCGTAATGCATGTGTTACACTATGTGTTACCTAAAGGTAAAGCAATCCCATTACAGGCCTTGACAGGCCCTTAGGTCTCCAGGAGGTCGAGGCTCCCAGGTTTTTAGACAATCGGCACATTAAGGTGGTAAGGTTGTCAGCCCTACGCACCGGCCGCCTTTACCCCCCAGGAAAGATTCCTGGTACTCATTTCTGTTAGAGGCTGAGTCGACCCCAGGGCCATAGTGTGACCGAAACGATTATGTCAGTGAAAAATTCCAGTGACACCATCGAACCCGCGACGTTCCGCAGGGCCTCAACCAACTGCGCCACCGCGACCCCACTATGTGTTACCTACGAAGAAGAAACTATTACAAAAGGTTTCATAGCTGAACTGGCTTAAAGTGTTTCAAAATTTCGAGAATACATCTCAGTAATTACTATGAAATGGACATCCCTGTAAGTTAATTGGAACTAATGATGCTCGTACTGCTAATGGCAATGATATTACTGCTAGGGCTGGATCCGGCCTAGGGCGTATCCACACTGGAACAGACGTAAGCATGCAGCAGCGGAAACTGCAAAACAACGGAGTGCTTCCACAATACAAGTCCGGCAAAGTTTACTGCACAGTTTTTATGCAACAAAGTTCTCTTCGCTTAGTGCATGGTAACTAAATTCGTGGTATACTGCAGATGATAGTTGCTCACCTGAACAAAAAGAGGCCCGTAGTTATACAACTCAGAGTCTGAAAACTGTCTTCACACAGTATCCGCTCTAAGCCCTAACCCGAGCCGTTTCAATTCCGTTAGTATCCACAAAATGTATACGTCTGAGATCGTTTTAATATTATCTTGCAGTCTTAACTTTTTGTAAATTAGACGGTGCCCTATGTGGGAGTTTTGTTGCTTTCTGTTTTTATATAATGTTGAAGAACGAAATTTAGCTCGGGTGTGAAATCAAAGCGAATCAGAGCTCAAGTCGCGTGGTCTTCCCAGAACTTACTTAGTTCGTCGTAATCTGACTGATGCTTGTTCTGAACGTACGGCTTTCGACTTATGGCCGTAGTGCCGAGCATTCTTTGCGAGATTTTCGTGTTTCACCCCAGTTACGTGCGTAATCTTTTATATTGCCTTTAAATATACCATGACCACTTACTTTTCAGTTCATCCTGATTTTTCATCGCTTTATCCCAATCCGTCGTCAGGTAGCCCTTGTAGTTGTTACAGCGGTGTTAAAAACTTGTGACTTAAACCTAGAAATTTTTCGTATAACGCGCTTGATGGAGATTACGGTTTTCTTTGATGTGACGCTATGTTGTTTGAAGATGGCAATAAATCGTCTACCCTGAAGATGGAGGCACCAGGTTCTTCCAGAGTGTTGATGCCCATATACGAAACTACGCTGCGTCACATTGCAGAAGGCCGTAATCCTATGCTCGAAACACTCTCTTTCCTTCGTGTGGTTGGCTGAATTCCACACCTGTATAAAACAAGGTGTAAAATTATGGCATAATAGGTGAAATGCGAAATTATCGTGTGAAGAGGAATGTGAAATGAAGGCAGATATCAGAAGTGGAGGGGAAAGAATACAAGAGCAGAATGTGCAGTAAGTCGAGTGGTGAAGAATACAAGAGCAGAATGTGCAGTAAGTCGATAGGTGAAGAATACAAGAGCAGAATGTGCAGTAAGTCGATAGGTGAAGAATACAAGAGCAGAATGTGCAGTAAGTCGATAGGAGAAGACTACAAGAGCAGAATGTGCAGTAAGTCGATAGGTGAAGAATACAAGAGCAGAATGTGCAGTAAGTCGATAGGTGAATAATACAAGAGCAGAAAGCGCAGTAAGTCGATAGGTGAATAATACAAGAGCAGAATGCGCAGTAAGTCGATAGGTGAAGAATACAAGAGCAGAATGTGCAGTAAGTCGAGTGGTGAAGAATACAAGAGCAGAATGCGCAGTAAGTCGATAGGTGAAGAATACAAGAGCAGAATGTGCAGTAAGTCGAGTGGTGAAGAATACAAGAGCAGAATGTGCAGTAAGTCGATAGGTGAAGAATACAAGAGCAGAATGTGCAGTAAGTCGAGTGGTGAAGAATACAAGAGCAGAATGTGCAGTAAAAGAAGGCAATACAGCCGACCTGTGACTGTAAAGAGGAAGCAATTCTAGACGAATGGTCTTCCTCTCTTATCTGCTGTAAGTCTCATTTCTTTTTCAGTTTTCCGGTTTCATCTGGAACTTCACCAACTTTTTGCTTTCTCTTTCTATTCACCTGACTTCGTAGTCCGTTCTGTTCTTATAAAAGTTAAAAATAAATTCTAGAGTTTTCAGCAAAAAGGATTGAACATTCGTGTCACTGCACGTCTGGCGACATAGGAAGAATTTTTAATAATGTTGCATATTGCTGTGATGTTTCCAGACCTCTGCAATTTGTGAGAAAAGAGCTCACTAGGCGCCGTGTGAGATACCCAGGCTGGAACTGTGTGGACGTCTTCTGCCATTCGAAGGTGATTGTGTGTAATGCAGATTGCAGTCCTAAGGTATTTGATGCCGTTTGGTTACGTCGAAATTTGCCAACGTTTCGGAGGAAGCTGTTTTGAAAGTGGAGGCAATAGGTTTCTGCAGAATTCAGTGAATTTATACCAAACTACACAGCGTCACGTCGCAGAAGACGGTAATCTTCGTCAAAGTCATGAGAACCTCAATCCCGAAATGTTTGCCTTCCTATTTTTGTAATTTAAGGGATTAATATGTATAAACATAAGAAGACAGTCAATGTACGTATAACATAATATCGAGGCGCTTTCACGTAACCATTGTTGCCACAAAAAGCAATAAGTATTACATATTCTGAGTGTGTGTCTGTAGCCTTAGTTATCCAGCATGCAAAGCGCGTGTACCGTATTATATTATCATCTGTGGCCTGTCTGGCTGTACCATACTTTTCCACATTATCTCATAAACGGCACGATTTTCGGAAAATAGGTACTGAACATAAAATGTGTGTTTTGATGTTCTCTACAACATTTGTCTGAAACATTTCTCATTCTAAGAAGAACTGAGCGAGATATTATCATAAATATACATAGGTCTTCATGTAAAGTACCCGTTATTCTTGTCGGATTTTAATTAAACTTGAATCTGCGTCAAAAAGTTTCGAAAAATACTCAGGTATCAAATTTCATGAAAATCCGTCGAGTGGGAGCCGAGTTGTGCCATGCGGACAGAAGGACGTACGGACAGATAGACATGACGAAGATAATAGTCGCTATTCGCAATTATGCGAACGCGTCAAAAATCATACACGGTGGTAAGGTAGTTTGGTAGGTTAGGTAGATGGATTTTTATGTAGAAAAAAGGCAGGGCATCGTTTGTTGGGAGTATTTGAGAGTTGTGTGCCGAAAAGCATGTTTGAATATAAGGAGGCGGAAGTAACAATGAGCGGATGAAAAGTGCATGCGGATATGTGGGAAGAGACAGCCTGGAAGAAGGGGACATAGATGGGAGGATAATATGGGGATTTATTTTAAAACAATAAGGTATGAGGTGATGTACTGGATTTACATGGATTAGAATAGGATCGAGTGACGCCCCTTTGTGCACATGGTAATGCATGGTAAATGCGTGATTTTAGGCTTCCCCCGCGATTTAGATGAAATCTTAGCTCTTCTAGGATATTACGCAGTGTTAAGTTGTAGTTCTGTACCGACGTTTCGGGACAACCTATCGGTCCCATCTTCAAGGGTCAAGAAATCCAAGAAGAACGGTTCTTGTTGTTGGACTTCTTGATTCTTAAAGATGGGACCGATAGATTGTCCCGAAACGTCGGTACAGAATTACCAGTCTACGCTGCGGAATATCCCAGAAGAGCGCAGATTTGATGGTAAGTAAATTTTTGGGCCTTTGAGTGCAGAAAATGTTCACTTCCTGGCTACTCTAGTTTTTGTAGAAGGACTGTGCTAGATGGAATTCATAAATTATCTGTTAGGGGAACGTCCGTGTGTTTAAATACTAAGTCACTGAGTATAGAAATGCAGACTGGAACAGCTGGTTGCACACAACTGGCACAGGTTCTTTTGTCTTACGAGGAAAGTGGAGTGAATGGGAAATAAAGGATGGATATGTAAAGACTTAGTTGCATATTTCCTAGAATTGGTGTACGTTTGCTGGACTAAAGCAGCATATTAGCCGATCCCAGTGGCTGTGCGGTCTAAGGCGTGGGTCTGCGGCCGCTCGCTTACTGGGATTGTGGGTTCGAATCCCGCCGGGTATATGGATGCCTGTCTGTTGTGAGTGTTGTGTGTTGTCAGATAGAAGTCTCTGCGTCGGGCTGATCACTTGTCCAGAGGAGTTCTACCGAGTGTGGTGTGTCTGAGTATGATCGTGAAGCCTCGAACAATGAGGCGGCCTAGGCCCCCAAGGGGCTGTCGAGCCATTGGAAAAAAAAAGCAGTATATTACGACAAAGACGTGTACATCCGCACAGTGAGATGAACTGAACATAGCAGTTCGGTAGAAGTTTGCTTCTCTAAATTTGGATTCAGGAGGTACTCTTGTCGAACTCGCTGAGACAACTACTGTGCTATGTGTTGTGTTATCATATTTTAATATTATCTTATTATTTTCTTCTGTTGTACGGAGCGATGTGGCGTCTGCCAAGACAGTAGCTGCATTAACAGGAGATATTTTGTGACATGAGGTCCTGTTTACATGTATGCAATTCTGAAAAGTTTACCTCTCGTAACAGTCTGTAAACTAAGATGTAATAGGTTTTGTCAGAAAGGTAAAGTGTTTCAGATATAGAACTAAAATTCATTCATTCATTCTGTAGTCTGTCTTACGACAGGTCCGTAGCCTCTTCCAAAGCGAGTTCTCCACAGGGTGCGATCTAGTGCTTCCTCTTTCAATTTCCAGTATCTTTTCTTTTCCTTAAGGTCATCCAGTAGCTGCTTACTTCTTCTCCCTCGTCGTCCCGTCATTTCTATCCTTACCTCTAACTTTCCTTCAATCACGTGTTTCAGAAGGCAGTTTCTACGCAAGATGTGACCAATCCAGTTAGCCTTTCTTCTTTTTATTGTATGTACGATATTCCTCTCCTCCTTCACTCTGTGTCATACTTCTTCATTTCTCACACGATCGGTCCAACTGATTTTCTCCATTCTTCTCCAGCACCACATTTCAAAATTAAAACTACTGTGCTTGCTTAAACATTCGAAATTGGAGCTGTGGTAATCACTTCATTAATATATTCACTCCGCATAACGTCTGCAGTAGGTACCTCGTCGTTAAATAGCCAAATTATCAACAGATTCAAATGAATACACCAAATTCAGACTGTAAACGTGTGTTGCCAGTGAAGGTGAACGCAGAATGTTCAGAGCTGCTGTTGCCTGGTGATACATAGGAAAGTTGGCACTGTTTACTGTGATCCGTATTTCTGTGTTGTTTGACCTTGATACAGGATAGACCAGTTTGTCGGTGAAGAACAAGGTTGGGCAATATATGTAATATGGCATCTCCTTATTCAGCATGTGCACACACACACACACACACACACACACCACTCTGATTAATCCTATTGTTCTGCGCTGCACACGTTAGCTCTTTCCTTCGGTTCTACGTCCCACGCCTTGGCCAAGAAGCCTGTGGATTATGCGGCCATTGTTGAGTGCTCCTGAAATTCCTCTTCTGATTGACACAGATGACGACGATGTTGTTGGTGCCTGTCGGCTGTTGGGTTATTTACTGTTGCTGTGTCAATTTCAAATGTCTTTTTTGGGGTTTAAAATTGTCCGAGACGTGGGGTGTCCTTTGCAACGGAATCCTTCCAGACAAATGTCAGGTAAGTACGCAGTGGCGCAGTTGGTTGAGGCTACAAAATTGAAGGTTGCGGGTTCCATTCCCGATGATTTAATTGGAATTTTTCATTAACATAATCCTTCTGGCCGTACTATGGCTCTGGGGTCGACGTAGCCTCTAACAGAAATGAGTACCAGGAATATTTCCTGGGGGGTAAAGGCGGCCGGTGCGTAGGGCTGACAATCTTGCCACTTTCATGTGCCGATTGTCGTGAAATCTGGGAGCCTCAATCTTGGAACCCTAAGGGCCTGTCCAGGGATTGCTTTGCCTTACCTTTGTTAGGTCTCGACCAGTCCGTTACAAATACTCTTACAGTTTGCAGTTCACCATTCATAAACCATTCTACCACTGTGCAGTCTGAGGTAGAAAGAGCGTCGTTAAATAAAAGACAGAAGATGTAGGTGAAGTGCAGTACTGACGTACGTGACTTTTGTAAGACGGATTGTCTTTTGTGTATCGGCCTAAAAATACAGTTTTAGCACTGTGTGCATGACTGCTGTGCTCCAGTTGCTTTTGTAGCAGCCATTTTGTTATCTGAGAGCACTTGCCAATATGGCCGCCTGCCAAGTAGTTCATGTGGCAAATACCACTGTGCGAGTGTTCAAACAATGCAGCTGGGGCGAAACCTTGCTAAGCAACCAGGAACTCCTTTTGAATCTTAAAAGTACGAGTAATCACGAAAATTCTGGGCGCCGTCCAACCCCAGAACAAGTGTTTAGCAGTTTCTTAGCAATGCAAAACATGAAGCCGGGATCTGTTGCGCAACGAGGTCTTGGAGGTCGCAAGTTTAAATTTATTCGCGTATTATGTAATGATTGTGTATCTGCTACAGTAGCTGATGATTGTGTACGGCGAATCGTGTAAAAGTGAAGACTTCCATATGATTGATTGAACACCACACCATGAGCACGTGTGGGGGATTGTAGCTATAGCTAACTAGTTGTTAGCCTCGGCACTACATAAATGTAAATTCACGTTCTGGCCGATTTACCTCCCCTCGAGAAAGAGGCTCCAATACGCACCGAAGAGGAGGCTGTGGTGAACTGCGATCGGCGTGATTTATATTTTGATTCGTAGATTGTTTATCAACTGTCACCTGTACAGCTATCAGCTGCGAGCTGATGTTAATGTGCGGTAGGTTGAAAAGGGTTGGTGAAAATCATCGTGACCGTCATCTGCCGTCATCTTACCAACACGGTGCCTGCAGAATCCTAACCTCAGCACAGCCAGGACCAAAGCTCGCGATGGGAAGCAATCCTCGGCCAGCTGTGTCCACCTTTATTTCTTTCAGCCCATGTCTCATCTCAAAATTTTCCTTCCGTGGTCTTCTCTGTGTCCTAGTGGACTACCTCGGAGAATTACACAACAGTTTTTTTTTGTGTGATTGAAGGCTTCCGCCGTGGTCGTAATGTCGCTTAAAATCTTCTGGGTTTTTACCCGGCGTCAATTTGTGGTTTATGACCAACGTTTCGGGATCACTTGTTCGTCCCATCTTGAAGTTCTTAGGTAAAAAGGTAAAAAGGATGTCAGGAGGTAAGGAACATGTGTTAATATAGGAGTAGGGTCCAATGGGTATTATTGAATGGACGAGACGCTGGTCGTACACCATTAAACGACGCCGGGTAACAACCCAGAAGATTTTAAGCAACAATTCTTTTTGTAAATTCCTCATTCCATCCGTCTTATCCACATGCCCAGCCAATCGTAAGCGTCTTCATATAGTTTCTCCATCAACCCTAGGTGACCTGTACCAAATCACTAAGTTCATGCACCCAAAATTCTTCCCGTTATGCTTTTTAGCGCCCAGTATGCAGTCGGGGGCAATATCTGAATTCGCAGATTGGGTGCTCAAATTTCGTACGTAAATATATACCAACCGTCACAATAAAAAGGTGTACTGGGGAGAAGTGTGTTCAAAGGTCATATCTAGACGCATAATACAGAACAGTACAGTACTCTGTGGTCAGCTCGAAATTACATAGGGCTGGATATGGTAAGACTACACATTGATATATTATGAGGACACATGTTTAGTAGGATTGAACCAGACTGTAGGGTAATACTAAGTTTTATGTTGTACACTGGCGTAAGGTACATACGGCTCGGCCATAATGATATCCACGAGGTAAAATTGGTGGTATTAGCCGGGTTTAATGGTCGGGTTTTGTTATCAGGTGGATATTACTATAAGGGTCTGAACGGTGCGTTATAGCTGATATGATTAATTAATATATGCTTATAAAACACAGGGCACCTTATTAGTGCACAGTGCTCTATTAAATGTAAATAGGCCTAATTTGAGTCACTGGTCATTATGTAAACAGATGTGCGCACGGACGATAGTGACGGCGAGATATCGACTGGGCAAACATGTCACATAGAATGCTTTTAGTCTACGCTTTGGGATAATTGGCACTGCGTTTCCTGGCAACGAAAGAAGCCACAATCCGATACAGTTGCATATATGGTGTTACAACGAAAGGTGTGCCTTGTATATTTACGGATATATCTGCACTGAAAACAGATTATGTGCTGTACACGGTTCAGCTTTGGCGCTGTAACTAAGTGTTGTGTAACAGTCTGCCGCTTGTCGGTTCAGTCCTTTAATGTTCGGAGTTGCTTGGTCTCTCTTATCCTTGCGTATGTCTTGTGTGTTGTTTACAGTGCCTGTAATTTTGTTTCCTGAACTATTTTCCTTTTCCCTTCTCTTGATTTATTGGATGAAACCTGTGAAACTGTAAGAAAGTCACGCCCGGCCATTTTCTGTGTTGTGACATATATATACGTACATATATAGATGAGCAGCAGGGAGTCAGCGGTTCGTGTCTCGACTTGAGAACTCATTAGAAAGTTCCTGTAATTTTTTTCAGTTTCATAACACGAATGGTGTGTGTGTGGAGTTTTAACCCTTTAAAGCCAAGTGGTATAACCAGGTTTAACAATAAACAAGGCCACATCTCGTCGCACGGTACGTGTTTCGTATGACATTGGCAATAAGCAGTGATTATCCTCCTATAGAAAATTAACCTTCTGGCTTATGTAATTGAAGCACGCCGTGTTGTCTCTGAGTGAGGCAGTTAGTGTCAGAAAGTAATGCCTCTTGTTTGTTATTTAATGCAATTTAACATGTAGGACACGTGAAAGTTTCACGGAACTTCAATCAGGACTGTGGGGTCTGTCGGGGTCTGTCCAAAATTTGTAACGGAACGAATTAGAGGAATGAAAGATCCCTGAAGTGTTGCTACTCATGACAGCGTGAGGCCGCACAAGTGTGTGCGCACCACAGAGGCTTTCACGAATTTCGGATGGACGTTCTTTCCGCTTCCACCCTAGGGTCGTGACCTCGCACCATGACATTATCACCTGTATGGTCCTTTGAATACAAGCCTTCGAGGACACCGTGACGCCAATGACGAGGCACTGCAGCATGCCGTGTGCCAGTGGGTGCAGAGGGTGAGCAACTTTTACTGGCGGGAAAACGTGTTCTTGTTTAAACGTGGAAGAAGACTGTCGGCAAAAATGAAGACTACATTAAGAAGTGACAATGCCTTCAGCAATGCTGTAGTGAAGATGTCTTCAGCAATGTGTAGTGAATATGTGTCTACAGCAATGTGTAGTGAACATGTGTCTTCAGCAATGTGTAGTGAAGATGTGCTTCACCAATTTTGTAGTGAAGATGTGTGTCTTCAGCAATGTTGTAGTGAAGATGTGTGTCTTCAGTAATGTAGTGAAGATGTGTCATCAGCAATGTTTTAGTGAAGATACACAAGTGTCTTCAGCAGTGTTGTAGTGAAGATGTGTGTCTTCAGTAATGTAGTGAAGATGTGTCATCAGCAATGTTTTATTGAAGATACACATATGTGTCTTCATCAGTGTTGTAGTGAAGATGTGTTTCTTCAGTAATGTAGTGAAGATGTGTCATCAGCAATGTTTTATTGAAGATACACATATGTGTCTTCAGCAGTGTTGTAGTGAAGATGTGTGTCTTCAGTAATGTAGTGAAGATGTGTCATCAGCAATGTTTTAGTGAAGATACACACATGTGTCTTCAGCAATGTTGTAGTGAAGATGTGTGTCTTCAGTAATGTAGTGAAGATGTGTCATCAGCAATGTTTTAGTGAAGATACACATATGTGTCTTCAGCAGTGTTGTAGTGAAGATGTGTGTCTTCAGTAATGTAGTGAAGATATGTCATCAGCAATGTTTTAGTGAAGATACACATATGTGTCTTCAGCAGTGTTGTAGTGAAGATGTGTGTCTTCAGTAATGTAGTGAAGATGTGTCATCAGCAATGTTTTAGTGAAGATACACATATGTGTCTTCAGCAGTGTTGTAGTGAAGATGTGTGTCTTCAGTAATGTAGTGAAGATGTGTCATCAGCAATGTTTTAGTGAAGATACACATGTGTCTTCAGCAGTGTTGTAGTGAAGATGTGTGTCTTCAGTAATGTAGTGAAGATGTGTCATCAGCAATGTTTTAGTGAAGATACACATATGTGTCTTCATCAGTGTTGTAGTGAAGATGTGTGTCTTCAGTAATGTAGTGAAGATGTGTCATCAGCAATGTTTTAGTGAAGATACACATATGTGTCTTCAGCAGTGTTGTAGTGAAGATGTGTGTCTTCAGTAATGCAGTGAAGATGTGTGTAATGTTCACGCGTCCAAATTGTAAAAAGCATGAAATAAAATAAGGAAATCAGCATTACGGCCGCTTGTACAATGATGTAGATTAATTTTAGTCTTTGAAGTACAGAGAACAGGAACGCTTCGTTTAACGACACTTTGCCAAATTAGTAGGTTACATAGCATTTTAGGTCGAATGGTTATGAATGGCGTAATAGAAGTGATGTGGGTGGAAATGGTTGAAGCGGAAAATCAAGGCAAATAGCAGGCTACTTATCCAGTCGAAACAATGTGACAATCGCCAGCAAACATCCACAGACGTCTGTGAAACATCAAACAAGCCCATGTAGTAATTCAGCAAGAATATTGCTGTTTCTAAACTTTAAACTCAGACGTAGTAACGCGCCCTGTTGGCTAGCGTCTAAGACATACATTAACCAATATGCCTGTTTCTCCCTTTCCTACGTACCTTCTTGATACACAGATACAGATCAACCCCACCCTCACTTAGCCCCCATGAAAGTGTGTGAACAGAAATTCCACGTTGTTTTACACATTGTAAAATCTCGATAAAGCGCCACGCCCGCTAGCGCCACCTGCCACAAATTTTCGTGATACAGATGTGTGCATAAACATTAAGTAATGTCCGATATAGCGGCATATTGGAAGGTATTTAAGGAATGCTTATAGTGTGGTTTGGAATTTCTGTCTAGCGAGACAGTATGGATCAGCGGCTACTACCTGTGTAAAAACATTTATCGTCTACGGAATACAGAAATATCTTTTCAACTGCTGTAGCGGCCGTTGTATTTGGGACCAGCGTTTTTCATGGACTGGCTGTATATTCAAACGGGTACTGACCTCATAATCTCGGCTTCATTTGTCCGCTTTCTCATCGCCGCTTCTTCAAGATAGCAGTCGTAGAATGTATAGCAGACTGCCCGGAGAATTCCAAAATCATGACAGTATGCCGAGAATGTTAAGGTGGCATCACAGTACGTTTTTTAATTATTCTAACTTTATTAGGAAAATAGCAGTGTTAGGTTTTAGTGAAAATAATGAGGTCTGTGCGAATAGAGGCCAATTTCCGGTAGCTTCTCAGTAGATTGTAGTCAGCCGGTTTTCCTTACTGTGAGACGAACCCATCAGTCGACGCTGTATTGGTGGTGTACTCAGTGAGAAGAACCAGTAGGAATATCTGAGATGTCCTAACATAGGAAAGCAAAATATGGAAAACAGAAAAACTTGAGGAAGCTTATCGATATGCCAGTTAAGTGCTAAATGTGGTTCAGCAAAAAATAAGGCTTTGATTTCAGGTTTCCGCGGCGATGTTGATGAAATTTGTGGTCTTCTGGGTTATTAAATAATTACCATACGACGCCGTGTAATAACCCATAAGACCACAGATTTAAAAAAATAAGGCTATTACGGAAAGAATGAATTTTATTTGAAACTGCTGTAAACCACTACTGCATTAAGTGTTCGTGCAATATGTTCTAATTTTTTAATTAACATCTTTGTAATACTCTAAAATTTTCCGATATGAAAAATGTTGCAGTATTTCGTTTCCCTGCCACCATCGACGTAATGACGCCACGAATTGCGGTGGGAAAAGAGTGGCGCTATATCTGGGGTTGACTGTGTTTATGATTAAAACAGACTCGCTCAAAATCCCTCAGCAGTGAAATCCCTTATTGAAAGTAAGTTGAAAATGTGTTATACCACATGTGCTGAAACGCTTAGTTCTCGAGATACGAGTCACTGGCACACGGCACAAGGTGTCAAGTGGTCACATCATAGGGTCCTCGTCGGTGCACTTACAGTAAAGGCATGAAGGGCGTTCGTTTGAAGACGGATGGGAGTTCTCCGGGAAGTGGTGTGGACCCAGTTGATTGTAGGGAACCTTCGAGGACTCTCGGCTGCGATAGTACCCATTCTCGCGCCATATCGCGTGAGCTTCCACACAGCTCTCGTTCCACAGCTGCAATTATGGTATTTTCATTGGATGGTGTCCGTACAGTACGTGGACGACCGGCATTCACAAGTGCCTTATCTGCTACACTTCATGTCTCACGGAGACGCCGCTGCAATCGTCTAAACACTAGCGTCTTGCTGACGGCGACCAGAATGACGTATTGCGAGGTCTAGTGCATCGGCAATAAGTCGACTGTTAGAGGTACCGACGGTAAAGAGCATGTTGCAGTGTTCGTCGTGAGTGCATTCCGCCGTAATTTCGATGACATCTGAGCTCTTACTCACACGGTGCTTCTTGACTACGGGTGACTTTGCGGCTTGTTGGTGTGACAAGTAACACTGCTGAGACGTCGTTAGCCGTTTTGATGAAGACGTGAATATAAACAGGAGAGGCAATTTACGTATAACGTAACATTTCGCGTAACCGTTTTTGCCGTAGAAAAGCAATAAGTATTACATATTCTGAGTGTGTGTCTGTAGCCTTAGTTATCCAGCATGCAAAGCGCATGCGCTGTATTATATTGTCATCTGTGGCCTGTCCGGCTGTACCATACATTTCCACGTTATCTCGTAAACAGAATGTTTTTCGAAGAAGAAGTTACTGAACGTAAAATGTGTTTTGATTTTCTCTACTAGTATTGTTCGAAATATTTCTCATTCTAAGAAGAATTCAGCGAGATATTATCATAATGGGCAAACGCGTTTATATAACGTAACCGTTATTCTTGTAAAATTCAATTAAACACGATTTTTTTTCGACAGATTTTCGGAAAGTCGTCAAATGTCAAATTTCATTAAAATCCGTCCAGTGGGAGCCGAGTTTTTCCATGCGGGCGGACAGACGGACGGACAGACATGACGAAGCTACTAGTCGCTTTTTGCAGTTTTTCGAACTACCGTAAAAACTGAACGCTGTTGGGTATGTCCCGAGTTACCTTGCAGGCCTGTGCACGAATTTCTTTTCATTTTGTTTATTTCCCTTAGCTTAAAGAATATAACAGCAGTTCCTATATGTACGGTGTCACAACAATGAGCGCTATGGAGGGCAAAATGTTTTAAGTTATATTTGTCTTTCAAATTAGTTACGTAACCGCTTACACTATCGATGATGAAGAAGCCGGCTGTGTCCGTAGTGAGTTGTTCAACTCCTACAATAGCGGTTCCTCCAAAACAGTAAAATTCTTGTAGACTACATACAGTCATGTTTCAGAAGATATTAGTCTTCATATTCGACCCCCGATAACCTTTTATCTGCCTAGGGCTGTTGCTGATCTGAATAAATTGACGTAATTACAGACATGCATGGTCTGTGGAAGGCCGGATCGGCCTCACATGGCCGTTCCATCGCGCAGTAACAGTAACCTCCTTATTTCAAACAGTATGAATTATTCTGTGCCCCATATTTGGGGCTCTCACAGCTGTACTGCTGACGATTTCAGTGACCTGAGGTATAACGCCGCGTAGACTGGAACACCATGAATATGCAGGCAGCAGGCTCCTCTGAAACGTCCGTACAGTCCCTACAGCATCACATTTAGAAGAGCTGAAACTCGTGTTTTGTGGTTTTGTTTCTGCGCCCGAAACCGTGAAGGTGAAGACAGACGAAACTTTAAATTAGTGTGCTGAAATTGGTGTGAAACTTTGTGTTTGATATAAAGGGGAAAAACATGTTCGAGAAAGTGGTGCTGAAGGGAGAAGTGGGAGGGCTTAGTAGCTGGATGGGGAAAATATAATTAGTTGGTTGGTACTGTCTGCGTGTCTAAAGATATTATTCGGCCGAGCAAATCGAACGTAGCATGCATTAGAGAGATGAGAAATGTCTAAAAGGTATTATCCGAAAAATCTGGAGAGAAGATATCGATCGGAAGTTATAGGCGTACATGAGAGTATAATATTGAACTGGATCTTAATGAAGTAAGGTATTGGATTTATGTGGCAGAGGGTATTATCAGTTCGTAGGCTTTTGTGAACACGATGTTGAAACTTTGGTTTCCATAAAAGGCGGCGAATTTCTGAGTATGTGAGCGATTGTTCGGTTCTCAGTAGAGGTTTGCTACTTCTGTTCACTTCGACTTTATCACGTAGCTGGTGTGTCGTTGACCAACAACCATTGCAGACGCATGGTGTGACGTAGGTCCCTGTTACCGCGGCGTGACGCGTCCTGAAGTTGCAGGCGGAGGAGACGGCCTGCAGGTATTGTGGGCAGCTGCGAATAAATTGAATAAACACTCGAGGACAGACGAAAAGGGGTGGTCCTCCAGCTTCGGTGCTGGGCGAGAGTTTATATAATTCTCACCTCAAAAGAAAAGCATATTATGAAATGTTACACAGCGTTTCTGACGTGGACGAATTATTTGGAATGCAGTGGGCAATGAAAATATGGACATGAGATTTTGAAGTTGAAATGTGACGAGTCTGTTTGGGTTAGAGTAATTGAAAACAGTTTGAAGAGAATTACAGAAGTGTAGGCTAGGCGATCAGGTGGGAAATGGCTGCACTGAATCAGCAGGTGATTAACTTTTTTCTATGGCAAAGGGAATTAAAATAATCAATTAGGGACAGGATTTTTGGTACATAAAAGAATAATATCAGCAGTTACGAGAGTAAAATTCGCTAGTGATAGGATGACATAGGTCTATATATAGTGCTGAGAGGTCGTTGCTGTGATATTGTTGTTCTGAACGCGTGTGCCTCACTGAGGAGAAAAGCGATAACTAATATGGGAGTTTATATGAGGAATTAGAGCAGATATTAGTCAATTACCTGCATGTCACATGAACATTCTGTTAGGAGATTTCAGTACTAAATTGACGGGGTGGGGGGAGATATTTTCAAACAGTTGGAAAGAGAGTTGGAGGAAAATAGTGATGATAATGTTGTTGGAGCAGCAGATTGTGTGACCGGTTTTCTGTCCGGTAGCTGCAAAAGTCTGGGAGAGACTGACTGTAAGTAAACGAGAAAATCTAAAGTTTTGTACGGAGGGACTGGGTCTCAGAAATTACACGATGTGAAAGAATGATATCGGGTTTAAAAGTCAGAAAGGTTTTCAGGTTTGGAGAACTTAGAATGTAACGGAGACATCAGTAGGGCGTGTAAAAATATTAAATTATAAGAATTTCAGCCAGAAACGAAAGTTGGCATAAACCGTGGTTTGGTGGAGAATGCTATAAAGTTTTGGGTGAAAGGAGAAAGCTAAGTTGCAGTGGTTACAGTATCCGATGTATATAAGCTGAATAATGTAGGAAGAGAAAGTAGCAGGCCTTTCAGGGAACACTGACAGGGAATATTTGAAGGTGAAATTCAAGATCTTTAAACATACAGGAAGAACAAAGGTATTAGAGACATTTATAGATGCGCAAATGAGTTTTAAGTCGAGTTATCAGCCTAGAACCAGCTTGTCAAGGGAAGAGAACGGCGATCTGGTCGCAGATGTTGAATTGGACGTAAGAATTACTTGTCTCAGTTATTAAATGTTCTTGTGTTTAACGAGGTTAGGCAAACTTAAATATATACAGGTGAGCCACTAGTATTGAGACCAGTGACTTTGAAAAGAGGTGGCTGTTGAAAAGTTAAAAATTTATACAACATCAGCTATTGATCAAATGAAGGCAGAATTGATTCAGTCAGGAGTAGTGTAGTATAAGGAAAATTGCACGGACACTGGAGATGGGTCTGTTTAGTGTACTTGTAGGAGGAGTGATAAAGCTGAATGTTGCTTTAGTTGTCGAGGAATGCCAATGCTATCAACTACATGCAGAATTTTATTTAACAGTGTTCTGTTAAGGTTAACTCCATATATAGAGGAAATTATTGGGCATCAACAGTGTCCATTTCGACGTAGTGGATCAATTACCGATCAGATATTCTGCATTCATCAAATACTTGAGAAAAATGGGAATGCACTGGGGCTAGAATGGAAGCTATTTATGGATCTGAAGGAAGCGTAGTGTCTGTTATACGCATGAAAGTAGTTGCTTTAGTTAAAATGTGATTAAACGAAACATACAGTAAAATACGTTTACCCGGTCATCTATGTGATACGTTTCATATACATAATGTTCCGAAAGAAGGTGACATTTATCGTCATTTTTGGACGCGTTCGCAAAATTGCGAAAAGCGACTATTAGCTTCGTCATGTCTGTCTGTCCGCATGGAACAACTCGGCCTCCACTGGACGGAATTTTATGAAATTTGATATTTAATTATTTTTCGAAAATATTTTGAGAAAATTCAGGTTTTATTAAAATCTGACCAGAATAACAGGCACTTTACATGAAGACCTATGTACGTTTATAATAATATCTCGCTGTATTCTTCGTAGAATTAGAAATTTTTCAGACACAAATTGTAGAGGAAATCAAAACACACATTTTATGTTCAATAATTTTTTCTGAAATTTGTGCTCTTTGTGAGATAATGTGGAAAAATATGGTACAGCCAGACAGGTCAAAAATTACAATATAATACGGCGCATGCGCTTTGCGTGCTGGATAACTAAGGCTGAAGACATACTCAGAATATGTAATACTTACTGCTAGTCCACGGGAACAACGGTTACGCGAACGCGCCTCAGTGTTACCTGATGGTATATTGCCTGTCTTGTTTATTTTTGAAATTCGAGTCAGAATATTGACGATGTCATAATAATGTTGTATGAAATAATTTGTCAGGTGCATTTAAATTTCATCTTTACAAATTCTGTATAATACACCCGTTCAGTGTTACGGACAAAGACGCCGACGGAATACACACAGTTTCCAAATGGAATATTTTCCATTTTTAGTTCGTAATTGATCTCGGGACTGCAGACAAATTTTTGTTTCTGGGAGATAACAAAGAGTAAGCGGTATGAGGCTTCAGGGTTTTGTAGCCCTGAGTTTTATGTTTTCATATTCTGGGGTCCAGCCGCCCACCAGAACACAAAACGCCTACACAAGTGGTAGAAATACAACGCCTGATATAATCAAGTAGGACGCGATGCACGGGGCATTAAGCACGCGTGGGACAGGTGAGAAATAGTACGTATACGAATGTAGTCGGAAAAAGTGAAGTGTAAACTAGTTGGAAGAGCTAAGTATAGATGTCAGACAATGTTAAAATGTGTCCTACCTAGAGGAGCAGGATACGAGACTTGGTTTTATCTGGCTCAAAACGGGGTTCCGTGAAAGGTGGAAGAGTTTCGTAACTAGGTGGGCGACTGTCAGCTTCTAAAGCATGACTGCGCTTCACGGAGTTAAAAGAGGTGGCATAATACGCCGAGAGGAGAGCAGGCTGCTTTAACAGCGGAGTTCCTTGTGTTCTGGACTATCGGCGAGAATGCCGATTATTCTAACGGCGATTTTAAGTGGTTTTCTTTAATTTTCTCTAAATAATTGTGTATAAGTTGGCGTACGCGGAGACCAGATGCGAGCCCAGAATTTGTTTTTTGGAGCGGGGGCTGACCCTGAGGCTATATATAATTTATGTTTGATTTTAAAAATTGTGTTATAAAATCACGTAGTAAGCACAACATAACTGTCTGCAACTGCATTTATATACATACAAATATAACTACATGTTCCGTGACTCAATCACAGTGTCCTGTCTTATTGTTTTTTTTTAATTTTATTAATTTATTTTTCAAAATTCTAATGTACTAGTCATCGTTTGATTCCAGTGGCTGATTTTGGCTGAAGGGTAAATCGCGTAAAACTTTTGATATCGTAATATCTACAAAATTTGTGTTTTAAATTTTGGTTTTGGGGGGTTTGGGGGGGGCTGCAGTGGGACAGCCCTCCCCCCCTTGGGTGCGCCCCTGGCGAAGACTGCTAACTCTATCGAATCGAGTCGAATCGAGTATTGACCTAGCACGACTCTGCAAAGACACGCCCCGACCCTCACCATCTCTGAACACGGGTAGAGAGGAATTGCACTGCACGTGAAACAAATGGTCTTGCGTTCGCAGCTTCTTAACGTCTCAGACTCGATTAGGCTCGATTTGGTTTCTGTGCCGGCAGCGTAGTACATTAAACTGCGCTTACAGAACTTCTGGTGACGTCCTTCGCTATGTACAGCTCAGAATCGTTATGTCGTCGCTGAGTAGGCAAACAAAAAGGAGGAAGCTAACTGTCTGTGTCGGATCACGAGGCCAGACGGCAGGCTGGTATTCGTGAGGTAGTCCTGCGTACTGCACTTGAATCCCTGCCAGGATGAGGCTGTTCTGAGATGTGTCGTTGTTCCCCCCATTCCATCCAGGAAAAGGGATAGCTTTCTGCCCAAGAACATGCAGGCAGAGACTGCTTACATCTGCAAGACTTCCGGTTCCGTCATTCGCATTCGTTCACTGTATTTGTATTCCGAATTGCATTTGCCAAACTGACGTAACTCTGAAAAATCTCAACCAGATGCCTAAATATATCTTGAGGCTAGTGATAATTTGCTGGTACTTGGGACATTTACTTGAGCTTGCAGTGTGGAGATGTTTATATTATGGACGGCTGGGGCGAGGCACCGTGTCGTCTGCAGTGTTAGATAAAAAGCATCCTTTCCGAAGAACAAGCTATAATTCTGAAATACTCGCTATACTTCGACTCTTCGCAGTGTAGATTGGTAGTTTTTTACCGACGTTTTGGTGGCAACCTGTCGGTCCCGTCTTCAAGCGTCAGGCATTCCAAGAACACTGGACTTGGACTGTTTGACCCTTTAAGATTGGACCGATAGGTCGTCCCGAAACGTCGGTAACAAACTACCCATCTGTGCTGCGAAAAATCCCAGAAGAGCAAAGATATCATTTACATCGCGGCGGAAGCCTGAAGTCAAGCATGCTATCGTCCTCTTCAGGGTAAAGGCGGTCGACGCTGAAGAGGAATGTCGCAGGTAGCTGCTTCAGGATCCTTGTACCTGTGTGTGACGCTGTGTGACGCAGCACGGCGTAGCATATCACCAGACCGTCGTTTTAAAGTCTGCACCCTGAGGTCCGCAGACGTCGTGACGTACGTCTTTACGGCATGCAATAGTTAGATGCGTCTGTAACTCTTCATAAAGAGAAACAGAGTGGAAGTGCTTCTGTGCTAAATGTTCCTCGATATCCGATAGAGCATTGCTTTGCTTGTAGGTTCCGAGGTTTCACCCGCTTGTCTTTGTGATAATTTTATTTTTGTGGAGAAGGGCCCCGCAGCAGAAGCTACGGACGTACCGCAGCCTTAAGGCATTATGTGCAACCCTGTGATGAAAATGAAAGATGATCAGTTCTTTTTCATTTTTCCAAGTAATGTAGCACCGGTGGAATGAAATTGACAGGGGAAAACCGAAGTACTCGGGGGGAAAAACCTGTCCCAGTGCCACTTTGTCCACCACAAATCCCACATTGACTCACCCGGGATCGAACCCGGATCTCAGCGGTGGGATTCTGATAAGCTTAGTATTCAGATGAAGATGAATACGAAGCACTAGTGGAATGATACTGAGGGGGGGAACCGATGTACGTACTTGGAGATGAAAAACACGTTATCATATTCGTTGAGCGCACACCGTGTCCCGAATTGTCCCACCTACTGTACTGAGCTACACAGGAGCACAAAACGTACATATGCGGTGAGCTTGTACAATCGGTTAACTAACATGTTTAAATGGCACTGGTTCAAATTCTATTGGGTGTGTTAGTTTTGTGACGACCATGTCAAACAGCATTCTGTGCTGTACGTGTCGAATGGCTCTTTCTCCGTGCGTTGTATGTGGAGCACAGATGAACAACAAGCAGCTTGTTACGTTTGACCTAACGATGTCTTTCTCTCATAGGAGCAACATTTTGCTAATAGGCATATTTCTCGAGTTGGAAGGAACAGTTATGTTACTAGGAGCTTATGCACAGTCTGTTTATGGCGTAGGTACCCACCATTCGCTGCTACACTGTTTGACGTGCATATAAGTACATTGTAACCCGGTTATAACGACATCGGTTTATTCGACACCTCACCTATAGCGTCAGATATTCTGTGGTAGCAATTAATTCCTCACTGTTAACCATAACATTATACTTCTCGGTTATAACAACACTCGTTTATAACGACACAAAATATTCAGTCCCTTTCATGACGTTATAAGCGAGTTCGAATGTACTTGCTATTTCTGGTAGCTTGTAATATGCCAGCTGCTTCTCATCACGCTTGGACTGCACACAGAGCAGCTCTGGTTGTGTTCCTTCGGTGGGCTGTTGCCTTTCCAGCGGGACGGCTCTCATTTGTAATGCCTGCGGTTCGTGTCTTGGCATGGCAACTGTTTATGTGGACCGCACTTCATTCTTATATTAGTCAGTCATTATATCTGATTGCCGGGATAAAGCAACGTCTCTGCCTATGACAGATTGCTCCTACGCTCACCATCACATCTTCTTCTTCTTCTACAGCACCAGTTATTTGCCAACCTTGCATATACAGGGTGTATCTAAAATGTTTGGGACAAACTTCAGGAGTAAGTTCCCCACACCAGAACAAGGAGAAATGTTCATATCAATATACGTCCGCAAACGCTTTAGTTTTTGAGGTACAACCAAATAACGTGTTGACTTCAATCATTTAGATTTTTATCTTGAATACCCTAGTGTATTCAGCTCCAATTGATAATGAAGAGACATTTCAAGAACACATTTTTGGGTGCCTGTCAAACCATTTGCAACCTCCCCGGGAGGTTAGAAAAGGTGTGACATTCCGTGATCAGACGTGTCAATACGTGCGTTGATTCAGATGGAGGACATTTTGAGCATTTGTTGTGACTTTATGAACAATATGAAGACGGCAGTTATTAAATTGGGGACTTTTACTGTAAATGTATTGTGTCAGTTGTAAGTAAAATATTACTGGATTGATCTGGCTCAGGATGGGACAGGTGGCGGGCTGTTGTGAATGCGGTAATGAACCTTCGGGTTCCATAAAACGCGGGGAATTTCTTGACTAGCTGACGACCTGTTAGCTTCTCAAGAAAAACTTTGCTCCATGGAGTTAGTTAGTTAGTTAGTAAGTAAAATATTATTTAGTTAAGCTTTTATTTGTCAATATAATCTTTCAATTAAATTCAAAGACCACTCATTTCTGGACCTATGATTAAATGAACTTTTTTCTTCGTTTAGATGTGAAGAACACACTATCTTATGTATTTTATATACTCTCTGTGTACTGTGTTTTCATTACCTTCTATCTGTCTTTTATTCACGTTTCCTTCACTCCATCCTTATATTCTCCCACTGTACAGAAGAACGATCGTAATTATCTTGCTCTCTTTCTGTGGATACGGCGTCGTTAAATAACGCACTTAACATTTAACCTAATTGTTGTGAGGAGGTATTCAACTTGTGAAATGTGATAGTCGTGGAAACGTTTTATGGGCCTACTGTAGCCTGTATCTCGTTGCTTATTAGGAAGTGCAGTTGCCTTTCGACATGGATTTATCCCACGTCGTAAGTCTGGCTGTTTTATTGCCCACTTTACTTGCTACATGTATGTTTTAAGTGGGCGGTTTAGTACGAGAAGTGGTTACAGCGCACTGCAATATCTGCAAACACAGCTTGGCAGGCTGTGTTTTGAAGCTGCCACGTAGCGAAACTTCGTAAGTAGGAAAGTTTACAACCATGCCGACTGAAGTACTCTTGATGAAATTCGGTGTTATGTCTCTGAGAATGAATTAATCATCCTCCATTAAAATCGGTATGATTCTGTGAGGACTGGGGCTATTTGCCTCTTATAGGTAGACGTGGTTAATGAAAGATTAACTAACAGTTTGGCGCAGTGTAACAGGTATGCTCGTCACTTATACATGTCTGTCTTGACTCTGTTTTGGTAGTTATTATCACGGAAAGAGTTATTTGGAAAGCGACGTAAACGAAAAAATTTGTTATTTGTGACAAATTTTCTCGTACATTTTAATGCACACATGTATCGATATCTACCAAAAATTAATAGTATTTATGTTGACGCTGTAGTCCGAATTGTTAATGTGGATAAAAATTCAGTTTCCTGAGGAACATGTGATGAATGCATGTCAGAGTTCAAATCCATTACAAAGTGGTGCTTGATTACCACCAGCGCAACTATTCGTTGGTATTTTTGTCAGATCACATTACAAGGCAACATGTTTCGACGAAGATCTGTCATCTTCTGGTCATATCAATACATTTTTTTTTTCCAATAGCGCAACAACCCCTAGTGCGCCAAGGCCGCCTCGTTATCGACGCTTCACGATCACACTCAGACACACCACACTCGGTAGGACTCCTCTGGACGAGTGATCAGCCCGACGCAGAGACCTCTACCTGACCACACACAACACTCAAAAGAGACAGACATCTATGCCACGGCGGGGTTCGAACCCATTATTCCAGCAAGCGAGCGACCGCAGACTCACGCCTTAGACCGCGCGGTCACTGGGATCGGCAAATAAAAATAAATTACAGTTGCATGTTAATTATGTGTAAGTAGACTGAGATTTCAGTCCAGGGATTAATCTATGGACTGAGATCTCAGTATACAGTAGCCTACTTATAATTCTGCGTTTAAGGTATTCTGAGCGCGTATGGGCCAACTTTTCATTTTGGACTTTCTGTTCTACCGCGTTAAAGTACGGTGAGAGGGTGGTTCTTCTTTGACGTCAAGTTATCTCCATGTTCTCAGTTGTTCCAAAATTTATTCCTACGGTAGAAGGCATCTAAACTCAAAATTTTACGAGACAAACTTTCGTGTAATGAGTAACAAAAATTTCCCGTTCCATTGTCCTCATTAAGATACTAGTTTCAAAGTCTGTCAGATCATAATCGATATACAAGTGTCACTGTGTTCCTAACGACCGTATTACGTCACGTGTTTGAGTCTTACACGTCGGAGAGGACTTGGCCAATTTAGGCGCAGAAATGAATGGAAAGTGATGAATATTTCAGGTGAAGAGGTCTGAAAATTAACAAGACAGGCATTTACGTATAAATGTAACATTGAGGCGCGTTCGCGTAACCATTGTTGCCGTAGAAAGACAATAAGTATTACATATTCTGTGTGTGTGTTTGTAGCCTTAGTTACACAGCATGCACCATATCTGTGGCCTGTCTGGCTGTACCATATTTTTCCACATTATCTCATAAACGGTACGATTTTCGATAGAAAGTTATTGAACATGAAATGTGTGTTTTGATTTTCTCTACAACTTTTGTCTGAAACATTTCTCATTCTAAGAAGTATCCAGTCAGATATTAACATAAATGTACATAGATCTTCATGTAAGGTACCGTTATTGTTGTCAGTTTTTTATGAAAATTAAACTTTTCGACAGATTTTCGAAGAATGTTTAAATATAAAACTTCATGTTCCAGTGCCTAGGTTTTTCCTTGTCTGTTTTCATTCCAGCAATGCTGCATACTCATCATCATGTTAATATAGCTCTTATGAGAAAAACAAACTGGCGAAAACTGGGAAACTTAAGAAACAGTACTGTTTCGGAGTTGTCTTACTGGACAGATAGGTACTTTCGCGCTGTTTTTGTCCGTCTTCGAAAGGTTAAGCACAGGCAACTTTAACGTGTATGTGTCCACTGAAGCATGAATCCGAGTTATAACCACTTATATGTAGGCACAGCCGATCCCAGTGGCCGTGCGGTCTAAGGCGTGGGTCTAAGGCCGCTCGCTTGCTGGGATTGTGGGTTCGAATCCCACCGGGGCATGGCTGTCTGTCTGTTGTGAGTGTTGTGTGTTGTCAGGTAGAGGTCTCTGCGACGGGCTGGTCACTCGTCCAGAGGAGTCCTACCGAGTGTGATGTGTCTGAGTGTGATCGTGAAGCCTCAAAAATGAGGCGGCCTAGGCCCCCAAGGGGCTGTCGAGCCATTGGAAAAAAGAAAAAATAAGTAGACCCACATTATTTCTGTGTTCGCGATATTTATGTAGGTGGTTGTCGCTCTTTGTGTTTTGATGTACGAAGATACTTTCAGTGCGGAAGGAAGTACACGTAACTTGTTCTTGACCTTGACCGACATTTCCGCTTTCCAATTTGTCACCAGTATTCGCAATCCTTCATCTCTTATGTACGTATTTCATTTTAGCTCCTTTTGTCTTACTAAACAAGGATAAAGGTCTTAGTTGGAGCCGCGGCAACAGAGAATGCGAGGCTTAGTCGAATAATAAAATTAAATTTGAAGAGAAAATAAAAGCAATGCTGCGGAGAATGTTGTGGAATTCGTTGCAGAAATTTCTTAAATAAAGTTTTTATCCTTTAAGACTCGGAGCTTATGAGTTGAAACCGGCTTAATTTAATTCAAACTGCGCATGCGTTAGACAGTGTAGCGGCGTGGCTGATTCCGCTCGTTCTTGTTCTAATTCAGTCGTTATAAACAATAGGGATTAAAGTTTTATTTGTTTCCGCTATAAAGAACTGAAAGCTGTATCCGGCTTAATATTGGAGGTTTCAGTCGTTTAAGCAAGAGTTTGATATATGTGATTTTCAAAATCTCCCCTTTTTTTTTGTTATTATTGAAGGGCCCCGCAGCAGATGCTACGGACGCACCGCAGCCTTTAGGCTTATTGTGCAACCCTTGTGATGAAGATGGAAGATGATCATCTTTTTTTTATTTTCCCAAGTAATGGAGCACTGATGGAATGAAACTGACAGGCGAAAACCGAAGTACTCGTAGAAAAACTTGTCCCAGTGCCACTTTGTCCACCACAAATCCCACATGGACCGACCCGGGGTCGAACCTGAGCCTTCGCGGTGAGAGGCCGGCGACTAACCTCCTGAGCCATGGCACGGCATAAGAAACATCCATTTACAGAACTTAATGTGTAAATAAATTATGGTCAAACCCGGTTATAACGACATCGCTTTATACGACACCTCGTCTATAACGTCAGATATTCTGTGGTACCAATTAATTCGTCACTGTTAACCATAACATTATACTCCTCGGTTATAACAACACTCGTTTATAACGACACAAAATATTCAGTCCTTTTCGTGACGTTATAACCGAGTTCGGCTGTATTTTAATTTGTTTAAAGTTATAATAATTAAGTTACCGTTTACAAATCATACTTCCATTGACTTGAGGTTGGTTGATGGACGCACTGCTTGCATTACGGATGCAGTATGATGTTTCTGTATATTAATTCTGTTATTTTGTTTTTGTCTGGTTGCTTTGTAAGTCCACTAGACGTCGCGGTATCCACCACCCTATCTGGACAATGCGGGATTTGGAACAGAGCGCCTGTAGCCTGGCTGTTTGATTGTTTGATTCGTTACTAAGTTCGGTTAAGTATAAGGTTTGAATGCAGGGCGTGCACACTTAGATCTGGTGTAACAGTAACGTACAGTAATGAACTTCTGTCATTCTTATGTAACGTGTTGGACCCTGTTACCGGTCTAGTATTGTTTGTATTCGCCTGTTTCATGTATGTCCGTCTGTATTTTAAGGAAAGCAAAACTTTATGGACTTTATACAAAGTTCTCACTGCACGAACTCTCTATACAGTAAAGTAAATGTGAGCCAGTCTGTGGACAACCAGGTTTATTTTGTCTTTCTGTACCGCGCCATATCTGGGCTGTGTTAGCTTCCTTACTGACGCAGTTTGCTGTAAAGCTGTGGGTGTCGACGAAATGGCAGACAGAGCGTAGCCTGTATAAAGTGTGAAGATAAAGCTCCACTCATTCTTAACATCTGCGCCAAGTGTGGATGAGTGATTAGCTTCACCCTCTTTGTGCATTTTACCCGTGATAACAGTAGCGAATTTGAGATGGATAAAACGTTGGGTTTTTGAAACTTGTTCTCTGTATCTAAGCGGACTGTACTTCGAAACTGAGGACATTTTCGAAGTGAGGTGAGAAAGTTGCTTTGGATTAAGGAGGGGATGCACAAAATTGCGCAATTAGAAGCATTATAATGTGTACTGATAGTTTTATAAGTTAATAGAGTCAGGTTGGTCAAATAAAGGTGGGGAAATGTGAGAAATGCTTACAAAATTTTGTCGGAAAACCTGAAGGAAAGAGTTTTCTTGAGACATTAGGTGTAGATAGGAGATATTATTAAAATGTATGTTAAAGATGTAAGGTGTGAGTGTGGTGAGCTGCTGTGAGTAATGCTATGATGTTTGGCTTATACAGTGTGAGTGTGGTGAGCTGTTGTGAGTAATGCTATGATGTTTGGCTTATACAGTGTGAGTGTGGTGAGCTGCTGTGAGTAATGGTATGAATGTTTGGCTTATACAGTGTGAGTGTGGTGAGCTGTTGTGAGTAATGGTATGAATGTTTGGCTTATACAGTGTGAGTGTGGTGAGCTGTTGTGAGTAATGGTATGAATGTTTGGCTTATACAGTGTGAGTGTGGTGAGCTGCTGTGAGTAATGGTATGAATGTTTGGCTTATACAGTGTGAGTGTGGTGAGATGCTGTGAGTAATGGTATGAATGTTTGGCTTATACAGTGTGAGTGTGGTGAGCTGCTGTGAGTAATGGTATGAATGTTTGGCTTATACAGTGTGAGTGTGGTGAGCTGTTGTGAGTAATGGTATGAATGTTTGGCTTATACAGTGTGAGTGTGGTGAGCTGCTGTGAGTAATGGTATGAATGTTTGGCTTATACAGTGTGAGTGTGGTGAGCTGCTGTGAGTAATGGTATGAATGTTTGGCTTATACAGTGTGAGTGTGGTGAGCTGTTGTGAGTAATGTTATGAATGTTTGGCTTATACAGTGTGAGTGTGGTGAGCTGCTGTGAGTAATGGTATGAATGTTTGGCTTATACAGTGTGAGTGTGGTGAGCTGTTGTGAGTAATGGTATGAATGTTTGGCTTATACAGTGTGAGTGTGGTGAGCTGCTGTGAGTAATGGTATGAATGTTTGGCTTATACAGTGTGAGTGTGGTGAGCTGTTGTGAGTAATGGTATGAATGTTTGGCTTATACAGTGTGAGTGTGGTGAGCTGCTGTGAGTAATGGTATGAATGTTTGGCTTATACAGTGCGAGTGTGGTGAGCTGTTGTGAGTAATGCTATGATGTTTGGCTTATACAGTGTGAGTGTGGTGAGCTGTTGTGAGTAATGGTATGAATGTTTGGCTTATACAGTGTGAGTGTGGTGAGCTGTTGTGAGTAATGGTATGAATGTTTGGCTTATACAGTGTGAGTGTGGTGAGCTGTTGTGAGTAATGGTATGAATGTTTGGCTTATACAGTGTGAGTGTGGTGAGCTGTTGTGAGTAATGCTATGATGTTTGGCTTATACAGTGTGAGTGTGGTGAGCTGCTGTGAGTAATGGTATGAATGTTTGGCTTATACAGTGTGAGTGTGGTGAGCTGTTGTGAGTAATGGTATGAATGTTTGGCTTATACAGTGTGAGTGTGGTGAGCTGTTGTGAGTAATGGTATGAATGTTTGGCTTATACAGTGTGAGTGTGGTGAGCTGCTGTGAGTAATGGTATGAATGTTTGGCTTATACAGTGTGAGTGTGGTGAGATGCTGTGAGTAATGGTATGAATGTTTGGCTTATACAGTGTGAGTGTGGTGAGCTGCTGTGAGTAATGGTATGAATGTTTGGCTTATACAGTGTGAGTGTGGTGAGCTGTTGTGAGTAATGGTATGAATGTTTGGCTTATACAGTGTGAGTGTGGTGAGCTGCTGTGAGTAATGGTATGAATGTTTGGCTTATACAGTGTGAGTGTGGTGAGCTGCTGTGAGTAATGGTATGAATGTTTGGCTTATACAGTGTGAGTGTGGTGAGCTGTTGTGAGTAATGTTATGAATGTTTGGCTTATACAGTGTGAGTGTGGTGAGCTGCTGTGAGTAATGGTATGAATGTTTGGCTTATACAGTGTGAGTGTGGTGAGCTGTTGTGAGTAATGGTATGAATGTTTGGCTTATACAGTGTGAGTGTGGTGAGCTGCTGTGAGTAATGGTATGAATGTTTGGCTTATACAGTGTGAGTGTGGTGAGCTGCTGTGAGTAATGGTATGATGTTTGGCTTATACAGTGTGAGTGTGGTGAGCTGTTGTGAGTAATGGTATGATGTTTGGCTTATACAGTGTGAAATACATGCAGTTTCTTGAGTAGTTGATTGAGTGTCGGAGAACGGGCCTGCTGGTTAAGTTAAAAAGCTGGGTAGGCGTTACGGCCGCTCTGGATGTGATAGCGTACAGAGACATGTGAACGCTTCTAACGGGAACTCAACCCCAAATACCGTATTGTCTGTGAACAGTGAAAGTACTGTGCTTGTATTTGCGAAAAGCAGTATCGGTCTGTCGAATTTGTAACCATATTGACGATGTGAATGAGGGAGAAAATAAATAGAGTGAAGCAGATGCTAAGTAAAGAGAATCAGAGATAAATTATTTAATTTGTCGCTAGCTTGAGTGGTCCTGCCACAGTTCTGCGGTCGGCTGCCTGTGGTTTCGTCACGAATCCCCGTGTAAGAAAGACGGCAGCGCTCCCAGTGAGAGACCCAAAAAGCACAGTCATATTTTATGACACAAAACATTTCTGTTCTCCAAAACGCTGCGGCCATCTTTACCCATCAGACCACGGCGATGAACGAGATATATAAAAGGAATAACAATAAATGAGCAGTGTTAGTGCAGTGAGGGACCCGGGATAGTGGAGGCCGTAGTGACGAGGCTACTGCATGACGATCGAGGAATCGTCGTTCGATTCGCTGCAGTGACAAGGGATTCTTTTCTTCTCCAAAATATCAAACCGGCTCTGGGGCACACCCGACTCCCACATTCAGAGGTTACCGGGAGATCTTTCCCTGGGGATACAGAGACCGGAGCGTGAAACTGACTGCTCATCTGCATTTAGTGCCAAGGTTAAGAATGAGTGGCGCCCTACCTCGGCTCTTCCAATATGGCTTAATGGCGCGCACAAGAACACCTATATATCCTACCTGTAACACATTCAGACAGCTTTATCTGTCTACGTTGGCAATGGCGCTCGTATTTGTGTTACACCATCTGTAGTTTACATTACGTTTTTTTTTACACTTGACATCCGTAAGAAGTTCTGAATCCTACAACACGCGATGTTGCTCCTAATTATTTTAATTATGCAATACATTATTCACTAAATTTTACTGGGTGATGAAATCAGGAGGGTTTGACAGACAGGACATGTAGCATGCATGGAGGAGATGAAGCTTTTATAGTCATAGCCGGCACCGCCAAAGAAAGTCCACAACTTTTAATGCAAAGATAATAAAGTGAATCATGGAGAAAGAGGACGTAGAGTGGATTCAGCTGGCTCAGATAAGTGGCCAGTGACAGATGGACTTCTGTGAACACGGTAACGAATGTCAGATTGTTACGAACATCCATGGAGATAGTTGTAGGAAAATAGACACTTGGCGGAGTGTTATTGGAACTGAAAATTACGCCCTAGATTTTTGTACTTAGTGCGAAGCTGCCAGCTGTGCGCCTGTAGCTTGGAAATAGAATCCAGATTCGTGTTTTCCCACGGAACGTGTTTCAAAGATAACAAAGCGCTGTCTATGTTCGTGTGACTAAACAAATTGTATCTACGACCAGGTAAAGCAGGCTTTGTATACTCTTCGTTGTTACGTGGTGTGGCAGGCTGGCATAACCGTAGGCGCTTGTGGGAATGCCCCGAAGACTGACAGAATATTACAAATCGCACTGATGTAGAAGTGCAGGAGTGAATAATTTTGTGACTGTGAGTGGAAGAGTGATATACACGGTGTTTCATAAATCCCTCCGGGATTTCGGAGGTCTGTAGCTCAGGAGCCAAATCACACACGGGGGATGAGAGCATGTCAGTGAAAAGAGTACATATCCAAGTCTTGAACATACCTTACAAATGTTCAATATGTCCCCCTTTGGTGACTCGACAGACGTCAATCCTGTAATCTAGCTCCTGCCACACACGTTCCAACATATGAACGTTGATGGTAGCAACTGCATCCATAATTCTTAGCCGAAGCTCCGGTAAATCTCTTGGTAAAGGAGGCACGTAAACACGATCTTTAACGTAACCCCACAGGAAAAAGTCACACGGCGTAAGGTCGGGAGTAAGGGCAGGACACAAAAAGCTTCTGTTCACCTGAAAACGCCATGTTTGCACACCACTGCCTCCTAGCGGAGAAACGGGTAACTACGCCATCGCATCTGTCACGAAAAAACTTTTACATTTCCTCTATCCGTTGGCATGCTTTTACCTCTCATATATGTGGGTTTGCTACTGCACGGCCAAGCCTCTAAATCCCGGATGGACTTATGAAACACGCTGTATAGCTGCAGTGCTTGGACTCTGTAACAAAGTTGGGTCTTTTCAAAAGGAGCAGACACGTGTCTGACAACCTCCATACAAAATTGCTGTACTGAAGTATGAGGAACAGAAATGGCTACTCTTTTTTTTAACGCATGTATTCGGTGAACGGCGTCTAACATCAGAGCTTAGCACTTGGGACTTCTGCTTCTTGGGAATGTGAAACAAACAGGCGAACCAAACATATACTACTGTAAACCAGCTCACCATCAGACATAGTGTTTTTTTTCTAGTCTTTTTCACTAATATTATTTTTATTTTTTCTTTTGTATAACTTTTGGTCAATGTACTCATTTTAGTTAAATTGGCGATCGGAAAAATTTGTAACTTTTTCCTGTATACTGTAATACTGTAAATTGTAATCTTCAATAAGTAATTTAAAAAAGCAGGCGAATTAGTCAGGAAGTCTGAAGGGATTGTGAGGCGTAGCTGAGACTGTGACATTAAATGGGGTATTTAACAGGTGCGATGCAAGGGTGTGAACTGGGTGCGTCCCAGGTGGGGCAGAGTCTAGTGGCTGACTTTTGTAAGCAAGATAATGAACAATTTTTAACGAATGTCATCCCGTTGTGTTGTTAATAGCCCAAAAAATTAAATAAATACCTGTCGAAATAAAACTAAATTATATTTATTGTATAGAACTACATGTTTCGACATATTTCAGGTCATCTTCAGGTTCACAATTGGTCTTTAAAATATATTGAAGAAGAAGTATATACTTACATAACGTGTATTTCTTCCTCAATATGTCTGTATGTGTTTAAAAAACATATTCCTACGTATCGCATAGTGAGTGTTGTCGTCACTAGACGGTAGAGGCCGCATGTTGTGTCAGAATGTCAGCAAAAGGGCTGCTCAGAGGCACGGCGTATGTCGAGGTGCCCGCCGTGATGTGTTCTCTTATACGTAAGTAAGAATCGTGAAGATGTGTTTGACCCCGTGTTTAATTACACGCCACGCAACGAGAGCGTCTGTGTGAGAGGACGTTCATCTCCACGATTTCTTAATCTCGGGACGAGATGGAGGTAAGTGGATCAGTTCTACGTATGCGACGTTCTGTCCTTCGGAATACGTCGGCCGATGCCCGTGGACAGAAGGCTGCGTGGGCCGCAAAGACGGTGTGAGCACTGCGGAAGATGAATATTCTCTGCCTGTGCAGGAGTCGTGTCTAGATTTCTCTGCGCTACAGCCCGTATCTTGGTCACTATCCTCACAGGTTATTCCAGTTCGTGTAAGTAAATACAGGGAGCACGCAAGGAACAGAGGAAGAAAGAGACGTTGGGAGGAAGGAAGACGAGCAGGAGTAGAAACACGAATAGCTGATTACACTTAGCTTAAAGCGCAGTGGACTTTGTGGTGGCCAGGGTATACACCTGATGACTTGGCTGAGGCAAGCTCCCTGCATTGCGTGTCTTCATTTGGAGGTAGGAGCCAGCAGGCACACACTTCGTGCGTTGTCTGCTTTGGATTTCGTTGGGTCAAATCACTCGCTGCAGTTTGTTCGTGCGTCGCCTGTTTCCTTGGGAATTCGTGGGGCAAACCGGCACATATAGTTCGTGTGTTGCACATCTGCTTGGGACTTCGATGAGGCCAACCCAAAACACGTTGTCCACGTATTCGTTGCCTGTGATTTTTTTGGACATTGTTGAGTCAAAGTGGTACCCTTTGTTATTGCATTTACTGCCGCCTTATTTTCGGGTCAAATTAATGTTTACATGTGTGGTTTGTTCATTGCGTTTTTCATGATGGCACTGTTGGGTGAAATGCGTGCAGTCTGTTGTTGAAGTGCGTGTCGCGTTTGTGCACCTTCGGTTAAAGTCAGGGCACTGTATTCGTGCGTTGTCTATACCAGCACTTTTTGTAAATGTTTTATTACAACACTAATGCAACTTTAAATTCATGTTTGAAACGATATTTATTCCGCAGTACGAACACAAAGGTATCGATATGGGTATTTAATTGTGAAATCATACCGAAGGCTGTGTTTTTAAAGGCATTTGAGTGATTTGGAAGGCAGTTATTGATTTTGTCATCGTAGCTACCACGTTCACACATTTTGGATTTACTGCATTTTACCGTCTGTCAAGTGGGGAATTTTGAAAAATAAAGAATGAGACGTCGATGTTCGATAATCAATTAGTCGTTATGTGACAGTTGAACTGTTTTACGCTCTATGTTAACGCAACGTATTCACAACTTTTGCCGCTACGATGTTCGGTCGAGCCGTGTTCTATCTGCTTTGCTCGATTTATCTGCAGAGGTCCATCGGCGCTGCTGCAGCTGCTGAAGTTATGTCGAATGATGAATGTTTAGGCGCGTTCGCAAAATTGCGAAAAGCGACTGTTAGCTTCGTCATGTCTGTCTGCCTGTCCGCATGCAACAGCTCGGCTACCACTGGACGGATTTTGATGAAATTAGATATTTGAGGATATTGTTATGATGGTAACCAACAAGACTGGCAATGTACGTATAACGTAACATTGAGGCGCGTTCGCGTAACTATTGTTACCGTGTAAAAGCAGTGTTTATTACATATTCTGAGTTTGTGTCTGTAGCCTTAGTTATCCAGCATGGAAAGCGCATGCGCCGTATTATATTATCATCTGTGGCCTGTCGGGCTGTACCATATTTTTCCACATTATCTTATAAATGGCACGACTTTTGGGAAAACGTTATTGAACATAAAATGTCTGTTTTGATCTTCTCTACAATTTTCGTCTGAAATATTTCTCATTCTAAGAAGAATTCAGCGAGATATTATCATAAATGTACTACATTGTCATGTAAAGTGCCCGTGATTCTTGTCAGATTTTAATGAAACTCGAATTTTCTCGACAGATTTTCGAAAAATACTCAAATATCAAATTTCATGAAAATCCGTCCAGTGGGAGCCGAACTGTTCCGTACGCACGGACAGACAGACGGACAGACATGACGAAGGTAATAGTCGCTTTTCGCAATATTGCGAACGCGCCTACAAACCGAGTGATCAAACATGCAAAGTTTATATGCCTGTTCTGCGTTGAATGTCGCTGTCGCAATAATCCGAATTAAATCTTACTATGTGATTGGCCAGTTTTCCGATTATGTGGTTGGTTAATCTATCAGAAGTTGTATATTCAAATTCCATTCGTTCCGTGTGACAGGCAATCCACTTCGTGCTTTGACAACGACATTTTTGGGGCGTCGCCACTGGTCACTAAATTTGTCTTCTTTAACAGCACTTGGGACTGTCAAAGAGAAAAATTTTGACTTTAACATTCGAGAAAGCAGTGCTTCTGCCTCACACTAATGACAGACGTGTCCTTTCGCGCTGTGTTTCATGCCGCTCAGCTAAAATTTCTGCTTCGGTTCCTTCTCGAAAATAACTATCATTGCTTTCCTAAAGAACACATGCACACTCTCAGAATTAACCTCGGCAGTAGGTGGAGGTTGGGGGCTCGCGGTGGCGCAGTTGGTTGAGGCACTGTGCTACAAACCGGAACGTCGCGATTTCGATTCCCGATGGTGTCACTGGAAATTTTCATTGACATAATCGTTTCGGTCGCACTATGGCCCTGGGGTCGACTCAGCCTCTAACAGAAATGAGTACCAGGAATCTTTCCTGGTAGGTAAAGGCGGCCGGTGCGTAGGGCTGACAACCTTACCACCTTCATGTGCCGATTGTCCAAAAACCTGGGAGCCTCGACCTCCTGGAGCCCTAAGGGCCTGCCAAGGCCTGTATGGGACCGCTTTTAGTAGGTGGAGGTGAATGGTCATCTTGACGTTCCGGCTGCTGGCTGCTTTAACCCCGAGACAATTGCCTTTCTTCGACCATTCTGACTCGAGTAGACAACCAATTAGTTCATGTTCAGATATTAACCATTTACAGCATTACTGTGTATGTAGGTCTTTTCGTGTGACTCCCAGTATAAACAGAACTAACCACTGGTCATCGTGAGGCGGTAAGGTGAGGTAAGAACTGAGTCCCTGAATATTATTTGGTTGAGGTTTGGGGTTATAAACCTTAATTAATTGTTGTTGATTTTACCTGCATTTATGCAAGCACTCGTAGGTTCTTTGCCATTTTTCATAAGGACGACGAATCTGATTGCCTTGTCGTTTCCTTTGTTTGCACTACACAGTGTTCAGTGTTGATCCTTTAACGAGTGATTGACTTCTCTGCTCTGTACTTATGGGAACGTAGAGAAATGCCATTCATTTTATATGCCTAGGCCTGTCTATGTCTTTAGTCCCATAAACATTGGATAATATTTAATACATTTTTATATAGAGCGTTTTATCGATTTTACTTTGCTTCTCCACGCTTCCACACTTTACATCAGCGGTCGCCAACCATTCGGAACTCACGGGCCACTAAACTCACAATTTTGAATCCCGCGGACCACTAACATTAATTTTTTTTTAAAAAGGTACAAACATCTATAAAATAAAGATCATAAAAGTTCCATTTTATTAATATGAAATGTACTTGATTAATTATAACAAAATTATTAGTGTGATATTAATATATAATGAATATAGTGAATATAATGAAACAGTATAATAAACATAAAAATTGCAAATAATGTCCAAATTTCTCCACGGACCACCAAAATTTTCTCGCGGACCATCAGTGGTCCGCGGACCACCGGTTGGCGACCGCTGCTTTACATAATAGCATCTTAATACCTTGTAACTCCATAGAGCAAGGCCCTTTCTTCTGCAATTCATAGTTGCTGAGCCAATCGAAAACTCCCCCCCCCCCCCCCCCCCCGCCATGGAGCCAGAATGCTCATTATCGTGTTCGCAGTACGTCCTACCAGCTGTAATTTCCTCCCTTTGAAGACCCTGCAAATACTATATGAAGTGTGTCAATCACGTGCTGCTGTTCTACGGAGCGCGCCCTCCACTTCGCACTTCATTTATGTGTAATATCGCAGGCCTGTGAAGTGTAATAAAGGTCAAGAGCTAAATATTTTACGCCCCTTTCAGCTCCAAAACCACATTACAGCTTTTACGATTTCCAGACGCAGGGAGAAACTCAAGGGCGGTGTACAGGAGTTGGTAAATTATGCGTAGTTTCATTAGACTTGTGCGTGTTTGTGCGTGCTTGTGTCAGCTGCGCTCCCCACGTTGTATCGGCCTTTCCAGCAACCTTACCGTATGCATTATTCTTGTTATGAAAATGTTACGAGTAATTACCGTAGCTGGTGTGGTGCCACGTCTGGGGTCGCACAAAACGCATTTGGATAATCAAAATGTTTGTGAAACCTACTGGCTCTTTTGGATATAACGTGTGTATTCATCTCGGAGCTTTCAGTTCTCGCCTTAGTGCCTCTGCCGACAGCACCGTAATGTGAAATTACTTTTAGCCGTAAAAGCATAATTTCCTAGGAATCAGTAGGTCTGCATTCCTTTCTCCATTCTGAATACTTAGAGATTAAAGCACGTGGAACTCGGCTGCCTAAGGTTCATGTGTGGTGAAATTTGGCGCCATGCTGTGGAGATAGATTTAGATTGAAGGTGTCAGGTTAGAGTTTCAGCAGCAAACATGACTGCGGGTAATATGGCAGATGCGTGTAGATACTACAGGTAGTATGGCAGATGCATGTAGATACTACAGGTAGTATGGCAGATGCATGTAGATACTACAGGTAGTATGGCAGATGCTGTGATAAGGTATAGAGATCTAATACACAGGTAGTATGGCAGATGCATGTAGTATACTACAGGTAGTATGGCAGATGCATGTAGATACTACAGGTAGTATGACAGATGCGTGTAGATACTACATGTAGTATGGCAGATGCATGTAGATACTACAGGTAGTATGGCAGATGCATGTACATACTACAGGTAGTATGGCAGATGCATGTAGATACTACAGGTAGTATGGCAGATGCATGTATATACTACATGTAGTATGGCAGATGCATGTAGATACTACAGGTAGTATGGCAGATGCGTGTAGATACTACAGGTAGTATGGCAGATGCGTGTAGATACTACAGGTAGTATGCAGATGCGTGTAGATACTACAGGTAGTATGACAGATGCGTGTAGATGCTACATGTAGTATGGCAGATGCGTGTAGATACTACAAGTAGTATGGCAGATGCGTGTAGATACTACAGGTAGTATGGCAGATGCGTGTAGATACTACAGGTTCGAAGGACTTGCTGCTTCGATCTTCAGGTTATAAAATGAAGTGGAGGAACAAGTCTATTTGAAAAATTGGCACCGTTCCTGGCTTCGATACGTGGTGTCAGAGCCTGGAAGATAAACTGAAAGAGATAGGGGAAAAAGTGCTTAAGAGAATATTTACACAAAAGGAAGATTAATTAGTTGCTGATTAATATGACGGAAGAGCGTGAATTGGGTTCATCTGGCTTAGGATAGGTACACATGCTGCGCTCTTGTGAACGTGGTTGTGAACTTCTGGATTACATAAAATTCGTGGTATTTCTTAGCTAGCTGAGGAACTGAACTTTTAAAGGACTGTGCTCCATGGAGTGAGTAAGTTAGTTATTGATTTGTGAATTGTTTGTTGACGCTGTTTCAACTTCAGAGCTTATGTGAGCGTTTAAAGAGATGTAAAGATTGTCGGGAGTTGTGTGTAGTCAAGGACATGGGAGGCAGTGCTGAGTAGCTAAGGACATAGGAGGCAGTGCTGAGTGGTTAAGGACGTAGGAGACAGTGCTGAGTAGTTAAGGACGTAGGAGGCAGTGCTGAGTAGTTAAGGACATAGGAGGCAGTGCTGAGTAGTTAAGGACGTAGGAGGCAGTGCTGAGTAGTTAAGGACATAGGAGGCAGTGCTGAGTAGTTAAGGACGTAGGAGGCAGTGCTGAGTAGTTAAGGACGTAGGAGACAGTGCTGAGTAGTTAAGGACGTAGGAGGCAGTGCTGAGTAGTTAAGGACATAGGAGGCAGTGCTGAGTAGTTAAGGACGTAGGAGGCAGTGCTGAGTAGTTAAGGACGTAGGAGGCAGTGCTGAGTAGCTAAGGACATAGGAGGCAGTGCTGAGTAGTTAAGGACGTAGGAGGCAGTGCTGAGTAGTTAAGGACGTAGGAGGCAGTGCTGAGTAGCTAAGGACATAGGAGGCAGTGCTGAGTAGTTAAGGACGTAGGAGGCAGCGCTGAGTAGTTAAGGACATAGGAGGCAGTGCTGAGTAGTTAAGGACGTAGGAGGCAGTGCTGAGTAGTTAAGGACGTAGGAGACAGTGCTGAGTAGTTAAGGACGTAGGAGGCAGTGCTGAGTAGTTAAGGACATAGGAGGCAGTGCTGAGTAGTTAAGGACGTAGGAGGCAGTGCTGAGTAGTTAAGGACGTAGGAGACAGTGCTGAGTAGTTAAGGACGTAGAAGGCAGTGCTGAGTAGTTAAGGACATAGGAGGCAGTGCTGAGTAGTTAAGGACGTAGGAGGCAGTGCTGAGTAGTTAAGGACATAGGAGGCAGTGCTGAGTAGTTAAGGACGTAGGAGGCAGTGCTGAGTAGTTAAGGACATAGGAGGCAGTGCTGAGTAGTTAAGGACGTAGGAGGCAGTGCTGAGTAGTTAAGGACGTAGGAGACAGTGCTGAGTAGTTAAGGACGTAGGAGGCAGTGCTGAGTAGTTAAGGACATAGGAGGCAGTGCTGAGTAGTTAAGGACGTAGGAGGCAGTGCTGAGTAGTTAAGGACGTAGGAGACAGTGCTGAGTAGTTAAGGACGTAGGAGGCAGTGCTGAGTAGTTAAGGACATAGGAGGCAGTGCTGAGTAGTTAAGGACGTAGGAGGCAGTGCTGAGTAGTTAAGGACGTAGGAGGCAGTGCTGAGTAGTTAAGGACATAGGAGGCAGTGCTGAGTAGTTAAGGACGTAGGAGGCAGTGCTGAGTAGTTAAGGACGTAGGAGACAGTGCTGAGTAGTTAAGGACGTAGGAGGCAGTGCTGAGTAGTTAAGGACATAGGAGGCAGTGCTGAGTAGTTAAGGACATAGGAGGCAGTGCTGAGTAGTTAAGGATATCGGAGGCAGTGCTGAGTAGTTAAGGACATAGGAGGCAGTGCTGAGTAGTTAAGGACGTAGGAGGCAGTGCTGAGTAGTTAAGGATATAGGAGGCAGTGCTGAGTAGTTAAGGATATCGGAGGCAGTGCTGAGTAGTTAAGGACGTAGGAGACAGTGCTGAGTAGTTAAGGACGTAGGAGGCAGTGCTGAGTAGTTAAGGACATAGGAGGCAGTGCTGAGTAGTTAAGGACATAGGAGGCAGTGCTGAGTAGTTAAGGACATAGGAGGCAGTGCTGAGTAGTTAAGGATATCGGAGGCAGTGCTGAGTAGTTAAGGACATAGGAGGCAGTGCTGAGTAGTTAAGGACGTAGGAGGCAGTGCTGAGTAGTTAAGGATATAGGAGGCAGTGCTGAGTAGCTAAGGACATAGGAGGCAGTGCTGAGTAGTTTAAGGACATAGGAGGCAGTGCTGAGTAGTTAAGGACGTAGGAGGCAGTGCTGAGTAGTTAAGGACGTAGGAGACAGTGCTGAGTAGTTAAGGACGTAGGAGGCAGTGCTGAGTAGTTAAGGACATAGGAGGCAGTGCTGAGTAGTTAAGGACGTAGGAGGCAGTGCTGAGTAGTTAAGGACGTAGGAGGCAGTGCTGAGTAGTTAAGGACATAGGAGGCAGTGCTGAGTAGTTAAGGACGTAGGAGGCAGTGCTGAGTAGTTAAGGACGTAGGAGACAGTGCTGAGTAGTTAAGGACGTAGGAGGCAGTGCTGAGTAGTTAAGGACATAGGAGGCAGTGCTGAGTAGTTAAGGACATAGGAGGCAGTGCTGAGTAGTTAAGGATATCGGAGGCAGTGCTGAGTAGTTAAGGACATAGGAGGCAGTGCTGAGTAGTTAAGGACGTAGGAGGCAGTGCTGAGTAGTTAAGGATATAGGAGGCAGTGCTGAGTAGTTAAGGATATCGGAGGCAGTGCTGAGTAGTTAAGGACGTAGGAGACAGTGCTGAGTAGTTAAGGACGTAGGAGGCAGTGCTGAGTAGTTAAGGACATAGGAGGCAGTGCTGAGTAGTTAAGGACATAGGAGGCAGTGCTGAGTAGTTAAGGACATAGGAGGCAGTGCTGAGTAGTTAAGGATATCGGAGGCAGTGCTGAGTAGTTAAGGACATAGGAGGCAGTGCTGAGTAGTTAAGGACGTAGGAGGCAGTGCTGAGTAGTTAAGGATATAGGAGGCAGTGCTGAGTAGTTAAGGATATAGGAGGCAGTGCTGAGTAGTTAAGGATATCGGAGGCAGTGCTGAGTAGTTAAGGACATAGGAGGCAGTGCTGAGTAGTTAAGGATATAGGAGGCAGTGCTGAGTAGTTAAGGATATAGAAGGTTGTGGCGAGTAGTCAAGGATATAGGAGGTGGTGGTGAGTAGTTAAGGATATAGGAGTTGGTGGTGAGTAGTTAAGGATATAGGAGGAAGGGGTCCTGATCTGTTTTCCAATTTTTCGCTGATTGCATAGTGATTGTTTTTGTTATTCAAAGGGCGCCGTGACTTCCCGTAGCTTCACAGCAATTCTTGCTCCTCCAGCCAGACCTCGGCGCCCTCTCTTATCCTTTGTTACCAGTTTTGCGAAGAACAAAATGCTAATTAATTTACAGCTGTTACCGGGCTTGTAATAACGGAGCGTAAAGTACAACTGTTAGTGTTTCGGGTCCGCGAAATGTGTTTCACTTTAAGTAGGGTTCATCGTACTCAGGAAGCCGGGAGACCGCTGGTGTAAAGAATAAGGCACACCGGAGGAGAGCAGACCTCTCAGACAGACAAACAGAAGCTACAGCGAAAGCCACAAATACAGGCACTTGCTGAGAACAGCTGCTGCCACATTACTGTCAGCATGGAAGTGCTTTGAAGTGCATTAATTGCAATCGCTACATGGCAGCGGCGGCGACAAAGAATAAACAACTTTAGTGGATTCAGTACAGGGTGTTCTTTTTTCAAGTGCACATCATTTGTGCTATACTGGATTTATGATCCAAATAGGATTGAAGGGAACTATTTGATTTTAGATGTTTGGATTGAAAGAAGCAGACAAAAACAAATATTTTACAAATTTAAGCTAGATTAAGTAAACGTTTAATGTTAAATGTTGATATTTTTGCTATTTGATTTTCAATGTTTCGCCAAGTACAACTGACGGCGATATGTTTTAGCAAGAAATGCTCTTTCGTGTCAATGATCTCCCTGAGGATGGCTGTTATTATCAGCCGAAACATGTCGAAGAAGTAACACTGTACATGTTAACCATCACGTGTGCGAGTATTTGGAAATAAATATAAGACATACAGACGCTTCTAGATTCGTCCCGTGAATGAAAGTTGGCCGGAATTCCGTGTTCTGTCACGTTTTGTACCGGAGTTTGATTCAAGATATGTTTGTAAATTCAGAAATTGTTTTATAAGTACAGTCGAACCCGGTTATAACGACACTGGTTTATACGGCACCTTGCCTATAGCGACAGATATTCTGCGGTACCAATTAATTTCTCACTGTTAACCATAACATCAGACTCCTCGGTTATAACGACACCCAGTCCTTTTCGTGTCGTTATAACCGAGTTTCACTGTAATTATATAACTACGTCTTCTGTGATGTTACGTTGTGTCGGCTTGTAAATAAGTAGCGACGTTTCGGTAGAGCTTACCACCTTCGTCTTCAGAGACTGATTCGTGTTGGACTGCAAGACCCTGAAGATGAAGGAAGAATGCTTCTTCGAAACGTCGGTTACTAGCATGAGAGATCTGAGGTTGTCTCAGCGGTGTTAACCAAGATTTATGTGTATTGGGACATCACTCCATGACGACTGCTTGGTCCTGTAGATGGAGGCATTATGATATTCCGAAACGTCTGGAATTATCAGTCTTCACGGCGTATCATCCCAGAAGACTTGGATCTTCACAATGACCACTGTGAGAACCCCAGGTGTCGCAGTGTCGATTACCGCCACGCCAATTCTTCCCGATATCTTTCCACGCCTCCATTTTTGTTTTCATCATAAAGGACTGATTTATCTCTGACTAATTACTGTCGATAGCAGACAATTTTCTTTGTCACCTGCTGTCCGCACTGACAAAGAATGACGCACAAAGCGCCATGCTCCAGAGAAATCAGACTAGTACACCCAGGCTTTGTTCTACGCCCTAGTTGGTTTCCTGAAATAGCGGGCGTAATTAAAGAAGGCGTAAATAAAAAAAATGACATTCCCGTCAGAAATATGGGGTTAGCGTAATATAATGCAGTCGGCCAAAGGGCGTTAAACGGAAAATGAGAGAGGGTAAATGCGGAAGTGCTATAAATTGGAAAAGGGCTTTAAGGGAAAAATACGTAGAACAGACGGGCGTAAAACAAGGGCTGGTAGTATAATTATAGTGTATGACCATGACTTGTACAGTTCGGTAGCCGGCAGTTAACGTGTGTTACGGGAGGTCCAGACGGTGGTGTGCTTCCGGTGTGCAAGTCGGCTATTGGCACACACAGTTCAGTTATTGCGTCACGTGTGTAGGCGTAACACGACGGAGATAAGTGAGGTGTGAAGATCCTAACTGCAATGAACTGACTGAGAATAGATTTCAAGGGCGGGGTTGTATGACAAGAATGATGGAAGTTTGAGCGGTTCTTGACAGCCTCAATATTGACAGCTAAGTGTTTGCACTCCGTCTTTATACACTGACTTACGGCACGTGTTAGCAAAACCAATTTTTTCTTGATTCGTTCTCGTATGTACGTGACTGTTGGTGTTTTGTGGTGTTGTGTGGTGTTATGTGGTGCTCTTTAACGCAGCATTATTTATAAAATTTAAAGTGAAATAAAACATTATGAAATAGCGAGTAGAACAAAGTCGGAAGGCACACGGCTGGCAATTAATTCTTAATTTGTACCTTCAGGTGTTGCAGAAAGAGATTGAAACACGTTAAAGTAGAGCTCTTAATTGATTTTTGTCGTCGAAAAACTTGATATTTTTCACTGTTAGGAAGCACGGATGAATCTTGGTTGAAAAACCTCGAGGCGAGGGGCTGTCCGGATACGCTGAGTGTCGTAAGAAGGAAATACTATGTGTAATGAGGAGCCACGTGTCTCTATTATTGTCACTATTATTGTAACGTCCGGTACGAATGTTAAATGGTCACATAACAGGAACTTTACTACATAATTCACGGAGTAGAATCCGTGAGAATCTGATATTTGCTCAGCCAGTCAAAGAATTGCCCCCGGAGTGCCATTCTCGTGTTCGTAGGAGCCCCTGAGGCCCTGTGTAATACATTTCGTAAGAAGCAGGCTCTTTGCGGTGATATTTCTTAGCTTCGTCCAAAGCCCCCAGTGAGAGGACCACCCCTTGTCGGCTGCCTGCCACTTCTCATTTCTTTAATAACGTATAGTTGAATCGGTCTGACAAACAAATTGCTCAGAAACTCGAACCATTCGGTGTGCGAGGTACAATCATGTTTGATGCACTTTCGTCTTTGTCAGACTCTGTTGTTGAACTAATTGTGTTGAATTTTCGGGAAGATAAATAATTTACACGGTCCATTTCTGATGGCTGCGCGGTCTAAGGCGTAGGTCTGCGGCCGCGTGATTGTTGGGATCGCGGGTTCGAATCCCCCCGAGGGCATGGATGTTCGTCTGTTGTGTTTGTTGTGTGTTGTGTAGGTAGCGGCCTCTGCGACGGGCTGATCACTCGTTCAGAGGAGTCCTACAGGCTGTGTGTGTGTGTGTGTGTGTGTGATGTACAAACCTCAATAATGAGGAGGTCTAGGCCCTTGCTGGGCTGTAGCGCCGGAGAGAAAAAAAAAATACACGTTATTACAAGAACAAGGACTTCCTTCAAAAGTAATGGTGGAAACCGTCAGGTGTTGCGGAAGTGTATGAATAATCGTATTAGCAACTGAATGCTCAAGCATAGATCTTACACGGAACTGAGTAGTCTTTGGAAGTGGTCCAGTTGGCTCCGATGTATGTGGTCTAACCACAAGTGCTGGGCTGTAGGACTACTGGCGTGTGCTGCTTGGGAAGAACAACTGAGTGTGATGGTTGAAAAGCTGTAGTTTTCGATTCTTTGCCTATCATGAGACCTGTAAGATGAATTTCAGTTTCGACATTGAGCAGCGGCAATTAATCTTTTGGAAACTCACACCAGAACGTATTAAGGAAAAGTATAGCATGAATGTTGTTTCGTGTTTCACCGTGTACTTAGTCACGTGTTCTGTATTATAAAACCATCAAAGCTCGCGTCAATCTTGCATGTAACTTATTTCTTGTTATTGCACTCCTACTTGCTTTGGACGCGACAAACCGTTATGGACGTATTTAATAATATGAATCAAAACAGCTGTATAAGGTTATTGCATTAATTGTATGTTTGAAGTAACAGTCGGGATAGCTCAGTCGGTATAGCGACTCGCTACGAGTTGGACGGTCTGGAGATCGAATCCCGGTGGGGGCGAGATTCTCCGCACCCGTCCAGACCGGCCCTGGGGCCTACCCAGCCTCCTGTACAATGGGTACCAGGTTATTCCCGGGGGTAAAGCGGCCGGGGCGTGGCGTTGACCACCCACCCCCATCTAGCGCCGAGGTTAAGGAAAGAGTAGAGCTATACCTCTACTCCCCCTCTGGGCTTTCATGGCCTGTTATAGGGAGAACTTTTTACCTGTACGAAGTAACAGCTTTGCATATTTAAAACATATATAGTGTATTTTTCAACTGTTTGGGTTGCATGATAACAAATGATGCAAGATGTACACGTGTAATTAAATCCAGAATTGCCATGGCAAAAGCAGCATTCAATAAGACGAAGACTATTTTCACCAGCAAATTGGACTTAAATTTAAGGAAGAAACTAGTAAAGTGCTACATTTGGAGCATAGCTTTATATGGTGCTGAAACGTGGACACTTCAGAAAGTGGATCAGAAGTATCTGGAAAGTTTTGAAATGTGGTGCTGGAGAAGAATGGAGAAGATCAGTTGGACCGATCGTGTGAGAAATGAAGAAGTGTTACACAGAGTCAAGGAGGAGAGGAATATCGTACATACAATAAAAAGAAGAAAGGCTAACTGGATTGGTCACATCTTGCGTAGGAAAACGCATTGAAGGAAATGTAGAGGGAAAGATAGAAATGACGGGAAGACGAGGAAGAAGACGTAAGCAGCTACTGGATGACCTTAAGGAAAAGAGAAGATACTGGAAATTGAAAGAGGAAGCACTAGATCGCACTGTGTGGAGAACTGACTTAGGACATTAGCTGTATAACCATGCAGTAAATATTATATGGCTGTGAAGTATAAAAACTATTTTTGCCACTGTATGTGGTGTTGTGTCCTACAAAGCGACTGTTAACTAATTATATTATGAAATCTTAATGTGGACTCAATGGTGGTCGGTCGGAACGGAATTATATAGGAGTTAGAAAATAAATTACCTCCAGGATTGATTTATGCTTTAATGGTCTTGTGTACAAAATATGTAAGGCGAATGTTAAAGGTTTAGCGACACAGAAGTGCTTGGCGTATTGCAGTGCTGGAAGGGGGTGATTACGTCAGGTGGGTTGTTTGAGGAAGTACACTGGAGTTTTGTAAGGGGCGTGGCTCCCTAAGTGCTAAGGTTGAAAGTGAAAACACGGACATAACTGGACATTTCTAAATTATAATATTATAGATAATGCTATTATTATAAAATCATTTCCATGTATATTACAAGATTTGCTTAGTCTAATATATAACTGACAACAGCATGAGACAGAGACCCTCCTGAGAAGCTAACAGTTCCTCAGCTATTCAAGAAATTCCCCCCATTTTATGCAACCCGAAGGTTCATTACCACATTCACAAGCGCTCTCCACCTGTCCCTATCCTGACCCAGATTAGTGTAGTCAACGCCGTGCCAACCTCATTCTCTAAGATTCATTTTAATATTATTCTCCCTTCTACACCTAAGTCTTCTAAGTGGTCCCTTTCCGTCTGGTTTCCCCACAGACACCCTGTGACACATTGTTTGCCCCCATACGTGCCACATTCCCCGCCCATCTTATCACGCTTAGGTTACGGAGGAGCACAATTCATGAAGCCCCTCATTACGCAGTCTTCTCCAGTCCCCTGTGCCCTGGTCCCTCTTAGGCCCAATTATCTTCCTCAGCAAACACTAAGCCTGTCTTCCTGTAATGCGAGATGTCGAAGGTCAGAAATTTGCGAGTGTAAAAAATAAAAATAATTTTTTTTTAGTAATGTTATTTTGAGAGGTTCTGGGATGTTTTAAAGATTCCTTAAAGGAAGTGTCGTGGTTTTAGAATGTGTATAAATAAGCGGCATAGCCGTCTGTCTGTATATTCCCTCACCTGAAGCACTGCAGTTCGTCAGCAAACTGTTCACATTGCGATGTATCTCTAGCAGCACACGGGGCTAATTTTAGGTAATGGCTAGACGTACATCACCGAAAGCAAGGCTTAGAAGTTCTGCGTCTGAACAGGTTGTAGGACGTAACAGTTCAGGTTTTTTAGGTACGGTAGTTGGAAATCCGTATTTTGGTGTTTCGTGTTGACACCGTGTTGTCATGTCCTGTGGTGAGTGGCTACCGACGTTCCGGCGAATCTTACTGTTTCCATGTTAATTGTTGCCCTGAAGATGGAAGCGGTATATTCCTGCGAAATGTTGGTAGCCATTTACTGGTTTATAATACGGTGCCATGGCTTACAAAATGGAATGCATACGATCCTTTGAAGTGTTTTGCAAAATATGTAGGCTTTCCGGCGAAACTTACTGTTTCCATGTTCATTGTTGCCCTGAAGATGGAAGCGGTATATTCCTGCGAAATGTTGGTAGCCATTTACTGGTTTATAATACGGTGTCATGGCTTACAAAATGGAATGCATACGATCCTTTGAAGTGTTTTGCAAAATATGTAGGCGTTCCGGCGAAACTTACTGTTTCCATGTTCATTGTTGCCCTGAAGATGGAAGCGGTATATTCCTGCGAAATGTTGGTAGCCATTTACTGGTTTATAATACGGTGTCATGGCTTACAAAATGGAATGCATACGATCCTTTGAAGTGTTTTGCAAAATATGTAGGCGTTCCGGCGAAACTTACTGTTTCCATGTTCATTGTTGCCCTGAAGATGGAAGCGGTATATTCCTGCGAAATGTTGGTAGCCATTTACTGGTTTATAATACGGTGTCATGGCTTACAAAATGGAATGCATACGATCCTATGAAGTGTTTTGCAAAATATGTAGGCCGTCTATGAAGATTAATTGTGATTGGGAGATTGTTTTAATTGTGATTGGGAGATTGTTACACAGTTTTGTCCCAGGTCTGTGACTCAACTCTCGTCTTACAATTTTGGCCATTCATTTACTTCAAGAAGAAGGTTATGCCTCAGATATCGTAGAATGACATAATTGAATCTGACCCAGAAAACTAGTTGACATAATTTAAAGTGCCTTATAAGAATACAATTTTAAGCTTACTGTGGCAACGTGTTCTCTTTGGAGTTTAGCGCCTTATTACTCCGCGCCCTCCACTTATGTTGGACGTTTCACGTGACGTGTCTGTAGTGTTGAGCGCCCTTTATTTGTGGGAAGAGCAGATTGTGGAGCCTGGTGGTGTGGGGGTGGCTGGAAGTTTGTGGGGAAATATAGACTAGTGGCTGTTGTGGTGGCTACAGGGCGAAAGGTTCGAGTTTGTGAAACTCTAGCGTTTACAGCTAAAAGCACGCCGAAGTGGTAATGGATACCATTACACTTGAAGACATAGCACTAGAAAAGAGTAACATCCATGAACAGAACAGAGGGGAAACTCGAAACTTGAAAAGAAGTGCTTACACGGTCGGTTTATATATATATATATATATTTCACTCTGTACTCTGTCATGGGCTTCGAATTTCACTAAACAGGGATACCAACATTATCAGCGTGTCTGGCACAATTATCCCAATACCGAGTTCAGATGTGCAGATGTTAGTCGTTAGTGGCAGTGTTAACAGTTTCGCTAGTGAGACATGCCAACAGTGCAATACGACACTTCGCAAGAGACTCTAATTGCATTGCTGCTGTTCCTTCATATTAACGAATATGGTTATAATCAACTGTCTGGTAACGCTAAACCCATGTATAACAGGCTACCTGCTCGTGTGTCTGCTGAAGGCGTAATCCACCGAGTGTTTATTGCTTCATGTTTAATCATGTACTTCCCGGGGGGCAGGAACGTAAAGTGCCATAAGGTTTAACTGAGTCGGAGAACGTAATAACTTGGTGTAGGGAGAAAGGCTTGCTAAGCAAAGTATGTCTGGTCAATTGAAAGGGCTGTTTACGGAGCTAGGAACATCTTCATTTGTATTGCATGATGTGTGATCGTGTCATGTTGCCATTATGTAAATGGTACGTGCCATTATGTAAATGGTACGTGCCTTTATGTAAATGGTACGTGCCATTATGTAAATGGTACGTGCCATTATGTAAATGGTACGTGCCCTTATGTAAATGGTACGTGCCTTATGTAAATGGTACGTGCCCTTATGTAAATGGTACGTGCCGTTATGTAAACGGTACGTGCCTTTATGTAAATGGTACGTGCCCTTATGTAAATGGTACGTGTCTTTATGTAAATGGTACGTGCAGTTATGTAAATGGTACGTGCCATTAAGTAAATGGTACGTGCCCTTATGTAAATGGTACGTGCCTTTATGTAAATGGTACGTGCCTTTATGTAAATGGTACGTGCCCTTATGTAAATGGTACGTGCCTTTATGTAAATGGTACGTGCAGCTGATGATTCTTTTTGAAACTTCTGGTGCCATAAAGCGTGAGAAATGTGTTGACGGGTGACGAACGCCGTCCTCCAAGGAGATAGGACTGCGGAATACGAAGGTAAATAAATGCACACGAAGAAATTGAAAGTTATTTGTTTCAAAAAGGAAATACAGGATAAAATTCTTGGGGTGCTTGGCCCTTTAAATGGGACCGATAGGTTGTTCTGAAACTCCCTTAAATAAATACCAATTTAGGCTGCGTAACATCCCAGAAGAACGAAGATCTCAGTGGAATATTAGAGGACGCAATTGTATCATGTTTAAACCTGCCCAGAATTATGAACAACGAAACAATGGTAGGTCTGATGGAGCATAAGAGACGTAATGACTGATAATTTGCAATGCCCATCTCAGTATAACCAGTATAACCGCGCTTAGTTAAACTGAGAGGATACACATTTTCCCAAATGTAAGTAAGCCAGAAACATCAAAACGCTGGCCTGACCAAATAAATGGAGCTGACACAGGCATATTTTATTCCGTGACGGCAGTAAATTAACTGTTTGTTGTCGTAGAAGTCTTAGTTTCAGGACCGCAAATAGAGAATCCCGTCATTCATTGCAATTGTGGACCGATTCCGTCCATGAAACATTCACAATTTCAATTTTAATATAATCCATTTTCCTTCTGGGTCTTCCAAGTCGAATTCTGCCGAGAGGTTTCTCCTTCAGACACTCACAGGGCCTTCACTTCACAGCTGTAAGTACAGTGCGTCGTATCTTCGTTCCTCCACCCTGTGAGTGTGGGCTGGTACGTGTCACGAAATTTCTTTCTATGTGTTCCGAGATTCTGTCACCAGCAGTCAAGTCGTTTGGGGCGTGAAGCTAGAGGTTTACGTCTACCTAGTGTCAGGGTTGAAAACACATGGCGCTCTACTTTCACCTCCTCCTACCCCTTCATAAGGGTCGGGAGAGCGTAGTCGGTATAGCGACCCGCTACGGGCTGGACGGTCCGGGGTTCGAATCCCGGTGGTGGCGCGATTTTTAGCACCCATACATACCGGCCCTGGGGCCCACCCAGCCTTCTGTACAGTGGTTACAGTGTCTCTTTACCGGAGGTAAAGCGGCCGGGGCGTGGCATTGACCACCCACCCCCATCTGCCGCCGGGGTTAAAGAAAGAGTAGAGCTATACCTCTACTCCCCCTCTGGGCCTTCATGGCCTATTTAGGGTGAAATTTACCTTATACCCCTTTATGGCGTCATAATTGCCGATCCCAGTGGCCGCGCGGTCTAAGGCATGGGCTGCGGCCGCTCGCTTACTGGGATTGTGGGTTCGAATCCCGCCGGGGGCATGGATGTCTGTCTGTTGTGAGTGTTGTGTGTTGTCAGGTAGAGGTCTCTGCGACGGGCTGGTCACTCGTCCAGAGGAGTCCTACTGTGTGTGGTGTGTCTAAAAATGTGATCGTGAAGTCTCGAAAAATGAGGCGGCCTTGGCCCCCAAGGGGCTGTCGAGCCATTTGAAAAAAATAGAGTCATAATCAAGCACAATGATATGTTACTTTTTTAAATGATCAGGAATGATCAGTGTGTCTGTGGAAGCACCGACTGCTCTGCTCTACCTCTAGTGACACTGTCTTGCTCGCATCACTGTGGCCCATGTCTAGTCTACTCCCGTCAACCGAATACAGTAGCTGGCCCACGTATTTCAGTTCCGAGAGGCTGATTTGTGCAATTTTCCTTGCTCTCGAACACTTTTAGATCTGAACACAAAACAGACTTTGGCGCAGGAATACCGGAGCTAGTTATGAATCCACACCTACGTAGACTGTAAGCTGCAAGGTTGCAGTGTAACATTGGGCAGATGCGTTTGTTATGGTGAGCTCACTCTTTGACTGCATCTGTCGTCACAGACTTTTGGCCAGTGTTAACATATTTCTGTTAAGGTTCATGAAGTTTAATGCTAACAGAACGTGTGCTAGGTGACTTGTTATTGCGATGCAGCTGTTGTAGTTACTGTAGCCAGATTTGGGCCGTCCTCAGCCGCGACCGGTACTATTTGTGCGCTATGGAAACGCAGGGACGAACACAGGAAAACAGACTGGTTGTGGGAAAGAGTTACCACCACCATACAACGTGGTGGTAACATATTTTCTTGAAATATCATACATTTGCTTGTCGGTTGTGGTCGTGTGTAAAATTATAGGCGAGTCTGTTTTTCTGCTGCTAGTAAAGTGTGGCACATGTGTTGAGTGTGTGTGTGTGTGTGTGTCAGCGTAAAGAATTGCGTAGCGGGCACCTTTGTACAGGGCCACAGATGCGAACAGGTCTTGTCTTTTGATTAGAGAGGTTACAGCAGTGGTTCCCAATCTCGGGTCGCGATTCAAGTCAGGGTCGCGGGGGTCTGACGTTTGGTCGCGAGAGAGTTTTATGGAGAAGTCGATAATTATGGAAAAAAATATATCAAAATTTGTATCTAAATTCACATGTCCAGTACATTACAAATTTATTCGATTTTAATTTTTGCATTAACTTCAATGTCAGTAATGTAATACTCATTATTTAAAATACGTCACACAAGTATTAACTTTTTCAGTCGCTAAATTTTTGACATAATTTTTCTGATCATTTTACGTGACGTTCTACAAATTCAGTATTTCACAAGTTTTTATTTAGAAGCAAATGATTTATCTAACCGGCACAAGTATGAGTTATTTAAATATATATTTGTTTGTTGCGTGTTTTGTGTGTTTAATATTGTCACAAAAATATTGGATTTGACAAGTAACATTAAAAATTTATTATTTTTCAATAAGTGGCAATGTTATGTAGTGTTCAACAAAAGACATTAGTATTAGTTCATTTACAGTAAATATCACTGACTATTACCGTTACCACAGTACGGTCACACACATGTACCGCTGTGTTATGCTGTTATGTAGTGTTCAACAAAAGACATTAGTATCAGTTCATTTACAGTAAATATCACTGACTATTGCCGTTACCACAGTACGGTCACACACATGTACCGCTGTGTTATGCTGTTATGTAGTGTTCAACAAAAGACATTAGTATCAGTTCATTTACAGTAAATATCACTGACTATTGCCGTTACCACAGTACGGTCACACACATGTACCGCTGTGTTATGCTGTTATGTAGTGTTCAACAAAAGACATTAGTATTAGTTCATTTACAGTAAATATCACTGACTATTACCGTTACCACAGTACGGTCACACACATGTACCGCTGTGTTATGCTGTTATGTAGTGTTCAACAAAAGACATTAGTATCAGTTCATTTACAGTAAATATCACTGACTATTGCCGTTACCACAGTACGGTCACACACATGTACCGCTGTGTTATGCTGTTATGTAGTGTTCAACAAAAGACATTAGTATTAGTTCATTTACAGTAAATATCACTGACTATTGCCGTTACCACAGTACGGTCACACACATGTACCGTTGTGTTATGCTGTTATGTAGTGTTCAACAAAAGACATTAGTATTAGTTCATTTACAGTAAATATCACTGACTATTGCCGTTACCACAGTACGGTCACACACATGTACCGTTGTGTTATGCTGTTATGTAGTGTTCAACAAAAGACATTAGTATCAGTTCATTTACAGTAAATATCACTGACTATTGCCGTTACCACAGTACGGTCACACACATGTACCGCTGTGTTATGCTGTTATGTAGTGTTCAACAAAAGACATTAGTATTAGTTCATTTACAGTAAATATCACTGACTATTGCCGTTACCACAGTACGGTCACACACATGTACCGCTGTGTTATGCTGTTATGTAGTGTTCAACAAAAGACATTAGTATCAGTTCATTTACAGTAAATATCACTGACTATTGCCGTTACCACAGTACGGTCACACACATGTACCGCTGTGTTATGCTGTTATGTAGTGTTCAACAAAAGACATTAGTATTAGTTCATTTACAGTAAATATCACTGACTATTGCCGTTACCACAGTACGGTCACACACATGTACCGCTGTGTTATGCTGTTATGTAGTGTTCAACAAAAGACATTAGTATCAGTTCATTTACAGTAAATATCACTGACTATTGCCGTTACCACAGTACGGTCACACACATGTACCGCTGTGTTATGCTGTTATGTAGTGTTCAACAAAAGACATTAGTATCAGTTCATTTACAGTAAATATCACTGACTATTGCCGTTACCACAGTACGGTCACACACATGTACCGCTGTGTTATGCTGTTATGTAGTGTTCAACAAAAGACATTAGTATTAGTTCATTTACAGTAAATATCACTGACTATTGCCGTTACCACAGTACGGTCACACACATGTACCGCTGTGTTATGCTGTTATGTAGTGTTCAACAAAAGACATTAGTATCAGTTCATTTACAGTAAATATCACTGACTATTGCCGTTACCACAGTACGGTCACACACATGTACCGCTGTGTTATGCTGTTATGTAGTGTTCAACAAAAGACATTAGTATTAGTTCATTTACAGTAAATATCACTGACTATTGCCGTTACCACAGTACGGTCACACACATGTACCGCTGTGTTATGCTGTTATGTAGTGTTCAACAAAAGACATTAGTATCAGTTCATTTACAGTAAATATCACTGACTATTGCCGTTACCACAGTACGGTCACACACATGTACCGTTGTGTTATGCTGTTATGTAGTGTTCAACAAAAGACATTAGTATTAGTTCATTTACAGTAAATATCACTGACTATTGCCGTTACCACAGTACGGTCACACACATGTACCGCTGTGTTATGCTGTTATGTAGTGTTCAACAAAAGACATTAGTATCAGTTCATTTACAGTAAATATCACTGACTATTGCCGTTACCACAGTACGGTCACACACATGTACCGCTGTGTTATGCTGTTATGTAGTGTTCAACAAAAGACATTAGTATTAGTTCATTTACAGTAAATATCACTGACTATTGCCGTTACCACAGTACGGTCACACACATGTACCGCTGTGTTATGCTGTTATGTAGTGTTCAACAAAAGACATTAGTATCAGTTCATTTACAGTAAATATCACTGACTATTGCCGTTACCACAGTACGGTCACACACATGTACCGCTGTGTTATGCTGTTATGTAGTGTTCAACAAAAGACATTAGTATCAGTTCATTTACAGTAAATATCACTGACTATTGCCGTTACCACAGTACGGTCACACACATGTACCGCTGTGTTATGCTGTTATGTAGTGTTCAACAAAAGACATTAGTATCAGTTCATTTACAGTAAATATCACTGACTATTGCCGTTACCACAGTACGGTCGCGGTTCAAATACCGTTTGCTACTTTAGGGTCACAAATATAAAAGTTTGGGAACTGCTGGGTTAAAGTACTGGGCAGGTTAGCGAGACGGTATCTGAGCGGTAGACTTTTTTTCGGCATAGAGATGGTGCGAAGTTTATGCGAAAACGGTTTAGGAAGGAAATGATGTAAGCGGATTGCTGTCCCGAAATTTGCTGGAAATGAGGGACGATAACAGACGATGTAGCACGACTGATATTTCGGGGCAACATTTAGCTTACTTTAGCTTTTGAAGCTGATTACAAATTCTAGGGGAGGGGATAGATTAGTTTACATATACACGCATTTACAAGCTTTAAGTAAGAGATTATTACAAATGTTTTATTTAATAGGTGATAATGTTTATTATTACAGACACACACAGTTTATTTTAAGAGGCACCCAGACACGTATACCAGCAATATATGTCATTAAGATTCGATTCATTGTCGCTTCGAATAAGCCGCATGCGTACCAACTACACAATTCTATTGGATATGAAAGGCAAATGAGACTTAGGAACACGTTTAGTTTGTGTACCAGGCACTGCTAAAATTCTGCGCTCTGTGTACTGACGAGGCAGGAAGGAATTATGCTAACAGCCCTTTATCAGTCTCAACTGGTACAGTTTGTAAAGTCGGTGACACATTAAACTAAGTCCCTTTCTTAGATGATAAATCTAACAGGCAGTCTTGTTAGGATTACATACATTACGTCCTCAGTTCCTCTGCACTGCCACTATGGGCAGCCTAGCATGATAATCTTACTTCAAGCTTAGGTGTAAATACAGACCTTGTATTCAGATGCTTATGTTTATTCATGATTTGCGCCTCACCCTTGTCCTAAAAATAGAAACTGTGCCTTACACCTGTCTTAGCTAATTAATTATCATATTTCACAATTTTCTTAATGTTAGTCTGTGCATATTTAATTGGGGGAGGCGGAACTTTATCGTGAATTTGCGAAGTATTGTTTGATTACTGCACTGAAAATGATCCAGGGGGCTGACTAGGAAAATTGGTTGTCAATTTTCCGATTATTAATTCATGCCCTATGTTACTAGAGACAGTTTCTGGCATGTGATTTATTGGCTCGTGTCTCCTACTGCCATCCATAATTATCCACCAAATCCGCTGTGCATGCAACATGGTGTTGTTGTGGCGTTCAGAGAATTTGATTTCTAAACGTCAGTAATTTTGGATTAAAAAGATAAGCTGTACGAAGGGAAACTCTTCTTTTCCCATTATTATTTATTATATTACTTAAAAACTGAGAGAATGAACCTCTGTTAAAGTCGGAATCTTTTAATAAATATCGAAACACAGAACTGCGTCTTTTCCTCATTATCTTATGTAGACGTAACCAAGTAATTATTTGTCTTCGGCCTTTCCATTATATTGGCTTCGTTAAGCTTAACAGAGCAGAATCTGAGGAACTGCGTAGCAAGCGTTCCCTTCAAAGAAAGACTTTAACGCGCTGCCCAGAATAATTTTGTAATATTACTGATGATATTTTGTGGCCGTGCGGTCTAAGGCGTGGGTCTTCGGCCGCTCGCTTACTAGGATCGTGGGTTCGAATAGCACTGGGGGCATGGATGTCTGTCTGTTGTGAGTGTTGTGTGTTGTCATGTGAGGTCTCTGCGACGGGCTGATCACTCGTACAGAGGAGTCCTACCGAGTGTGGTGTGTGTAATGTGTGTGATCATGAAACCTCGACGAAACGAGGAGGCCCATGCCCATATAGGGCTGTCGAGCCATAGAAGAAGAAGAAGAGACTGATGATATTTTAAATGAGGGTTGATATTCCTAGCGAACACCCTGTATGAAGCGGTAATGCCTCTGACGTGTGCTTTCTGAGTAACGGGTTCGAAGCTAGGCTGGAGTACCATTTATTCTCATTGAGGCATCTCGTTAGGTTCTCTTGAAATAGGCTAACACAGTTTTTTTTTTAAGTCGTCCTCTTCTGCCTACTCCGGTTTTCCCGTTTCAGTGTCGAGGTTTGTAGTTTCTTTTGATCACACTCAGACACACCACACTCGGTAGGACTCCACTGGACGAGTGACCAGCCCGTCGCAGAGACCTCTACCTGACAACACACAACACTCACAAGGGACAAACATCCATGCCCTAGGCGGGATTCGAACCCACGATCCTAGCAAGCGAGCGGCCGAAGACCCACGCCTTAGACCGCACGGCCACTGGATCGACAACACAGTTTGTTTCCATTCATAAACAAGCTGTCGTATAGGTCAAAGTCAAATAGTTTCTACGTCTCAAGGACGGAAAGATGCCCGTTGACGATCGGTGATCTAACCAGGTTATTTCCAAAGCAGAGGCTGTAATAAGAAACTGACAAGTATCCTTTTGAAGGTTGGTTGCGTCGTAGCATCTTTTTTTTTCACAACCCTGTCAACTTCTGACGTTAATTGACATAGAATATCTAATGATGGTTAACGCTGTCAAGAATGAAATTAATCCAAAATACGAGTATATATAAAAATTTATTTCCTACCTCACAGAGAACACAGTCCGTCAATGCTATTTACAGCACATTCTGTGTTCGTTGGGAGAATCATACGAATACGTAAAATACACGGTGTGACAAAATTCAAGAGTTTTATTCGTGTTAAATCTCGTGGTACATTATATTGACCACTTTTACCACAGCATGGCGCGTCCTTAGGTTGCGGCCAAGGAACGGCCTCTGGATATGGAGGGTATCTGCGAATACATTGAATAAGCAGTCGCGGACAGTCGACAAGGGGTGATCCTCTAGCTTGGGTGTTCGGCGAGGTGCTAACAACTTCTCACCGTAAACATTTACCACGTTACGAATCATTTCACAAGGGCTAGGACTTGGAATGATTCTTTGGCTGAGGATAGGGATAGGTGGCGGGCTGTTGTGAATGCGGTAATGAACCTTCGAGTTTCATAAAACGCGGGGACTTTCTTGACTAGCTGAGGACCTGTTAGCTTCTCAAGAAGGACTGTGCTACATGGAGTTAGGGATTTAAACGGTTAAGCAGTGCAAACTGGAGTTGATGCAGCAACGTAAATTAAAAGGCGCGGTCGTATGGATTGGATTTATCTGGCCTACAGTAGCGGTCAACTGTGGGTTCTTATGAACCCTTGTTTCATAAATCGCGAGAGCCTTTTTGAACAATTGTGAGGCACTGCGAGGTCATGAGGTCATAAAGCAAGGGTCGGCTGCGTGGGGTTAGTTAACGGTGGTTACTGAGGTCTGTACCGGCATTCACGTGGAAGGGCTGAGGAAAGCCGCGAGAACATCCGTAACAAAAACATGTTTGTTGGATATAAGCTAGTCAGTTATTGATGAGCCAGCCTGCTGTCTGATGTAGGCTTAAGTGGGTGGCTTGTAAGTGCAGGGTGAGAATAGGGTGTAAGCGTTATACATGTGGTTATACCCGCAGGGTGGTGTGTAGAATCTTGGAGGTAAGACGGGAGTGCTCGTAAACTGGCGCTCCGTAGCAGAGATGAAGGCGACAGTATTCAGTTGTAGCAGTAATGAAAGGGCCCCGTTGTCAGTTTTATATGGAGCTAGAGGGGGCTTCAGAAGTCTTTCGGGACAGGATATCGTAGGGAAAAATTAAGTCATCCCTGTCTGGAGTCCAATATCAGACACGTAGTGCTGATAGTAGTTATGGGGCAGGTCGTTTGTCCTGTCAGACACATTCGATTTAGAACCAATTGTCTTCTGGACTTTGTCCATCGTCCTGGATGTAATATGTAAAAATATAAAATCACGACGTTTCTGAAGCTGGTTTTTCTTCCGTCTTCAGGTGATGGGAGGGGAGACATCTACTCAGATGGGTCCTTTTAGACTGAGCTAATCTCAATCATTGGACCTTGATGTGTGTGGGAACGGAAAGGCGATGTAAAATAGTGTAAAGATAGCTGTAGCTATTAGGGGTACTAAGCTTCCTCAACAGATTTCTAGAAAATACATCGGAAATTGTCATTTATGTTTGTGTCGTTATTTACCGCGTGACGACATAATATAATATTTACGTTGTTCATACCGTGCGTTCTGTTTGTTGTCTGTGGCAGGCTGGGACAGTCCCAACCTGCCACAGAAAACGAAACTCCTAATACGCAGTGGACCTACTTATAACAACAGAGAAAATTTACATTTTACATCTTTAACATTTAATGTGTGTCAATTGTTTGTTATGTTATAAATATGTGAAAAATAAAGGTTTAAATTCCTGATGATGGTTTCATTGGAGAGCCGAAACATGTTGGATTAATTTTATTGTAGAAAGAAGTTGTATGGTATAATAAACAGTGTGCATTTTATTGGTTAAAAAATGTGTGAATAGTCTTTGTTGTTAATACAGCGTCGTTAAATGAACGAAGACAACTTTACTCCAGAATTTGCTTGAGTCCCTTCCTACAGGACACGGGCCTCCATTTTTTTATGGCAAAGGGCCACGCCCTTTATTGTGGGCTGGTTGGCGGACCACACGTGGACAATGACAATACGTGGACACTTAAGGACTTAAATTATTGTGTCATTTTTATAGTATATGCACAATTTGCAAATATGGCCGCGGGCCGCATAATACAACCTGGCGGGCCGCGGATTGGAGAGCCGTGCTTGGATAACTAGTTCTCAGCTGAGGTTCAAACCGGAACCTTCCATGTGCAACCATGTTGCCAATGAGAAGCCGTAAGTATTACATATTCTGAGTGTGTGTCTGTGGCCTTAATTACCCAGCATTCAAAGCGCATGCGCCGTATTATATTGTCATCTGTGGCCTGTCTGGCTGTACCATATTTTTCCACATTATCCGATAAACGTCACGATTTTCGGAAAATAGTTATTGGACATAAAATATGTGTTTTGATTTCCTCTACAAATTTTGTCCGAAACATTTCTCATTCTAAGAAGAATTCAGCGAGATATTATCATAAATGTACATAGGTCTTCACGTAAAGTACCGTTATTTTGTCAGATTTTAATGAAAGTTGAATTTTTTTTTCGACAGGTTTTCGAAAAATACTCAAATAACGAAATTGCATGAAAATCCGTCTAGTGGGAACCGAGTTATTCCATGCGGACTGACGGACAGATATGACGAAACTAATAGTCGCTTTTCGTAATTTTTGCAAACGCGCAAAAAGCCCCATTTAACGTTTTAAAGCCCAGTGGTAAACACGAGCGCCAATTGTAACATTTTAACGAAAACCGCCTTTTGCGCACACAGTGTTTACGTGAGTGCATGCACAGTCGTCAGAAGCTGCTGCCATCAACTTTGCGTGCACCGACTGATCACTGCTGTTGGAACTGCAGGTTTGTAATTTATCATTTAGACAGAAGTTCAGTCCTCAATGGAGCAACTCTGATAGGTTGTTTGTATTGCGATGTATCTGGTTCGCCGCGTTTCAGATCCTGACCTACCCACCACTCCTACTCTACACTGACACGTGTTGGATGTTTGCCCATCCTCTGACAGGGAGCGGAGGTTATTCGTGTCTGATGGACCTAGCTGAGTTATTCATACTTATACCTGATCACGGTCACAGATGCACTTTCGAAACGTCGTGTTTCGGCCAATGGCGTGACAGTGGAAAGAGTGTACTGTACGTATGTATCAGGTACATAACACGCCTTCTTCGCGAAGCCTTGCTTCGTGATCATTTTCATCTTTATTTCATGCCGTTACATATGTGTGTGTATGTATTGGTTAAATAGCGTAAGATGAATTCAACAGTAATTGGAAGTACAACATACTGGAAGAGCATCGTGATGCGCTGTTGAAGGAAACGCAGAATTTTGCCCTTATCAGTCGCTAGTACGAGGTTGGTTTATCAGTCTAGAAGAAAAGGAGATGTAAGTGCGTGACTCTTCAACAGTTTTTTTTTCTATGGCTCGACAGCCCTATATGGGCCTGGGCCTCCTCGTTTCGTCGAGGTTTCATGATCACACACTTTAGACACACCACAGTCGGTAGGACTCCTCTGGACAAGTGACCAGCCCGTCGCAGAGACCTCTACCTGACAACACACAACACTCACAAGAGACAGACATCCATGTCCCCCGGTGGGATTCGAACCCACGATCCTAGTAAGCGAGCGGCCGAAGACCCACGCCTTAGACCGCACGGCCACTGTAAGTTCATGCCTCTTCAACAGACTGCTGGACATAAATCCCATTATGAAGATGACTAATATGTTCTTTCTAAGGTTTGGCAAAGTTCAAATATTTGGGAGGGGTAATAAATTTACCGATCCCAGTGGCCGCGCGGTCTAAGGCGTGGGTCTGCGGCCGCTGGTTTGCGGGGATTGCGGGTTCGAATCCCGCCAAGGCATGGACGTCTGTCTGTTGTGAGTGTTGTGTGTTAGGTAGAGGTTTCTGCTTCGTGCTGATAACTCGTCCAGAGGAGTCCTACCGAGTGTGGTGTGTCTTAGTGTGATCGTGAAGCCTTGATAATGAGGAGGCCCTGACCCCACTAGGGGCTGTTGCGTCATGAAAGAAAAAAAGAAATTTGAATCACATGTACGGAGAAATGAAGGGCAGATAAAATACAGTAAAAGCCTGCTGCCATGCTGTCCATAATGGTTTGTCTCACAGTTTTGTATGAGCAGACATAAAGATTCAAATATACACAACGATAATTTGCCTGTTGTTTAAATGGGTGTGAAATGTGTTACTGACTGAGACAAGAACATACGCCGAGGGTGTTGCAGTGTTGTGTTTCTACTGTGTAAATTTTATCTATAATTAATGCAACCCAACTCTGCACCTCTGTTTATACAGTGTATTTGCTTTAATTATAGGCTGAGGGTTTGGAGAATGGGGTGCCGTGGACCTCGGAGGTGGGAAGTAAAAGGACTTTGGTGAAAATTGCATAATGAGGGGTTTCACGATTTGTATTTTCGAACTAAATATTGTTCCGGAGAAATCAAAAGAGGATTAAATGGGTGGGGCGTGTGCACATATGGGGTTGGGGAGAGGGAAAACGCATGCAGAGAGTTTGTTGGGAAATCCAGAAGGAAAGAGTCGACTAGACGACCTAGGTACACGCCCGAGGATAATTTTACGATGTAGCTTAACGTTTATCGGCCAAACGGGACGATGCAGTGTCCCGTTCAATGGAACTATTCACGGCCGAAAGGGACCATACTGTCCCGCCCAATTGCAGGCGTGGATATTTAAAATAAAATAACCTCATCCATCAGGAATTTAAAGGCCGGACGACAAAGTTTAAAACAAAGAGGATGGGATGGCGTGAAATGGATTCATCTGGCTCAGGATAAGGGCAGTCCCAGGGCTCTTCTCAGCACGGTTGTGGATCTCCACGCTTCATAAAATGCGGGAAATATTTTGAATATCTGAGGAGCTCTTAGCTGCTCAAAATGACTGAGCTCCATGTAGTTGGTATCTGTGAGGAATTATCCTGCAATCGCTAATAGCTCTTGAGTGTTGTAGACAGCGAGGCCATGGAAGGTATTGTGCCTTATGGTTGGGCTCAACTGAACGCGAATTTTCCCGCTCGAGTGAGCGCTCGCATTAAAGACCGCTGTTATTTGCATAGGGCGGTGAAAGACGCCGAAGCAGAAAACACGCCTGTTATGTCTCTTAGGGCGGTTAATTAGACAATGCCGTTTATTCATAGCTTCAGATTTTTTGCGATGGCCGTCGTTTCGTCTGCAGAATAAACTGCTGTAGAGTAAACCGTATCGAGTGTGGGATGATTCAGTAGGTGTTCTTGTAGCCTGCGGGCTCTTGGATATGTTTCGCATTCTATCCAGTCAGTGCATACACCGATGTGCAAATATTAATCTAGCTCGTATATATGATTATTTGCGTGGGTCTGTTTGTAGTGTAGTGCGGTAATGCTGTGTGACTTACCTTGCCAGAAAGTAAGCACCTACATGTTCATTTTACGGAATACGGGGCTTTGTTTGTTTATAACTAAAGGAGAGAGTATGGGTTTATGTTTTTGGGTTGTATTGGCGAGTTCTCTTGAAGTATGGTCTTTCTGGTTCTTACACCGTGTAGGATTTTGTTCCGACGTTTCGGAATAACTCGCTGCGTCCATCTTCAGGGTGACTTTCGTGGTCATCCACCTGCACTAAATTCAGTACCCCTGGAGATGGAGGCAATAGACGATTCCTCTGAAATGTAAGAACAAATATTCTGCATGATGTAAGAACTCAAAAGACCGTCATTTGTTTCGAAAATGCGGCAGAGATCAAATTTGGGAAGGGCAGGAACCAATCAAAATTTCAGTCGCTTAGTAGTTCATGATGGGCCGGGATAGCTCAGTCGGTATAGCGACTCGCTACGAGCTGGACGGTCCGGGGATCGAATCTCGGTGGAGGCGAGATTTTCGGCACCTGTCCAGACCGGCCCTGGGGCCTATCCAGCCTCCTGTACAGTGGGTACCGGTCATTCCCGGGGGTAAAGCGGCCTGGGCGTGGCGTTGACCACCCACCCCCATCTAGCGCCGAGGTTAAAGAAAGAGTAGAGCTATACCTCTACTTCTCCTCTGGGCCTTCATGGCTTGTTCTAGGCAGAAGTTTACCTTTACCTAGTAGTTCATGGAAGATTTAATTCGGCGACCATTCGTCATATTCGGTACGTGTCTTGTGCCCCCACTCTCCAGTGTGAACACCTACACACTAAATGGACATAACCGCCTGTCCTTATACGTAGGTGTAACTTGTGGTGTGTCACCGTGAAGAACGCGTAGATTGGGGCGTTTGAGCACATGATGAGCTCAGTTTTTTAACAGGAAAGACAGGAATTAAGACGTTCAAAATTACGTAACACGGAGCTTCGTAGTTCTACTCTTTGCCAAATACTGTGTATCGAAGCAAGGAGATTGCAGGGGCGGAGGTGAAGAACGCGTGTGGTAGATAGAAATGCTGCTTATAAATTGTGTGAGGAAACGTAAAATCAAGATCGCTTGGAGACCTATTCGTAAATTGGATGAAGATGATAAAATATGCCATTTAAGGAACATGTTGATACTGCATGGCTGATAAGACGGCACGTGAGGATGTGGACGGGGTTCAGGTGGCTCATGATAGGCATCAGTGACCGGGTGTTGTGAATATTTCAGACGAATTGTCGGGGTTTATGAAGCCCGGAAGTTTGTTAATAAGCTGAGCGACCGCTAGCTTCTGAGCACTCTTTCTTGCTCCGTGGAATCGACTGTGTACCTGACAGTTTTATCGACTGTGTACCTGACAGTTTTATCGACTGTGTACGTGACAGTTTTATCGACTGTGTACCTGACAGTTTTATCGACTGTGTACCTTACAGTTTTATCGACTTGTACCTGACAGTCTTATCGACTGTGTACCTGACAGTTTTGATCGACTGTGTACCTGACAGTTTTGTCGACTGTGTACCTGACAGTTTTATCGACTGTGTACCTGACAGTTTTGTCGACTGTGTACCTGACAGTTTTATCGACTGTGTACCTGACAGTTTTGCCTACTAAACGGACCCTTTCAGCATTTAATGTCCTCTGTCTGGGTCAAAATGTGTCTATTCATAATGACACTGATTTTAACCTAAGACTGCAGATATCGAGTAATAAAGGGGTAAAAATAAAGACATTAATGGTAACAGAAATAAAAAGAAGAGAATGAATATATAAAGACAACGGATTTCATAGTAGAAGGTAAGAGACTTGAAAGCTGAGGAGGTGAAGAGATGGAAATAATTGGAGAGGAAATGGGTAGAATTAAAGAAGTAAGGATCGAAGGACAGAAACGAGGGAGGCAGGAACGAGAGACGGGTTGAGTGGCGGAAGAAGACGATAAAGAAATATGGGAAACAAACAACGAAGGGGCGGAAACGTTGAATTCGCGCTCAGAGCTCTCGAATGTAACAGAGCAAGGTACGTAATGTGTGTTCATCTGCTAATCTGTTTATTTCTGCAAAGTTGTTCAAACCTCTGGCCTATTGAAATAAGTGACATGTGCTGGTATAGTGAGCCTACGGGGTATTTTTCGTCGAGTTTGCTGTCCGGTTTACGTGACCTTCTTTAGTCAAACTTAGTTTAGCAACTTGGTACAGAAAACAGACGGGATTATTATGGACGATTAAATGTGAAATCAAGGTAGCCTGGTAGAGCAGAACTTACGGACGAAGTGTAAAATACGGAAAAGAGCTCCAAGAGTATCCGGGGGCTTCCGGTCACTTGTGCACCCAGAATGTTTCGTTGGTGGGGGGGCTGACCCTTAGGCTATATATATAGTTTATGTTTGATTTTAAAACTCATGTTATAAAAATCATGTCGTAAGTATAACATAAAACTGTCTGCAACTGCATTTGTATACATACGAATATAGCTACATGTTACATGAGTCAAACAAAGTGTCCTGTCTTCTTTTGTTTAATTTCATTAATTTATTTTTCAAAATTCTAATGTACTAGTCATCAGCCGATTTCAGTGGATGATTTCGCCTGAAGGGTAAATCACGTAAAACTCTTGATATCGTGATAGCTACAAAATATGTGTTTTTTTTTAAATTTAGGTTTTGGGGTTTGGGGGGCTGCAGCCCGGAATCCTCCCCTTGGGTGCGCCCCTGCTTCCGGTTACGGAGTTGGGAGCGGGAACTGCCAGAAGTCAGTTGCATAGGATAGACTGCTAACCTGGAGAACTTTTGGATGTGGTTTGTGTAATTTGTTCTGGTTGTAACTGGGCTCTCGTGTTTTCCACTGTGTGTGTAGCCCCACCCATAAGGTAGCTCTTGTCGCACCGGAAGGTTTGCACGACCTTCCAACGTGATGCTGAAACAAAACCACAGCACTACAACACAAAACCAAGGCATCCCTGGGCTTGCCACCTCCACCCTATCCAGCCCCCAGACTTGCCTGCTTCACCCTCCGCAAAACCTCGATTAGCTTTCCAGCTTCCCAGAACGACAAGCACACCCTTACTCTCGAATAATTAGCCTAGAATTGTTACAGTTAATCAGGGGTTACGAATACCAAACCCGATGCAACTCTCTCTCTCTCAGTCCACTTTGCCAGGAGGAAAATACGGTATAGAGAAACTGTATCGCACCTAGTGTTTCATTTTACCCAATTACCAAATTACGCCGATTTAAAATAAATGAAATTGGACGATGATTTTAAGTTAGAGACACACCGTTTGAAAATGGCTTGTATTTTATCTTGTGTTTAAGTTGTAGTTAAAACTTTAATGTCCCAATATTTTTAATCCACTGTAAACTAGAACGAAACTTGTCTTCTTTGTGGAGTGTGAAGGGAAACTTTTGATGGGTTGTGAACCGAAAAGATGAGAAATTAAAAACCATTTTATAATGATACAGATTAGCCGAAAAGTCAGGAAACGTTTAGTAAAGCGTACACTGTTAACTGACTTTTGGTCCGGTCTGTATATTGCATTTTGATTCACGTTGAAGTATATCGATATCTGGACTCAAAGCGATGTTTCAGTAGGTGATTATCTTATTTAAATAAGCACCTTATCCTAAAAAGAAGAGTCGTTAAAATTTTCTTTGTACAACATGCATAATACATAATACACAAAAGATCGGGTTTAGGCTACGGTAGGTTATGATACGGTGTATGTAGATCATGTACAAGTAGCAATCAATCATCCACTTGCAAGTTTTGTAGTTTTGCAAGTATAACAACCGGTTGGACGTTCCGTTGAGTTGTCAATTACATCTACACAGATTACGGTAGCAGTATGTAAAACACTGTATGTGATTTTCTGCAACTCGGATGTTTATTCCTCTGCACTGACAAATGTATTCCACAATAATAACAAGTGTGAATGATGAAGTTTTGAGTCTGGTAGAATGTTATGTCGTGATATTTGGTACATGGGCACCACAGTTTCTTGTAAATTCACTCCCACCCTCTTGGGAGTAGGAAAGGTTGGAAGAAGCAGGCTATTATTATAACCTGAAAAAAGGAGGCGGCTGTTTTTCCGAAATGTTAGTACCTTCTAATAATATGTACGGCGTCACATTTATGTCGACAGCCACTGGTCTGAGAGCCTCACATCTCACAAGAGTGATAGTTAATGTCATTAATTAATTAATTTATTTATTCATTCATTATTCTTCTGTAGTCTGTCTTACGACAGGTCCGTAGCCTCTTCTAACGCAGTTTCTTCGACAGTCTCCTCTTCATTCTCAGTCTGTCTTTCTGAAGGTATCAGTAGCTCTTATTCCTCAGTCTTCTTACTGACACTTCCTCTGGTCCCTTCAATAACTGTATTTCTTATAAAGATAATTTACCGCTTATGCTGCCTGTCTATTCTGCATCATTGTGTTTCGACGGACTCGTGCGTACTCCACTTTGCGCAAGTCTTACGTAGGTTCGTACTCATTTTCTCAGTCGGCAATACACACTGGATCCGGTAGCTCTTCCAAATTCTCAGCATGTCTGTTTATGACAGGTCTGCTCCTCGTAGGCGCCACATTCACAAAGCCAAGTTCTCCTCGGGGTGCGATCTAGTACTTCCTCTTTCAATTTCCAGTATCTGCTCTTTTCCTTAAGGTTATTCAGTAGCTGCTTACTTCTTCTTCATCGTCTCTCCGTCACTTCTACCCTTCCCTCTGTGTTCCCTTCAATAACTGTATTTACACAATTATAAATGTATTATATTATACAACAAAGCTTATTGCTGCCAAAATTTGGTCGTGAATTCTTGAATCATTTGTAGTTTTCAACGCGACGTCGTGCTTGTGACCTCCACCTTTGCGCAAAGACTTAACGTTAGTGTTGACTGCATGTTTCCCATCACGCGGCAATACATGCACTGGGACTCCGGTGATGTCTTCCCGAATTCTCAGTTTACATTCGTCAATATTTAGTGGACGATGTGCGTCTGCCTCGCTCGTTAGGCGGCCCAACAAGTCACAAGTCACAAGTCGACAAATCAGGCGACCTCGGTGATCAAGAAATGTCCCCATTCCTGGAAATGACGTGATAAGTAAAGAGCTGTCCGTGACTTCAGGTTTCCGCCGCGACGTAGATGAGATCTGCGCTCCTCTGGGATATTACGCGGCGTTGAGTGGTAATTCTGTACCGACGTTTCGGGACAACCTATCGGTCCCAACTTAAGGGGGCCAAGAAGTTCTTTTATTTTCCTCGGTCAGCTTTTCTTTTTCTATTCCTACTTTTTGTTTTTTTATGTTTCTCCTATTTGTTTTTATTTATTTATTTGCTTATTTATCTTTTATTTTTAATTTTTCCTTCTTGTTTTTCCCTTTCATTTAAGAGATCTGCTCTCTTCTGCGATATTACGCAGCGTTGAGTGGTAGTTCTGTACCGACGTTTCGGAAGAACGTATTGTCCCTTCTTCAAGGGTCAAGAAGTCTTCTTGGACTTCTTGACCCTTGAAGACGGGACCGATACGTTGTCCCGTGACGTCAGACCAGAACTACCACTCAACGCTACGTAATATCCCAGAAGAGAGCAGATGTCAGGAAACACCTGGTTTAAGGACTTAATTGAATTCCTAGCTGTAAGCGAAGCTTCCTCGACTTGTTGAAGCCGTGTGTGTCGCAGCCTACTTCTGGCGAGAGGATAACGTACACCACACTGTACTGTCGTACTGTGTAACAGTTGGTGCGGGCTTTTTTGTTTGCCCAGAAGTGGAAATGTTGCGTGTTCGCGGATCTGCAGAGATGACAGCAAGCTTTGTCACTCGTAAACAGACTGTGAAAGTCACCCTCGTCAGTAATTCGCAGAAAGGTGTGGTTGGTGCGGGATGATTAAATCGCGTTCGTGCAACGCCTGCAGTACCTGGTGCGCAGTTCGTCATAATTCGTGTCTGATATGTTCACAGTGACTGCATGGCGCCGCGCGGAACTCGGTGCGCTCTGTTCCGCCGTCGATACGTTCGTTTCAGTAGCCTCTGTTTTATGGGCCGGACTAATATCCTCGAATTACTTAATTCGGTTTTTGCTGGCATGAACTGATGGCACAGCAGTACTGCGATTTACCGCTGAGTGGCAGCATGATCGTCGTCGCATATTTTTTTGTAAATACGTACATTAATGTCGAAGGAACATGATGCACCGGGCCATTGCTCCGTGGTTATTGAACTGGCTGACACATCACGATGCACGTGGCAGCGTGACCGGAGGATCAGCCGTTCTTGAAAGCACATTTATCTGCAACATTCTGCGTATTCTGAGGGAAGGCGCTCACGTAAGAGCCTTTCACGATATTCTAATTTTCTTTTTCGACAATGTTTCATCAAGGAAAGTAAAAAAAAAGATGATAAAGGTAAAGCATACCCTACAACATGCCATGAAAGCTCAGGTAGGGAGCAGAGGTATAGCTCTACTCTTTCTTTGTCCTCGGCGCGAAATGGGGTGGGTGGTTAACGTCACGCCCCGATCGCTTTAATCCTGGGAATGACTCTGTACCCATTGTACAGGAGGCTAGATGAGTCTGGACGGGTGCGGAAAATTCACCTCCACCGGGATTCGATCCCCGGACTGCCTACCCTGTAGCGAGTCGCTGCACCGACGGACCTGTCCCGGCCGCCATGTATTGAGCAAAACAAGTTATTATTATAGTTTGCTGATATTTGTTATGTCTCTCATCGAGGCCTGAATTTATCTGGGCACAGAACACAACTGCAGTAAAAATCTGACTAGGGAACCATACTGAAGACCAGGATAAAGGTACGAACGTACTGTTACACTTGGCTGGTACAGTTAAATTTGCCGGAGAGTATTAAACTTGCTAAATTCCAGGATTGTCGTTGGTTGTATGTACCGAGTCCTGTCTTGTGCGATGTGACGCCGTGAAAGCTGGTGGCAGACGTCAGTCGGCTGTCTGGAGAATCTTGCTGCCTGCATTATCAGGGTAGATCGTCGTGTCCACCAGGTTCCTCTGAAACGTCGGCACACATTTGCCCAGACCACACGGCGTCACATCGCAGAACACAGCACGTCTAACCTTCAGTATTAAGCTTTATGAACTGACTGCATTTACCGGCACCAACTGTCGAGGTTTAAACACAGCATATGTAAATGGGTGGGCCAGTTAGGTAGGCTCAGTAGGATGGCCTGTGTTTTTGAGTACAGCAGGTACCAGTTTTTGAAAACTCTATTCAGTAAAATACCACATAACCTTGGATTACTTGGTTGTTTATCTTCTAGCCCTTGTGTCATCTTGGACTTTCCTCTTTGATTACCCTGAAGTTGGAGGAGGAAGTGCCTTCGAAACATGGTATCTGTAAACCAATGAGCACGGTGAAATCCTTCAGAAGACTGAAGTCTTCATTATTTGAGTTGTGAGAACTTCAGGGCATGTAGTTTCTGGAACTTGTTGCAGGAAATACGTATGGGTAGATCCTCTGAAAGGAATTTGGCATTTGAACTTAGGTTGAATAAAGGTTTAAGATAATTAACGTTAGAAACCTGTATAAATTAAGAGAAGCGAGCTTGGGGAATGAATCTTGAGATGAACTAGTTGTTTGGGACACTGACACACAGAAGTAATTGTCTGGGACAGTATTTGGATGATGAGCCTTGACACAAATTAGTACTTGAGCATTATTGCAAGGAACTCGTATACATCGTCTGAAAGTTCTGGATTTAGTGCTGACTGGATTCTGAGCTCGTCAAAGGCAACGTGGGCCTACTTCTTTGTGTCGTTTTGAGTCTAATTCCTCCTGCACCTTTTTGTACCTTGTTATCCTAACAATAATTTACAGTAAGAGTTAAAAGCAAATTTGCTTCCCCCTTAGAAATGAAATAGGAAAATCTGAAGACTTGGAACCAAGTGTAGAAATAGGAATAAAAGATTACAGTTGAGAAATTGCGAACAAAGTCGCTTGTAGATCCAATCAGTCCCTCGCCGTTTTTTTTTTCGTTCTTTCTTTTTGTGTAAACTGCAGCAGTTTCGTAATGCTCGAAGACTCTTAACACATTGCAGTGATCTTTAAATTAAACGACCCAATAAGCACCGCGCTTCGATGAACGGAAGAGAAGTAATGGCCAAACTACTGTGTTATATAAAACAAAAACTTTTTTTCAGATAGCAGTGTTCAAAGAAACAATGAAGGTTATGAAAGTCAGAATCACTCTCCTGTTTTCCCATCTGCAGTGTTCCCTAATCTGTACAGTAGACATAATTGTCTAAATGCATTTCTCGCGAAGCTGTATGGTTCACTGACATATTTGTCCGTTTGCTGCAGATTAAGTTATTTCAGAGACAGACTGTGTATTGCGAATGTAATCAGCGTTAAAACGCACAGAATTTCTGAAAGAGATAATATGATTTATGCTGCTGGCGAAGTTAACGAGATATGCAAACATTAACGGCGTTTACAGAAAAAAATAATCAGCATTGTGCTTGATTGAATGCACACTACACTTATAAGGCCATTAATAAGAAATTGCACATTTTAATTATACGAGTGTCTACACAGTACAGTAATATGAAACTCTCTAAAATTTCTGACGAAAATATGTGAGCATAAATTGTATTAACAAAACAACAGTTTTTGTATATATATGAGATCAAACTTCGTCAAGATAACACGTAAAATGTATAAAGCAGTCTGTAATCAAATTTAATATCAAATGTTAATATATTCTGTCTACATTCACAACAATGCAGTGAACATAACTGTAATACCGGCAACTGAAACGTGCCACACAGTACTGTTTATTCCTGCAAACTTCGAAATATGTAGGACAGTGGAATTGCACAATTAATGTGATTGAATTGTACATTTTGTCGGAATGTGAATATAATCTTCTGTTCGTATTTACAACTACTACAAACTCGGACCTTCTAATAATTACGCTGTACACAGTGACATCATAGGAAGCCTTAGGATTTTGTGTGCAATGGATCATGCACCAAATCGATTTACTAGGGGAAGTGGCTGAGAAGAAAAAGAGATTTGATTTTGGTTCTAGGTTTGTGCGATATAGGGGTTACGTCAGCTGTGAGGTTCTCACTGCGGTGTTGCTGAAGATTCAGTTCTTGTAGGGTGTGACGCCGAGTTGGTTGGTAAATAGTGAACCGTGTTTCGAAGCAATGACCTTCGTGGAATGCCTGACAGTAAATCTTCACTTAAGGTCTCTAAACAACCTTTAGTATTGGTTCAGAATAGCTTGCAGAATTGCTGCCATATGTCTTACTTAGTATTGGGAATTTAGGAAGCTAGCGAGGCTTTGTGTGACATCAGTCACGATATCGCGGTGCTGTTGCTGTTTGTACTGCTGCTGCTAGAGTAGGGATATTGTGTTAATATAATATAATATAATATATGACGTTATATTGACATATGATATAATATATGATGATATATTGACATATGATATAATATATGATGATATATTGACATATAATATAATATATGACGATATATTGACATATAATATATGACGATATATTGACATATGATATAATATATGATGATATATTGACATATATATATATATATGATGATATATTGACATATGATATATAATATATGACGATATATTGACATATGATATAATATATGATGATATATTGACATATGATATAATATATGATGATATATTGACATATGATATAATATATGACGATATATTGACATATGATATAATATATGATGATATATTGACATATGATATAATATATGATGATATATTGACATATGATATAATATATATGATATATGACATATATTATATGACGATTATGACATATAATATATATGACGATATATTGACATATGATATAATATATGATGATATATTGACATATGATATAATATATGATGATATATTGACATATGAATATAATATATGATGATATATTGACATATAATATAATATATGACGATATATTGACATATGATATAATATATGATGATATATTGACATATGATATAATATATGATGATATATTGACATATGATATAATATATGATGATGTATTGACATATATATATATTATGACGATATATTGACATATGATATAATATATGATGATATATTGACATATGATATAATATATGATGATATATTGACATATGATATAATATATGACGATGTATTGACATATGATATAATATATGACGAAATATTGACATATGATATAATATATGATGATATATTGACATATGATATAATATATGATGATATATTGACATATGATATAATATATGATGATATATTGACATATGATATAATATATGATGATATATGATATATAATATAATATATGACGATATATTGACATATGATATAATATATGATGATATATTGACATATGATATAATATATGATGATATATTGACATATGATATAATATATGATGATGTATTGACATATGATATAATATATGACGATATATTGACATATGTATAATATATGAGATATATTGACATATAATATAATATATGACGATATATTGACATATGATATAATATATGATGATATATTGACATATGATATAATATGATGATGATATATTGACATATGAATATAATATATGATGATATATTGACATATAATATAATATGATGATATATTGACATATGATATAATATATGATGATATATTGACGTATGATATAATATATGATGATGTATTGACATATAATATAATATATGATGATATATTGACATATGATATAATATAATATAATATAAAAGGTAAAGTTCTCCCTACAACAGACCATGAAGGCCCAGAGGGGGAGCAGAAGTATAGCTCTACTCTTTCTTTAACCCTTGCACTAGAGGGGGTGGGTGATCAACTCCACGCCCCGGCCGCTTTACCCCCGGGAATGACCCGGTACCCATTGTATAGGAGGCTGGGTGGGCCCCAGGGCCGGTCTGGACGGGTGCTGAAAATCTCGCCCCCACCGGGATTCGATCCCCGGACCGTCCAGCCTGTAGCGAGTCGCTGTACCGACTGAGCTATCGCGGCCCACAATAAAATATGATATGATATAATGTAATATAAGACATGATGTATGATTGGTGTGATATGTCTTATACCACAGTATTCTTTTCGAAAAGTCCAGTTCTTATGTAGTCTGTCAGAACGTTGAAAGCTGTCGGTTGCATAGCAGCGCATCTGTCGCATTGAAGGAATCCGTTTCTCACCACGCAATGACTGGCCGTAGTTGGGAGGTAAGGAGGCCATTACAGACAGCTGCACAGTTCGACATGGCATACCGGGAACACTACCATCGCCTGTGTCGGGTCTGTTGTTTAAATAGATACAGTTGTGCCAGTGGTTGTCTAAATGCACGTACATTCATAAATACATTATGTTATTGGAAAGTATTTGAATTGTTTTATGTAATATTTATATTACGTATATTAAATTGGAGTTAAAATAAATCAGTTGACAAAAAAGTTCTTAAATAAACTTTTTGATCCAGTGTCCTTGAGTTTGTAAATAATGCCATTTTGTGCTAAACGTGAAGTTTTCAACTTGATGTATCAGCAGTTAAAACCGCGTTCATATCGTTGTGACAGGAGTGCAGTTGGCAAGACATGTTTGGAAGTGACATGTCACAGAATTTTGCATTCGGGAAGTATCATCGACATATCTCTGGAGATTTTGCTGTGAAGTCGTTGATTACAGACTTAACTGTCCTGTTGGATGAGGTAGTATGTAGTGTGGTAGAACTTGACCGACGTTTCGATGTTCCTGTAAGCATCTGTTTCTACTTTGAAGATGTTGACAGCAAGTTTCTACAGTCTGCACGGTGTCACAGCTACCCAGTTGTCATAGTCACCTACCTGAGAACCTCAAACCCATTTTTTTTTCCAACATTGGAATTCTGTTTGGCCCGAAAATCGTGATTTAGAATGCATCGCTTTCAGCAAGGCAGCGGTGCGGCCCCGTACAGCTAGAGTAACCCGGCATACAACGTCAGCCAACTTTCCTAGGGCGTCTCATTTCCAAACGAATCGAATTCCATCTCAATCTCCACACATCTCACTGCAAGTTGCCTGCCTGTGGGGGAATTATGAAACAGAATTTTTCATGATCCTGTACCAGGAAATGCGCAGAATCTGAATGAGCGTGGGGCACACGTACGGAATTTGGAAATATGAAGCGCGCAGGGTTTGAGCTGAGGAACGTTCGAATACGGAGCAGTAAGTGACTTTACGTCACGAGTTTACCTTTCTGGATTTTCGTTTTAGGAAAATTCTCTACTTTCATCGGTGATTCGTCTCAATTAATATGATTACATGTATAATATAGCTTGAAACGTATAAAAATATATCAAGACAATATGCTTATTCACAAGACTGCTGTCAGATTAGGCATGTGCAACAAATCCTGCCTGGTTTAGTCTATCGCGACAGCTTAGTTAGTTAAATGTCATCAACCTTACCGTCGCCCGGTTTAAGGTTCTTATATCTTTTTTTTTTATGAAGGGCCCCCGCACCATAGCCTTAAGGCTTTTTGTGCAACCCCTGTGATGAAGATGAGCAGTTTTTTTACCAAGTTTTACAATTAATGGAGCACCAGTGGAATGAAATCGACAGGGGAAAACCGACAACTCGGAGAAAAACCTGTCCCAGTGCCACTTTGTCCACCATAAATCTCACATGGACTTTACCTGGGATCGAACCCGGGCCTCCGTGGTGAGAAGCCGGCGACTAACCGCCTGAGCCATGGCACGGCCTTTTCTTATACACCTTACATCAGTACATGTTAAGAACAATGCTAAGTTCTTATACACCTGTTCACTGTGTACTATGTTTGGAGTATCTGCCTTTTCGTGTTATATGACATCTGTTTCTATCGTGCACCATTCTTCAAGCATATTTTGCTTCAGACATTATAAAATACACTTTCTATTATATGCGTCACGTCTTTTAACATTCAGGCGTGTTGCATTTTATCCACACAGTGATATAAATTCTGACAGCGTTAAGAATCTAGCGTTGGGGCCTTCTGGGTTGTAATACCGTGCGTCTTGGAGGTGTAGCGGTTCGAGGGACATTGACCTCCGAACAGCTGGTAACCCTTTGTCCCCGAGACTGGACATTTAAATTTTAGGGCATCATTAATGCAAAACGTGAACATGTTCTGAAAAAAAAATTGTATTATGAAATGCACGGTATTTTGTGGATAAAAAACGGAGATTGTGTATTATATGTCAAAAATTTTGTAAGTATATTTGTTGAAAAATATATGATATGCAGTCAGTGGGTGGTGGTGGTGGTGGTACTTGCGTCCTATATATTATTAGGTTGGCCAGTGGCTGAAGGGCGTAGGCCGATAAAACGTGACCTGTGGAATAATCAATAGGTGACTTTGTTAAGCCTCTTTAGTCGTGTTCCTTTAGTTGTGGTGTTATGTGTGGCACATTTGTAAGTCTCAGTGCCATCTCTACTTTAGTACACGTTCAATGCCATTTTTAATAACCATATCGACCAGGAATATGTATGTGTACAGAGCACAGAGGGGTAGTATTGACAAACGTGATAGGCATAATACTGCAACTGGGAAAGAAATGATACGTCATAATAAGTCATCTCAGTTGAGAATTCTACTTATTGGGAACGGAAATTGCGTGTAAAAGAAAGAAATTCTGACATCTGAATTAGAAATCTAACGTAGGAATTTCCACGTCAACACTTGGACTTGTTGCTTGTCAACCTTCGATTAAGAAATGGAATGTAACTTGTAAACTGTGGCCGTGCCATGGCTCAGGCGGTTAGTCGCCGGCCTCTCACAGCGGAGGTTCGGGTTCGATCCCGGGTCAGTCCATGTGGGATTTGTGGTGGACAAATTGGCACTGGGAAAGGTTTTCCCCCCGAGTACTTCGGTTTTCCCCTGTCAGTTTCATTCCACCGGTGCTCCATTACTTGGAAAAATGAAAAAAATTGATCATCTTTTTCTTCATCTTCATCACAGGGTTGCACAATAAGCCTTAAGGCTGCGGTGCGTCCGTAGCTTCTGCTGCGGGGCACTTCTAAAAAAAATGGTAAATTACAGTCAAACCCGGTTATAACGACATCGATTTATGTGACACCTCGTCTATAACGTCAGATATTCTGTGGTACCAACTAATTCCTCAATGTTAACCATAATATTATACTCCTCGCTTATAACAACGCTCTTTTATAACGACGCAAAATATTCAGTTATAAATATGTATAAATATATACAATATATATGTAATATATAAATAATATATAATATATAAATATGACGTTATAACCGATTTCGACTCTAATTGATGTAATGTCTCCGATTAACATATAGGCCTATTATTCTATTTAATTCTATTTTATATTACTGTATTTTGCATTATTTTAATTTTATATGTGGAGCGACTGTTTATTATTCTTCAGCGTCTCTTTAAAAGTAGTTTAAGAACCTGAAGATGACCTAATTTAGGTCGAAACATGTTGCTCAATTGGACAGACTATTGTTTAATAAAGATAGTTGTTTTGAGAGTGGTATTGCTTTGTCTATTCACATCATTGACAAACAACGTGACGTCACACTTAAGATAATTTGTAACTCGTTTCACACTTCAGGTCGATTACTATTTTGTCTGACTTTGCCTCATCTTATTGGTAGTAAAAAGGCCCATTAGACTAACGTCTCTCCGAGCGACTATCGTGTGACTATTGTACTTCGCTCGAAAACGTGAAGCGCCTCTGTGGTCGATTTCGATCATGAATTGCTTTCCCTCTCTTCACAGTACTTAATTACACAAGTGTTTGAAACCTGGAAGCACCATGGCTTTTGGCGATGGCAATCGACGCACACCTTCGGCGTAAAACACTGAAGAGGGTTGCGGCTATTTCCTCCGAAACAATAATTATTTTATTATTATTATTATTATTATTATTATTATATTTACTGCAATTGGGTTTTCACCCGGTGGCAGTAGTCCTTACACTAGTACACACAATACAAATGTTTTCACCCGGTGGCAGTAGTCCTTACACTAGTACACACAATACAAATGTTTTCACCCGGTGGCAGTAGTCCTTACACAGTACACACAATACAAATGTTTTCACCCGGTGGCAGTAGTCCTTACACAGTACACACAATACAAATGTTTTCACCCGGTGGCAGTAGTCCTTACACTAGTACACACAATACAAATGTTTTCACCCGGTGGCAGTAGTCCTTACACAGTACACACAATACAAATGTTTTCACCCGGTGGCAGTAGTCCTTACACAGTACACACAATACAAATGTTTTCACCCGGTGGCAGTAGTCCTTACACTAGTACACACAATACAAATGTTTTCACCCGGTGGCAGTAGTCCTTACACTAGTACACACAATACAAATGTTTTCACCCGGTGGCAGTAGTCCTTACACTAGTACACACAATACAAATGTTTTCACGCGGTGGCAGTAGTCCTTACACTAGTACACACAATACAAATGTTTTCACCCAGTGGCAGTAGTCCTTACACTAGTACACACAGTACAAATGTTTTCACCCGGTGGCAGTAGTCCTTACACTAGTACACACAGTACAAATGTTTTCACCCGGTGGCAGTAGTCCTTACACTAGTACACACAATACAAATGTTTTCACCCGGTGGCAGTAGTCCTTACACTAGTACACACAGTACAAATGTTTTCACCCGGTGGCAGTAGTCCTTACACTAGTACACACAATACAAATGTTTTCACCCGGTGGCAGTAGTCCTTACACTAGTACACACAATACAAATGTTTTCACCCGGTGGCAGTAGTCCTTACACTAGTACACACAATACAAATGTTTTCACCCGGTGGCAGTAGTCCTTACACTAGTACACACAATACAAATGTTTTCACGCGGTGGCAGTAGTCCTTACACTAGTACACACAATACAAATGTTTTCACCCAGTGGCAGTAGTCCTTACACTAGTACACACAGTACAAATGTTTTCACCCGGTGGCAGTAGTCCTTACACTAGTACACACAGTACAAATGTTTTCACCCGGTGGCAGTAGTCCTTACACTAGTACACACAATACAAATGTTTTCCCCGGTGGCAGTAGTCCTTACACTAGTACACACAGTACAAATGTTTTCACCCGGTGGCAGTAGTCCTTACACTAGTACACACAATACAAATGTTTTCACCGGTGGCAGTAGTCCTTACACTAGTACACACAATACAAATGTTTTCACCCGGTGGCAGTAGTCCTTACACTAGTACACACAATACAAATGTTTTCACCCGGTGGCAGTAGTCCTTACACTAGTACACACAATACAAATGTTTTCACCCGGTGGCAGTAGTCCTTACACTAGTACACACAATACAAATGTTTTCACCCGGTGGCAGTAGTCCTTACACTAGTACACACAGTACAAATGTTTTCACCCGGTGGCAGTAGTCCTTACACTAGTACACACAGTACAAATGTTTTCACCCGGTGGCAGTAGTCCTTACACTAGTACACACAGTACAAATGTTTTCACCCGGTGGCAGTAGTCCTTACACTAGTACACACAGTACAAATGTTTTCACCCGGTGGCAGTAGTCCTTACACTAGTACACACAATACAAATGTTTTCACCCGGTGGCAGTAGTCCTTACACTAGTACACACAGTACAAATGTTTTCACCCGGTGGCAGTAGTCCTTACACTAGTACACACAATACAAATGTTTTCACCCGGTGGCAGTAGTCCTTACACTAGTACACACAGTACAAATGTTTTCACCCTGTGGCAGTAATCCTTACACTAGTACACACAATACAAATGTTTTCACCCGGTGGCAGTAGTCCTTACACTAGTACACACAATACAAATGTTTTCACCCGGTGGCAGTAGTCCTTACACTAGTACACACAATACAAATGTTTTCACCCGGTGGCAGTAGTCCTTACACTAGTACACACACAATACAAATGTTTTCACCCGGTGGCAGTAGTCCTTACACTAGTACACACAATACAAATGTTTTCACCCGGTGGCAGTAGTCCTTACACTAGTACACACAATACAAATGTTTTCACCCGGTGGCAGTAGTCCTTACACTAGTACACACAATACAAATGTTTTCACCCGGTGGCAGTAGTCCTTACACTAGTACACACAATACAAATGTTTTCACCCGGTGGCAGTAGTCCTTACACTAGTACACACAATACAAATGTTTTCACCCGGTGGCAGTAGTCCTTACACTAGTACACACAATACAAATGTTTTCACCCGGTGGCAGTAGTCCTTACACTAGTACACACAATACAAATGTTTTCACCCGGTGGCAGTAGTCCTTACACTAGTACACACAATACAAATGTTTTCACCCGGTGGCAGTAGTCCTTACACCAGTACACACAATACAAATGTTTTCACCCGGTGGCAGTAGTCCTTACACTAGTACACACAATACAAATGTTTTCACCCGGTGGCAGTAGTCCTTACACTAGTACACACAATACAACTGTTTTCACCCGGTGGCAGTAGTCCTTACACTAGTACACACAATACAAATGTTTTCACCCGGTGGCAGTAGTCCTTACACTAGTACACACAATACAAATGTTTTCACCCGGTGGCAGTAGTCCTTACACAGTACACACAATACAAATGTTTTCACCCGGTGGCAGTAGTCCTTACACTAGTACACACAATACAAATGTTTTCACCCGGTGGCAGTAGTCCTTACACTAGTACACACAATACAAATGTTTTCACCCGGTGGCAGTAGTCCTTACACTAGTACACACAATACAAATGTTTTCACCCGGTGGCAGTAGTCCTTACACTAGTACACACAATACAAATGGACATATAAATATACATAAAAGTAACAATACAAAACAAACTATACACAATTACAAAACAAAATACATACAGTAAATACAAGTACACACATTAGAACATCATACACACATTACAAAAACATCCGCACCTTAACAAAAACATCCACTCCTTAACAAAAACATCCACACCTTACAAAAGCACCCACACCTTACAAAAACACCCACACACAATACAAACAAAACACACGCACATTACAAGAACACCCACACATTAAATAACACAAAAACAACAAAACACATACTGCAAAAGAAAGAGTTGCTAAGCCTAATCTAAAACCTAACGTAAATGAATCAGATAATAAATGAATAATAACACGAATGTAAGAAGTTACACGTTGTCGTGTGCCAGAATGTTGTAATTTTTATAGCGTTGTCACTGTTAACTCAATATCGAACATTTGTGATTCTGTCAGTAGAAGGAACACGGTTCCTCCATTTAGTTTTGTACGTGAGATATCGGCAGTGTCTGGGACAGTCTGTTTGCACATCAGAAGCAGTCGCAGTCGGCGTTTGTTCGCTTGTCTGGAGATTCTTGCTACTGTCGTTCTTGTCCAAATAAGAACAGAAAAAGCAACAGAATACACAGAAAGAAAGTGAAAAAATTAGTGTTAGTTTAATTCAGAAGAGATGACTGTTAGTTTTATTTCACTTGTTGGCTTAATGGCGTACTTCACGGCACTTTTTAGTCGATGTTAAGGTTAGGCAGCCCGTTGTGACGTATTACTAGACAAGTGGAGAGGACCGTCAGTCACAACAGCAGTTTAGACAATATTTTATTGTGGATCGTGTTCGTGCTGCATGTTTCGGCTCAAATAAGAGCCTTCATCACGTACCAGTTAAAATATATAAAAGAATAACTTGTAGCCAAGAGGTTTTTAATTATATTTGAGATCTATGTTTTACGGGGCACGCGGTGGCGCAGATTTTTAAGGCACTGCGCTACCAGCCGGAAGGTCGCGGTTTCGATTCCCGATATGTCATTGGGATTTTTCATTGACATAACCTTCCGGCCGCACTGTGGCTCTGCGGTCGACTCAGCCTAGACAGAAATGAGTATCAGGGATATCTCCTGGGGGATAAAGGCGGCCGGTGCCACCTAGCCATCTTCATGTGCAGGTTGTCTAGAAATCCTGAGAGCCTCAGCCTCCTGGAGCCTTAAGGGTCGGTCCAGGCCTTTATATTAATTTAGCTGAAACTGTTTTGTGTTGTTTGTTTATATGTATGTTTATATATATGTATATGTTTATGTGTATATTAAAATACATAATGTAAGAAATGTGAAAAATGTAAAAGTGCAGTTCTTCTATTAAGATATGTGATTTTGTTACTTCCGCTATACAGGTATGTTGTAAGTTGGTGTAACTTGGGACCCTGTGGTAGGATCTGTGAATGAAGTCTTTATGAAATTATGTAAAAAAAAAAAGAAGGAATTAATGTGAAAATTGCAAAATCATTTTGTATGTCGTATTTTACAGTTTTAACTTTAATAATTGTAAGTAAGTGCCTATCCGAATACACGTATTTGCTTGGAGGGACCAAGAAAAATGTCGTAACTTGTTAGGATATTTTGTGACCCGGCTGCGACTGGATCCGAGCATCTTCCGAAAAATAGGGCATGAAGTCTACAGACTTCAGTGACCTACTTCCCTGTTTCCCGGTTTTAATTTCGTACAGGTAAACCGAGCAAGTGGGGTTAAGTGTACAGGGTGCCATTTCAGTCACTGACATCCAAATCAGTTCGCGTGTTCGCCAATCTTAATCTAGATTTTGTCCTGGAAGCTCAGCCGCTTCAGGCTTTGCGTTTCAGACAAGGAGCTCAGACAGTGGCTGGATAATGTCTGAGTTATTAAGCTTGTGATACACCGTTGTCAGAATCTTTCAGACTTCATCATACGGATATGTGTAATAACCTCGTTCCCTTACGGAAAATTCTGAAGTTTTGCCGTAACACGCTTTATGATTGCTCTCTTTTTCGAACCCCTCACAGGCAACAGTTCACTAGCATCCGCAGGCGTAGATCAAATGGGTTTCTTGTCTTGTGTGGTAACGTAGACCGGACCATATTCTGAGCTATGTTGCTTCTGTAGCCAAGACGGCGAAGTCCGATGTTATGTGTCGGTATAAGTCGTCTGTTCTTGCATTATAGTATGGCACTCCTGAAAGAGAAGGACCTTCCTAATATCCTGACCAAATCCGTCCATAAATTTTTAAATTTCTTTGAATACGGCCGCAAACCTAAGTGCCATATTTGTATTTACTGTTTCATTGAAAGGGCTCTGGCTTCTTTTAAAGTCTTTGCCAACGTAAATTCCAGACTCGCGTTTATGTGACCGTCACTCCACGCATAAGAGAGTCTAATATTGAAATAAGGCACTGTACAATCTAAGTGTCACTATCGATATTTATAAGGGCCTGTCTATGAGTTTTTGTTTTCGTTTTGAATTTTAATTCTCATTTTATGTGTTGGCAATCGTAAATTGAATAGAATTTGTACCCACCAGTTAAATTTTAGAAAATGTTATCCCGTTGTGTTGTAAATAACAAAACATTAAGTAAAAAATCCCTCCAAACACAACTAAATTCTATTTATTATGTAGAACTACATGTTTCGACCTATCTCACGTCATCCTCAGGTTCACAATTGGTCTTTAAAACATTTATTAATTCTGCAGTCTGTCTTACGACAGGTCCGTCGCCTCTTCCAAAGCGAGTTCTCCACAGGGTGTGATCTAGTGCTTCCTCTTTTAATTTCCAGTATCTTCTCTTTTCCTTTAGGTTATCCAGTAGCTGCTTACGCCTTCTTCCTCGTCTTCCCGTCATTTCTCTCCTTCCTTCTAACTTTCCTTCAATCACGTGTTTCAGAAGGCAGTTTCTACGCAAGATGTGACCAATCCAGTTAGACTTTCTTTTTTTATTGTATGTACGATATTCTTCTCCTCATTGACTTAAGACATATTGAGAGATATGTTCTAAAAACCAACTGTCAACCTGACGATGACCTGAGATAGGTCGAAACATGTAGTTCTATATAATAAATATAATTAATTGTGTTTGGACGGATTTTGACGTAATGTTTTGCATCCCGTTAGAGTTTTAGCGACGGTTGTATGTTTTTGTATGATGTGCAGTGTTCCGCCAGACTTCATGTTACGAATAGCTTTGATTAAAGCATGCTATATCAACGTATTGTCGATTATCAACTGTTATATCGCCAACAGCACTGTAACTTACAGCACCAGTTTTCAGTGAATATTTGTTGCGGTGTCAATGGGAATGAATCGCCTGATTTAACCACTCTTCTTCATTGACATACGGTCCTTACAGTTTATCCAGTACCTCCTTCACAACGACAGCACATACAGATCTGTCTTCTGCTTTCTTCCTCCATCTCTTGACATACGGTCCTTACAGTATAACCAGTACCTCCTTCACAACGACAGCACATACAGATCTGTCTTCTGCTTTCTTCCTCCATCTCTTGACATACGGTCCTTACAGTATAACCAGTACCTCCTTCACAACGATAGCACATACAGATCTGTCTTCTGCTTTCTTCCTCCATCTCTTGACATACGGTCCTTACAGTTTAACCAGTACCTCCTTCACAACGATAGCACATACAGATCTGTCTTCTGCTTTCTTCCTCCATCTCTTGACATACGGTCCTTACAGTATAACCAGTACCTCCTTCACAACGATAGCACATACAGATCTGTCTTCTGCTTTCTTCCTCCATCTCTTGACATACGGTCCTTACAGTATAACCAGTACCTCCTTCACAACGATAGCACATACAGATCTGTCTTCTGCTTTCTTCCTCCATCTCTTGACATACGGTCCTTACAGTATAACCAGTACCTCCTTCACAACGACAGCACATACAGATCTGTCTTCTGCTTTCTTCCTCCATCTCTTGAATAACAAACTTAAGTAAAAATCCTCCTCAAACACAACTAAATTTCTATTTATTTCATTTGACATACATGTTTCGTACCTATCTTCACACGATCATCCTCAGATTTCCATTGGTCTTTACATTATTAATTTTTGCATCTGTCTTACAGTATAACCGTGCCTCTTCCAAACGATAGCACACAGGATGTGTCTGTGCTTCTCTTTAATTTCCATTCTTCTCGTTTTCCTTACGTTATACCAGTACTGCTTCACCGAGCACTACATTCTGTCTTCCGCTTTCTCCTCCTTCTACTTCTTCAATACGGTTTCAGAACAGTTACTCCTTCACAATGGACCACATCCAGATTGTCTTTGCTTCTTTCATTGTATGACATACGGTCCTCATTGACTTAAACCTATTCAAGATAGTCTAAAAACCAATCTGTCACCTGTCTCTCATCCTGAATAGGTCCGAAACCATGTATTCTATCAAGATAACATACAGATGTTATTGTGTTTGACGATTTTGACTACGGTCTTACACGTTAAGTTTTCACAACGGTTGCATAGATTTTGTTTGTGCATTTTTCCGCCCATACTTCTTGACGATATAGGTCTTAAACAGTATATAACGTACTGTCGTTCAACGTTATATCGCCAACAGATCTGTACTTCGCTTCCCATTTCATTGAATACGTTTAGTTACGGTTCAATAACGAATCGCCTGATTTACCACTCTTTTTCTTGACATACGGTCCTTACAGTTTATCCAGTACCTCCTTCACAACGATAGCACATACAGATCTGTCTTCTGCTTTCTTCCTCCATCTCTTGACATACGGTCCTTACAGTATAACCAGTACCTCCTTCACAACGACAGCACATACAGATCTGTCTTCTGCTTTCTTCCTCCATCTCTTGACATACGGTCCTTACAGTTTAACCAGTACCTCCTTCACAACGATAGCACATACAGATCTGTCTTCTGCTTTCTTCCTCCATCTCTTGACATACGGTCCTTACAGTATAACCAGTACCTCCTTCACAACGATAGCACATACAGATCTGTCTTCTGCTTTCTTCCTCCATCTCTTGACATACGGTCCTTACAGTATAACCAGTACCTCCTTCACAACGATAGCACATACAGATCTGTCTTCTGCTTTCTTCCTCCATCTCTTGACATACGGTCCTTACAGTATAACCAGTACCTCCTTCACAACGATAGCACATACAGATCTGTCTTCTGCTTTCTTCCTCCATCTCTTGACATACGGTCCTTACAGTATAACCAGTACCTCCTTCACAACGACAGCACATACAGATCTGTCTTCTGCTTTCTTCCTCCATCTCTTGACATACGGTCCTTACAGTTTAACCAGTACCTCCTTCACAACGACAGCACATACAGATCTGTCTTCTGCTTTCTTCCTCCATCTCTTGACATACGGTCCTTACAGTATAACCAGTACCTCCTTCACAACGACAGCACATACAGATCTGTCTTCTGCTTTCTTCCTCCAGCTGTTGATACACATCGATTTCAGATCATTATCAATACAGTCTAACATCTGAATTTTGGTCTTCCTGCTTTTCTTCTTCCATCTGGTTTCCCCAAAATACTATCTTTACGGTCCTATCATCAGACATTCTTACCACATGACCAGCCCATTCTAGTCTTCTTACTTTTATTAGTTTTACAATATTTGGTTTTCTATATATAACCTGACAGTTCGGATTCTTCAGTGTTTTGATCTTTTATTGGGCCATTTATCTTTCTTCGTGTTTTCCGCTGCCTTATTTGTCTTAGACAGCTCACCGCCAGTTTTGCCACAAGACATTCTTCTCCAGTGAAGGCTCAGAATGCGATGTCAGCACTCAGTGCATCACCTCATGTCGCCCTTCATTTAGGACAGTACCTTAATCGCTGTTATTCGAATGGCTGGATTGGTCGTGGTGGTCCACAGTCCTGGCCTCCGAGGTAACCAGATCACGCGCCATGGGGGCACATGAAGGACACAGTCTGCCGGCAGAAATCGCAGACAAGCGAATAAGTGTTGCAGCTAATCATGCAGTCCTTTGAGAGCATAAGGGGAAATTAAATTTTTAGAGGGGCATGAGATTGTCTTTTGAGATGAGCATAATGTACACACAGAAGGGTGGAGGTCATTTTGAATAGTAGCAGTGTGACATAGGTGCAAATTGACGTTCTTTGATATTGGTAAATCATAAATGACAAAAAATGTATGTATTGTAACATTTTCGGTTACAGTCGTGTATATGCATGAAAGTGCTCATAGCGATTTGAACGGTTTGCGAATTGGGCATGTGTGATATATCGATTTTTAGTAAAAATAACTCGTACGAAAACCTTCTGAAGTTTGCCATGTCTTATGCAGAACTCCCTGTATAGCATCGAGTGAAAGCATGACACTGAACAATGTAATTACTGTAAGTGACGAATGAGACGGTCGTGATCTCTTTGAAGGTACTATCCCGGTATTTTTTCAGAGGCCAAGTATTCAGTTCTGGCCAGAAATCGAACCTGGACCAGCCACGAATCAGGGGTTTTAAATGCGATGTCACTAGTCTGTCAGTAAGGTATAAACAGGTGAAATTTTGTAGCTGGATGCAAGTTTTGAACGAATGCTTTGAAATTCAATTGCAAGTTGATTTTTTGAGGTAAGTCTGCAGGTTTACACCCTAAAATTTTTATTCCAAACGGCTGAATATGGGACAATGTTTGAGCAGAAGCGTATGGGAATAGAGAAAAATATTTGAAAATGTCAGTTCACCCTTCAGTACCTAATCCAGGGCCGCATCCTGTAGGTCACTTTGTTACAAACGTGATTCGACTTTTTTTTTCTTTTCTAAAAAAACTGAGAGTATTGGAAAAATTATGAGTAAATTATGAATAGAATAATAAGTTGCCTCCCTTCCTAACTTAGGTATGCCAGTAAATCATTTGGACGGCTGAACGCAAATTTTATCAATTCATATAAACGGTTGAACAAGAGAGTTGTTAAACGAGTCTGTGCGCCCTTTCACCGCCCTTACAAACACATATCTGAACACAGAGGACCGAATTGAACGTGGCCGACTCTGTTTGAATATGTCAATGTGGTTTTCCAGATCGGCCCAGCGAGTGTGGGGATATAAATTCAAAACCGATCGTATGCTGGGAAAGGGGACAGAGGGGGTGGGGGGAGAGGGGAAAAAATGACAGCTGGAGTGTAGTGAAAGAAAAAAAAAATGTGGCGTATTTCTGCCTTGCGTCTTGTTTACAAAACATGAGAGACGCGGGGAACAGCAGTAAAACACTTGCATGTCGATTTCCTGGAGGAAATAAGAGTCACAGGAAGTACGACATTTCATATCTTTTCCGAATGCCCCTTATAATTTTATTGTCTCCCTGAGGTTTAATATACTGTTGGAGCAGTATGTCTGACATTAATATAGCAATTGTATTGCTGCAGTGTTTACCGAAGTTACTGGGGCACAGCTGGAAGTGTAAACTGCACTAAAGACTAAAACTGTGTTTTGCAGAACGTAACAAGATCCAATTCCACTGTATGCGCTCTTTTAAATTTGCCCACTTTTCAAAACATCTCTGTAAAAATTATTGCTATATTCGTATATGTCGATCCCAGTGGCCGCGCGGTCTAAGACGTGGGTCTGCGGCCGCTCGCTTGCTGGGATTGTGGGTTCGAATCCAGCCGGGAGCATGGATGTCTGTTGTGAGTGTTGTGTGTTGTCAGGTAGAGGTCTCTGCGTCGGGCTGATCACTCGTCCAGAGTCCTACCGAGTGTGATGTGTCTGAGTGTGATCGTGAAGCCTTGATAATGAGGCGGCCTAGGCCCAGTAAGGGCTGTTGCGCCATGGGGAAAAAAAAATTAGGCCCATGTATATTGCGTGTTTCATATCCTCTGCATCTGTGTTTCTCAGTCGTTGGCACGCGATCCACCTGTGCGGTTTGACGGACTTGATTATAAGCCAACGGATGTATTTAAATGGAAATGGTCACCTTTCCCCAGGGGACTTACTTCGAAAAGTTGTTTAGCGCTTAAAAACATTGCAAATGGGAACAAAAACCAATTCGCAACTCTCAGACCAACAAAATGCACAATACTTTTCTTAGATATTTATATTATAATATCACATAAAGTATTCCTACATGTTTCGTTCCCCAAGGGAGCATCATCGGGGAAGAAACCAAAGCATTACTGCATGAAGTAAAGTAGCAACTTTTGTACACAGTAGATATGATGTAAAGAGTTAAGTGGTTAAAATATAGACAATTCCTTGTAGCATAATTGTATAAGAGTGCTGGATTTTAGTATACTGCAAATTAATGTTAAAGTACATTAAAATAGTATACATAATAATGTACATAAAAACATAAATATGTGATATTATGTGCCGATCCCAGTGGCCGTGCGGTCTAAGGCGTGGGTCTGCGGCCGCTCGCGTGCTGGGATTGCGGGTTCGAATCCCGGCGAGGGCATGGATGTCTGTCTCTTGTGAGTGTTGTGTGTTATCAGGTAGAGGTCTGTGTGACGGGCTGATCACTCGTCCAGAGGAGTCCTACCGAGTGTGGTGTGTCTAAAGTGTGATCGTGAAGCGTCGTAAAATGAGGCGGCCTTGGCCCACTAGGGGCTGTCGAGCCATCGGGAAAAAAAGTGATACAATGTAATATAAATTATTTATCGACGATGCACGTAATGAACGGTATAAAGGGGATCAAAACATCTGTGAAGTTCGAATAAACTGCAGTCGTGCTGCAAACACAGCAGCAAACACGAGATTTGAGGTTATCTCAGCGGTGCTGATGAACATTGCAGTGTGTCTCATATGCCGTAAAACTGGAGTCTTCGTCTTAATGCAGTGTATTTACGTACTGTTTATACTTCAAGTGATTTACGAAATGTGGCAAATAAAGTGCGTAGTAATCTAGAGCCCTTCTGCGAACTGTCGTCATGAGTTTGGTCTTTTAACTCCAGTTTATCAAGAACATTTTTTTTTTTATACTGTTAGAACTATTTCAACGAGACTATTTTAGGAAAGCGTGGACATTCCTCAGCTAATTTTAAGGATGAATTTAGTGCCCGCCTTTAGCACTTCCTGCGGGACATTCCGCCGTTCTTCTTCTCAGAAAGAATCCGAAGTATGTACTTGCACCGTCTGTAGCTAAAGTGCCACAACATTTGTCACGGTGTCTCTCTCATATTTCTGTAGTCTGCTGCAGTTCTGCTGACCGTCGAACCGACTAGAAACGTCTGACATTCCAGCCATCGCTCAAGCAGATTTCCAGACTTTCGTGTAACAAAGTAAAAATTGTTTCTCATACGTGTTTATTGATTTATAGTTTATCATCTATGCTTTTGTGAGGGCCGCGATAGCTCAGTCGGTATAGCGACTCGCTACGGGCTGGACGGTCCGGGGATCGAATCCCGGTGTGGGCGAGATTTTCCGCAACCGTCCAGACCGGCCCTGGGGCCCACCCAGTCTCCTATACAATGGGAACAGGGTCTCTTTCCCGGGGGGTAAAGCGGCCAGGGCGTGGAGTTGACCACCCACCCCCGTCTAGTGCCAGGGTTAAAGAAAGAGTAGAGCTATACCTCTACGCCCCCTCTGGGCCTTCATGGCCCGTTCTAGGGAGAACTTTACTTTTATCTTTTATCTGTGCTTTTGTTGAACGTGTTCTGTACTCATACTGTGGCGAATCAGTGGATTGTAGTAAATTATGTACCATCAACTGTATTGAATCGGTCACGGCCTAACTTAAGGCCGTATCCCAGAATTTGTCTCGAAGGACTGATTAACATCACGAATCACGCAGGATAATCAGTGCCCCAGCCGAGATTCGAAGACGACATCTCCCGAATACAAGTAAGAAAGCATTACAGCTTAGACCAACTTGCTGGGTTGCTCAGTAGAAAGAAACTGACAAGGCATTCTATCAAATTATACGAAATGATACGAACATATACTGTGAAGATTTACATGTATTATACATGTAATTGACACGTGTAGTAACAAGAAGACACTTATTATTCTTGTGCGAACTGTACGTGAGGTGGTGGTTGTACAGGGTGTACCTTTAATCTGCGGTCTCAGAACGGCAAGTTTATGGCACTGGAACACTGCCTCCGCCTGGAGTTTATTGTTGGCATTCTCCGTGCAGTTCATGTTGCCTTATTTCATAGAACGGTCTCGAAGCACTGACCTCTAGTTTATGAGCAGGCCTCTCATCCATTAAAATCTTTTTCTACACTCAACGGAGCTGTTTTATTAAAATTTTGGCTTTTTTTCTTCGAGCACTGTCTCTCGTTTCTTGCAAAGTTTATGGATATTCACGCAAATGCTACCTTTCAGCGTCAAGGAGGTCTTAATCCGCAAGTTCTCAACCATTCACCGGGTCAGTCTTCTAGGGCAGCCGTCAGGAAGCTTGCTGTGTGGGCCACATGGCATTGTCCTGCATGCAGAATTTTTGTGGGGAGACCTCAATGAGGCGTAGAAGGAAGAGAATATTAAAATTATTTTTTAAATGGGATGGGACGGTGTGGAACGGATTAATCTGGCACATGGCAAGAACAAGTGGAGGGCCATTGTGAACACGGTATTGAACCTTCGGGTTTCATAAAGTTGGTTGGGCTGGTAATTTAAATTTTATATCAGTTTATTTATGTATGATTTGAGGGTTTGTCGATATTGTTTCCACCTAAGCTTAATTTATAAATGGGTACGTTTTAAAAGGATTTTCTAGCAATTATGAAATTAAATCTGTCTTCTGTTCCTGCTAACGAGATGTGAACACGTACTGATTGTTCATTGTATCATGGAACCCTAAGGTCGAATCTCCTTGCGAAATGGGATTGGTCAAAAGGTCATGCAGTACATCACTGGTATGAAAACTTGCTGTCGTTCTCAAAGAAGCACGTGGACAGCACGTGGACAGCCGTCTTTTGTTCGGTTTGACACAACTCAGGCCAGTGTGATGTTTCGGCTAAGCAAGTTTGGTCTTAATTTTGGGCCAAAGTAATTATTTTACTAGGAAATATTTGTATTGCGGAATGCTGCTGGTGTAGCACTGCAGTGTATATATTCAGCAGTGCGTTGTACAACATGGTACTGTATTATTTAGCGGGTGTGTGTTTAACAATGATTATCTTGTACTTTGTTTATGAGCGTTTATTTGTAGACGGGCATTTTTAGTAGCTTCTAACAACGCTTCTGCGTCTGTCATTATTGCGTCTGTGATTTTGTCGACTAAATTAATACAGTTAGAATTCACGAGCATATTAGTTGTAACATAAACATGCTCGGGTCACCACTTCACAGACTTTCCTTGTAAAGCCCGGCCCTTGTCCAGTAAGATGCCGCGTTTCAGGGTCAAAAACAGAAAATGCTTTCGTCTTCCGACGGAACAGCAATATAGTTCATGAAAAATAAAACAGAAACTTTATTACTGAAATAATAGTTGTTATTTGGGAGAGAGGTTGTAGAAATGGCGTATCTTCTTAGCGAGCAGGAAACTTTTGATCCAAAAGCGGACGTAAGTTGTAATTTTGCAGTGCGGTGGAGGGAGAGACTGAAATTCAAAGAAGAAGGTAAGGATTAAAGTCAATCGAAAAAGGCAAAAATCTGAATGAGCGTCGGTTCGAAAACGAATTGAAATGCAATATAAGAACAGAATGGAAGATGGTAGAAAGAGGGTTTAATATCTGAATTCGGATACGACTGGAGAATTTACCTTAGGGCGATGTGTGTGTTGAGCTACTGTGAAGCACTGTTACCTTTTGTGATTTGGTTTCGTTACTTTTGGTATTTGATGGAATGTGCACGGAGACAGGTCCGTACAGAACAGTGCTGCCTCTAGGTTTTCTTGCAAGAAGGAAGTTTCTTTTTATGTAAGGGGCTGCGAACAAACTAGCTGGATTGAAATTTTGTTTTGGTGGCTTCTCCATGTCTTCTGGGCGCCTATAATGAAGCCAATCGAGAACTGCTGAAAAGATTTTCTCGAAATTTGAGGTTGGGAAGTTGTTGACCCATTTTGGTGTTTGTTGAAACGAGGCAATAACATCGAACGCTTCTATGCGTTTCTGTTCGATTTTGGGAATTGAATCGCGTGTAAACGGCAGCAGAATTGTCAGAGCGAAAAGTGTTTGTTCGAGAGGTCGCACGGGAGATTTGAGCACACGTTCGCTTTCAGTAATGTTTTGTGTAAGTGTTAGAGGTTTTGGGATAAGCAAAGAAGCCGGAATTGTTACTCTGTGCCTATACTTCCGAACATCTGCTCGGTGGCTATAAAATAACGAGACCAATTACCTCTTAAAAGTTAAAAGCCTGAGGTTCACCCTAAAACAGGCCATGAAGGCCCAGAGGGGGATTAGAGTTATAGCTGTACTCTTTCTTAAACCTCAGCACTAGATGGTGGTGGATGGTCAACGGCACCCCTCGGCCGCTTTACCACCGGGAAGAAGACCCGGTACTCATTATGGAGGAGGGTGGATGGGCCCCAGGGCCGGTCTGGACGGGTGCGGAAAATCTCGCCTCTACCGGGATTCGATCCCCGGACCGTCCAGCCCGTAGCGAGCCGCTATACCGACTGAGCTATCGCGGCTCCAAATACGTCTTGACGCGCCATTTATAATACTAGTGATATGCCACTGGAGTGTACTGTACCTGTGCTGTGAATTTTGAAAAATTTCCTGCCACGGTTACGAATTTATTGCCATGTAAAATTTGACATTGCCGGTACCGGTGACCATGCGATCTATCGCGTAGTTGTGCATCCATTTTATTGCTGGGATCGCGGGTTCGAATTCCTCTGAGGGCATGGATGTTCGTCTCTTGTGTTTGTTGTTTGTTGTGTAGGTAGCGGCCTCTGCGATGGGCTGATCACTCGTTCAGAGGAGTCCTACCGCGGTGTGTGTGTGTGTGTGTGTCTTATTGTATGTGATCTAGAAACCTCGACAACGAGGCGGCCTAGGCCCGAGTTGGGCTGTTGCGCTACAGAAAAAAGTGGAGTTTATACTCCAGTCTCTAACAACAAATTTTCTGTTCTACTTTAGTATATATTTTTTAACATCGAGGCGCGTTCGCGTAACCATCGTTGCCGTGCAAAAGTAAGAGATATTACATATTCTGATTGTGTGTCTGTAGCCTTAGTTATCCAGCATGCAAAGCGCATGCGCCGTATTATATTGTCATCTGTGGCCTGTCTGGCTGTACCGTATTTTTCCACATTATCTTATAAACGGTACGATTTTCGGAAAAAAGTTATTGAACATGAAATTTGTGTTTTGATTTTCTCCACAATTTTGTCCGAAGCATTTCTTATTCTAAGAAGAATTCAGCGAGATATTATCATAAATTTACGCAGGTCTTCCTGTAAAGTACCGTTATTCTTGTCAGGTTTCAATAAAAGTTGAACTCTCTCGACATATTTTTGAAAAAAAAAATTAAATATGAAAGTTCATGAAAATTTACCCAGAGGGAGCCGAGTTGTTCCGGACGGATGGCCGGACGCACAGACAGACATGATAACGCTTGTAGTCGCTTTTCGCAATTTTGCGACCGCGCCCAAAAACGAAGCTTCTGGTACACTTCCAGTGTCCTTGGCCTTTGTGAGTGTCGAAGCGAGTATTTCGCATTTGGTACAACAGACTTTTTGGATTGTGAATCGAACCCGAGACTTCTCTGATACTAAGCAGAAACTGCTAACCACTCCAACGTAACAGAACGTATTTCCTGCTGATTGTTACAGAACTTTGTTGGGTATTATGGACGTGGGACGGGTTTTTTGTGCCATAGAACTAAGCTCCTTTACGGGGACATTTTAACACGATGTGTGAGCTTTCTAGTAGCCACTGCGCGGAGAGAACAGATCGTAATTCGAGATAATATGACACTGAATTTTCCAGACATTTGAGTGGCGGTTGAATGAAAGAAAGTGCTACAGTATAGAACAGTGCTAAAAAATAGAATAAAGAAAGGTAAATTCGTATCAATTAGGTTAAACTGACGTAAATGTGTACGTTAAGGGAGGAAAGATAAGGGTATTAACATTTTACAGTCGTGACGTTGTAATGGCCCTCCAGACGTGGTCAACTGTCTATGAAAATGACCGTTCTGATATGTTTATTCGGTACTTGAAGTGTCTCCCTCTACCCTCCGTACAAGTCGATTCTTTTCTGTCTCTCTCACATAAAATAGTAGTAAATTTATTAGCGCAATACCCCCCCCCCCCGGCCCCTCCATTTGCACTCACCTCGTGGGCTGTATAACCCCTTGTATGCCACTCTGTCTCATGCATATGGATGTCATATCCGACTAGCATATGTCAAAAGTAAATGAGTGGGAATGAAAAGCGGGTGTAGTCATGACATTTCGATGTCACCTTCTTGATTTAACGTCTGTACACGTGGTGCCGAAACGCGGTATGTCTCAGTCGTGACAGTGACGAGCCTACATTGTGAATGTGGTAAATTAGGTATTAGTCAGGAGCAAGGATTTTTGTCTTCACGGCCGAGTGTTGATCTACTGTGGAGTCCACGGAGGGTAGCTGTCGACGCGCGAAACTCGCTATTGAGTTGTGTCTGCTACCGATCTGAAACCCGCGGGGTTACGCTTCCACTCACCATTACATCTCAATTACACGCTGCTGAATTAAGCGACAGGCGATGTTAGGTGTCACTACTGCATATTGACAGGGGTTTCTTCCCAGTGGTAAAGCGGCCAAGGCGTGAAGCTGAGCATACCTTCATCCAGCCCGAGGTTAAGAATGAATGGAGCTACACCTCTGCTCCTCCTGTAGGCCTTCTTGCCATTGAATGGAAGAACTTCACCTGTATCTTTTACTGCATATATAACGGGGCGGTTGGTGCAGCGGTAACCCTTATATACGGGATGGGGGCTCTTCGATTTTTGGCCGAGACTGTGGTTTTACGGGCAGGTGTTCGCGCCTTTTCTCAGGCATCTACAGGCGGATGCCTGGAAAGTACCTCGATAAGGCCAAATTCTTTCCATTTCACCATTATCAGTAATTCAGGTTATATGGACTGCTGTTGGACAGTGTTGTTCAGTTAAGTTTAATGGAATATGGGCGACCCGTTTGGCCAATAAAGGTTAATATATATACAGTCGAACCCGGTGGTAACGACATCGGTTTATACGACACCTCGCATATAACGTCAGATATTCTGTGGTTCCAATTAATTCCTCATTCTTAACCATAACATTATACTCCTCGGTTATAACGACGCTCGTTTATAGCGACACAAAATATTCAGTCCCTTTCATGACGTAATAACCGAGTTCGACAATATATATATTAGTTTGGTTCCTTCTTTCTTTCATTCTTTGCTTTGTAGGTTGCTCTTGTTCTCCGTGAGGTACGCACCGAGACCAGAAACAGTTCAGCGTGAAACGTGTAACAAAACATAGCCGATCCTGATGGCATTGCTTCGATAGACGAGATGAACGCTTTGTTTCCTTCGGTGCGTGACTATTTTTGTGGTCCGCCTTGTGACGGGTTGCAGGGTGTGATTTCTGTAAGGGGTGCGCTGAGGAAGAAGAAAAAATTGAGCATGAAGCATGGTTGCCATGTTTCCCTGGTGTCAGCCCCTTCTACCCCAGTCCTGTCCGTCAGTGTTAAGGTTGCTACGTGTTTCAGAATGTGTTTATAGTCGAAAACTGAAGCCCACTTCGTTACTCGGCATTGTAAAACATTTGATTTACAGATCTGTCACTGTACAGGGCCACGTGTCTTAACTACAGTCGAACCCGTTTAAAACGACATCGGTTTATGCGAAATCTCGCATATACTGTGGTACCAATTAGTTCCTCACTGTTAACCGTAACATTATAATCCTCGGTTATATTTAGTCCCTTTTATGGCGTTATAAGCGAGTTTTGCTATAATTGGAAATTACCTAACAGGAATATGTGTTAATGCGATAGTGCTAATAAGTAACAAATTCGTTATTTAAATGCAGTTTATTTTGAGAAAAACGCAGGCCATGAACGGACGCTGTGTATAGTATATAGACAGATAACAGTGGAAACCGGAAGGATCACTTTGAGAAATGAGATGTGACTGTGTTGCAGAAAGGGAACTGAAATGTATGAGCTCAAAGGACAGGGAAGTTTTGGAAGATCTCTGAAAAGATAGAACATTCTGTTTTGTGGTGCCTGTCACAGGTCACAGTACACATGATAGTGAAAAGAATGGCGACGAAGATGATTGATTAAAATATATATATATATATATATATATATATATATATATATACACGTCCATGAACGTCTTCAGACTGGGTAGATGTAAGTGTGGATATATGAAACTCTAAACCTCATCACATTATTGGCGATCTTTGCTAGAAACGGGTTTTAAAATGAAAATTAACTGACGGAACTACAGTAATCGTGTAGAGTGTTTCGGCATTTTTAAGAGCAGTTACTTTTCTCTATGAATACGTCGGACCGCAAAGAGAACAACTGTCCATTATGATGCTTTGTATACTGAGCAGGAATACTGGACATAATACACACACACAGACTCATGCAAAATTCAGGACGCGGATCCGGGAAAAATCAATGAAAAGCTTACCGGAATCTCTCTCTCTCTCTCTGTCTAGTATGTTATGCGTACCTTCCTTATGTGACTGACGCAATGCGTGCTGAGCGATGAATCCTCGCCCATAAATACGCAATTTAGTTCTATTCTATTTAAATAAGTGCAGCTGTATGACACCCCCTGAGGATGGCTTCAAGGAAGTCGAAACATATGTAGGGGTTTTTTAAACGTTTTAAGGAAACCTTATATATAGGTTTTTTTAAATAAAGTGCATTTAGTTGGTGATAAAACATTAAATAACGCAATTTAGCGTTAACGTTGGGTGTCAAGGACAATTTCGTAATCCGTGTAATATGATATATTAGTTATAATAGACACAAACACGGTTTGTTACGTAATTAATGCATGTTAACTAACAATACAAGGGATTACGTCGGGTAAAGCGTGCTTTTGTGTATGCGGGATCAGCCGTAAGCTGTCAGCTGTCAGCCGTAAGCTAGGTGAGTCTGCTGATTTAATATAAGCAAGTTTATTGCCAAATAATTGTACCAGTATTTGATTACATTACCACTACATGTTTCGGCTACAAACTGTAACCGTCCTCAGGGAGCCAAAACTTTTAAATATATATATACAGCTTGTTACGTGACGTGTCTATCTTAAATGGTAACATTTACAGATTACTCGGCTGTTAAATAATAATGTATCTTTTTCTTCTTTCCATGGTGCAACAGCCCCTTGGGGGCCTAGGCGCCTCATTTTTCGACGCTTCACGATCACACTTTAGACACACCACACTCGGTAGGACTCCTCTGGACGAGTGATCAGCCCGTCGCAGAGACCTCTACCTGACAACACACAACACTCACAACAGACTGACATCCATATCCCCGTTGGGATTCGAACCCACAATCCCAAAAATCGAGCTGCCGCAGACCCACGCCTTAGACCGCGCGGCCACTGGGATCGGCAGATAACAATGTATATTATTAGTAAACTTGCATTAAAATTACAATACAAGGGTATTATTAGAAATATGAAATATTGCGTCCAAACATCTTGTGATGCTGTATTTTTTTCGGATTTTTTTTATTGGAGTGGAAAATGTGTAAATATTAGATTAAATTTAAATGAATGCGAATGAAATTTAAAAGTTGTGTAAGAGTAAATATGACTCATATACACACCCCACATGTAAACACTCCATAAACGAACGTACTGGACTGAATGCAGATGTAAACAGTATCATAATTGTGCGTTTATTTTATGATTGAATTACAAATGCCGTCAGACATCTCACACCGTTCCGCTTCTAGCGGTAGGATAACTAAGCAGTGATTAATTGAACGTATTTGGAAGCGGTCATGGCTTATTTAAATGTGCGACTGCGTAATTTGTCTGGAGGGACTGGGAGGAACAACGAAGACAAAATCTGTTGCAATAGATAATGTACAGACCGAGATTCGCACCGGGTACTTATCGCAAACGTGACGGCCTGAGTTAACTTAGCGGTATGCGGCATGTAGAGTGGCTGGCAGATATTGAGGATAGCAGGAATTTGGTATTGCTGGCGGAGTGCTGATTTCTGCGAGTTGTGCAGAGTTTGAAGTCAGCGACTTAAGCTGCTAGTTAATGAACAAGTGTTTACGGTAGACTTGACATTAGAGAGTGCCGGTGATTTGGGTGTGTAGATGTTCATGATCTGTACTAATCACCAAATATTATGCGGGTGATCAAATCAACAAGAATGAGATGGGCGGGACATGTAGCACGTACGGAGGACAGGTGAGGTGCGTAAAGGGTTTGGCGGGGAAACCTGAGGAAAAGAGACCATTTGTAAGACCTAGGCGTAGATGAAGAGGATAATATTAAAATGGATTTTCAAGAAGAGGTATGGGGGACTTGGGCTGGATTGATCTGGCTCGGGATAGAGACAGGTGGCGGGCGGTAATGAACCTTCTGGTTCCATAAAACGGGGGGAATTTAATGACTGTCTGACGACCTGTTAGCTTCTCAAGAAGGACTGTGCTACATGGAGTTAGTTAAGTAGAACAGGTCACATTACAAGGTCGTTTCTAGTTCTGTTTCAATTCTGCTTTTTTTTTGTATAATAATTTCCTGTCAGAATCTCTTCATATCTGATCTTCGCTCTTTTGCGATGTTACACAGCGTAGAATGGTAGTCACCGACGTTTCGGGACAACCTATCGGTTCCATCTTCAAGGGTCAAGTAGGTTACCGTCATACAGTGTATGTTTCACAGTCCTGCGTGTGAGGTAACTGTGTGTTCCGTCATGTCTCCAGTCTTATTTATATTCGTGTGACGTCGGTGGGATTTAAGGCCAGCACCCTAACTGTTAGGTTTACAATCACTCACTCTTGGGGCGGCGATTTACGCACTGATGGATTTGTAGAACGTAAGAGGACGCTTTTGAATCTGCAGTCGCTACGTAACGTGGAATGAGTGTGTGGGTGGCCTGGAGGCAAGGAATGGACAAAAGGCAGTTGTGGCATTGCCTACACAAATGCGTTATCTGGGCGTTTTACAGGGTGGAATATCGATATTACGTAGTATATTAATATTTTAATGGCAATACGTTCACAATACGTAGGAGACTTAAACACACTACTAACAGACTACTGTGAAATACTTTAAAACAAACACAGTGAAATGAATTTTATTTATTTTTCCGGTATATCGTAGTCGGTATAGCGACTCGCTACGGCCTGGACGATCCGAGGATCGAATCCCGATGGGAGACGAGATTTTCCGCACCCGTCCAGATCGTCACTGGGGCCCACCCAGCTCCTATACAATAGGTACCTTGTCTCTTTCCTGGGGGTAAAGCGGCCGGGGCGTATTGTTGATAAACTCCCTTAATCTAGCGCCGAGGTTAAGGAAAGAGTGAGCTATATCTCTGTGCCTCCTCTGGGCCCTCATGGCCTGTTCTAGGATGAACTTTAGCCTTACCTTTTCATTCTCCATTCATCGTCATGGAGGCAAAATTTTCTCTCGGTTTGTTGTGAGTTTCGGTTGAGTTTTAATGACGCTTAGTAGTTTAAACTTTACGCAAACAGTCGCGAAGCAAAACTGGAATGGTTTGCAGGGAATATCACCGTGTCTGTTGGCACTGCAAAAAGTCATAGAGCCACCATGTCGTTATTATTGATATCGGAGTTGAAAAGTGTTGTGTGTGTGTGTGTGTAATCGTGTTATGTTCACACCGAGTGTTCCAAATATCGATCAGTTAGTATGCATAACATTACACAGTCTTGTATTTGAATGAGTGGACGGGAAGATCGATGGACAGACGGACACTCGTTTTGATGGTTTCTGTTTTTTCCATACATTGAAGAACGCACAAGTTAGAAACCCTTCCTCAGCACTACACAGTAAGTTGATTATGCCGAATGGAAATGATGTCGATATTGCAGTGGGGGTCGTGCCTTAAGTACCATTTCGTCACAGACAGACACGGTCGCGTAATCGTTGTTCGATTCCTGGCAAACAGGATGTTTTGCTCTTTTCCGAGGCACCTGTGCCGGTTTTGGGGCCCACGCAACCTTCTATTCTCTGCTTACTGGCGACATTTTCTTCCCAGGGGGTAATGCGGCCTGGACGTGAAGTTGACCACTTATCACTTCTGGTGCCCTGCCAAGTTTAAGAATGCTTGGGGTGGGGTGTGCCCCTTCACTCATGGTATTCTTTCATGTCTTAGTGCTCTTTAACACAGGGGCATTTGTGCTTTGTCCCGCACATAATGGCTATTATTAATTTTGGATATTCAACTTGGCACAATGTCTCTAGACTTCAGTAAACATCTCAGTTTAGCGGTACTTCGTTTACATTCTTGTGCGAAGTGTGACCCCCCTGAGGCTGACAGGTCTTATTGAATGCTGATACACTTGCCTTTGTCTGCGACGTGGATTTTGGGGTAGTTCGCCAGAATAGTGCATTTGTGTGTCTTATATCATTGTCACAGTGGAACGAGTCTATTTCGCTAATGAGCGGTGCATTAATCAGTCTTTGTAACGGAAAAGGAATTCGTTCCCTGTGCGGTAGGAACTAACTCTGTACATATTAGTCGTCGGTCTCTCACGTCGAAGGCCCGTGTTCGATACCAGGCCAATACTTGGCGGTGATCTGTATATAGGAAACGCGGCACTGGGACCCTGGGACGTAACTAATGGTTCGCAGAGTCCAAGAGGCGGCAAAATGAATATTTAAAATTAATTATCGGCCCTCAGCATATTTTTAACTATTTAGCAAAATTAAAGAAAATTCAAGAAATAAGTGTGTGATTTTTTTAAAGTTCGTAACTTTTGTTAGGGGCAGCCATTGTGGTTACTCGCCCTGGTCGACAAAATTCCTAGCTACGCCACTGCCTGGCTACGCCACTGACTGGGAGAGTTTTTCTCGTCCTACTTCGGACTTCCCCTGTCAGTATGAGTCCACCATTGCTGCATACTCATCTCGTCTCAACATCGCTCTTACTAGAGCGAGCGGGCGAAAACTGGGAACCATCAAACAGAGCAATACTTTTTCGGATATGGCAGAATGTATGATAGAAAGTACTCTCGTATTGTTTTGTATACTTCACACTGTCAGTGATACTTTTTCCTTGTCGTCACAATATTGATATCTGATAGCTGTCATGTTTATGAATGTTTCGAAATGTGTTTATTATCCGCCTATTTTTTTAGAAATTTAGTTTTGAATTTGGTAGGATCTTTCCACTGATTACTTTAAAGTCGTGGTCTAAGAGGCTTAATTTTCGCCGCTCGCGCGGGAAAATCGCTTTTCAAAATTTCGCTCAAAGCATGTATATTTTTGCATGTTACACTGTGATTGTTTCCATTTGTGTAGTCGTACTGCTCTTCCTTAAGTGCTATAAAATTTTGAAATTAAAGTAGGCTTTGAACGGGGGACAGAACGCAGAAAGATAAAAAAAAAGATATATTTGCCTTTTAAAGGACATGGGCATTGGTACTGAAGCGTGTGATATTGCCGATTGGTATCGCAGCGTGTCATGTCAATCAGCTGTTTCCAAAGTTATATAGTATGGGAATCTTTAATAACTTGAAAACACTTTCTGACATCTACGTGTTTTTTTCATTTTCATATGGCTCGACAGCCCCTTAGGGGGCCTAGGCCTCGTCATTTTACGACGCTTCACGATCACACTCAGACACACCACACTCGGTAGGACTCATCTGGACGAGGGACCAGCTCGTCGCAGAGACCTCTACCTGACAACACACAACACTCACAATAGACAGACATCCATGCCCCGATGGGATTCGAACCCACGATCTCAGTAAGCGAGCGGCCGCAGACCCACGCCTTAGACGGCGCGGCCACTGGGATCGGCCATCTACGTGTTTACTGGTGCATTTTTAGGCTCAATTAATTTAGGAACTGCAAGACCAGAGACATCGGTTATTAACTCGGCGACCTTCGCAAATGAATTGACACACAACATCGTGGTGAAACCAAGCGGTGGATGGTTAAGAACCGCTCGAAGCTGTTTTTGGAGTCACGCTGGGGCGTTTACAACGTCGGTGTGTGTTTACGTGTCATAGTTGTGGTGGTTGGGCTGACTATACTTCCTGAAGTCGTCAGTTTGAATATTTCGTTAACACTTGGCGTGAAAGTCGTGTGTTATTTGGTTCGGCCCACCGACCAATGAGTCAGGCACGCTCGTAATTGGGTGTGTGCACAGTGTAGTGCGGACAGAGGCGGCAGCTAATTTCCCCAGCGAATACAGGGGCTGCACACCTATTAGTGACGCTTTAGGCCATCCCTTTTAGCATTCCTTTCACAGGCAGACCAGTCCCTTTATTTCGATCAAATCCTGCCACCACAGACATAAATTTACGTAACAACACTCTGGGGTATTTCTCATGTCTCATAAAAATATTACACATTATAGTGCAATAAATTATGCGTCGGTATATGAATCGAAACTTAAAATATGAGACCTTAGCTAAATTTCTGATTCGTTCATACACATACGTTCGAAGTAAAGCAATATTACTGTCTTCTTTCGTGTGATGTGTAGTGTAGGCACCAACAGTTCTCAGGAACTTCCTGCCCCTAACCTCAGAATAGACTATTCGTCCCTGAAGGGACAGGAAACAATTTTTTCCCCCGAAAAGCGTATACCTGCCTACCAAATTAAACGGTGTCACTTTACAGAAAAATCGTGATCTTATTTGCCTTTTCGCAGCTGTGATTTCATAAAATCTCTTACGGTTTAAAAACCAGTAAGCATCGGTGGAACACGACGTATATTTGTTATTGAGAAACAACAGCTACATGTTTCGGCTTTTAACTAAGCCATCATCAGGCTGTGTAGGATTTAAAAGAAGGTGTAATGTACAACAATGCAATTGGTATTATTCAAGACTGATATCGGAAAATTGTCATATTTAGTATTCATAAATATCATTAATAATATATTACCATAAAAATATTTTATATAACAGTCATTAGCGTGTGATGGCCTGTCGCTGTTTGTGAAGGCAGCTGCAAGCCATGTAGAAATATGACACCAAGATTGTTTTAATAGCATATTTCTGTATATTATTATTATTTTTATTATTTATTGTTATTATTTATTATTATTATTATTAATTACTGCAATTGTGTTTTCACCCGGTGACAATAGTCCTTACACTAGTACACACAATACAAATGTTTTCACCCGGTGGCAGTAGTCCTTACACTAGTACACACAATACAAATGTTTTCACCCGGTGGCAGTAGTCCTTACACTAGTACACACAGTACAAATGTTTTCACCCGGTGGCAGTAGTCCTTACACTAGTACACACAATACAAATGTTTTCACCCGGTGGCAGTAGTCCTTACACTAGTACACACAATACAAATGTTTTCACCCGGTGGCAGTAGTCCTTACACTAGTACACACAATACAAATGTTTTCACCCGGTGGCAGTAGTCCTTACACTAGTACACACAATACAAATGTTTTCACCCGGTGGCAGTAGTCCTTACACAGTACACACAGTACAAATGTTTTCACCCGGTGGCAGTAGTCCTTACACTAGTACACACAATACAAATGTTTTCACCCGGTGGCAGTAGTCCTTACACTAGTACACACAGTACAAATGTTTTCACCCGGTGGCAGTAGTCCTTACACTAGTACACACAGTACAAATGTTTTCACCCGGTGGCAGTAGTCCTTACACAGTACACACAGTACAAATGTTTTCACCCGGTGGCAGTAGTCCTTACACTAGTACACACAATACAAATGTTTTCACCCGGTGGCAGTAGTCCTTACACTAGTACACACAGTACAAATGTTTTCACCCGGTGGCAGTAGTCCTTACACTAGTACACACAATACAAATGTTTTCACCCGGTGGCAGTAGTCCTTACACTAGTACACACAATACAAATGTTTTCACCCGGTGGCAGTAGTCCTTACACTAGTACACACAATACAAATGTTTTCACCCGGTGGCAGTAGTCCTTACACTAGTACACACAATACAAATGTTTTCACCCGGTGGCAGTAGTCCTTACACAGTACACACAGTACAAATGTTTTCACCCGGTGGCAGTAGTCCTTACACTAGTACACACAATACAAATGTTTTCACCCGGTGGCAGTAGTCCTTACACTAGTACACACAGTACAAATGTTTTCACCCGGTGGCAGTAGTCCTTACACTAGTACACACAGTACAAATGTTTTCACCCGGTGGCAGTAGTCCTTACACAGTACACACAGTACAAATGTTTTCACCCGGTGGCAGTAGTCCTTACACTAGTACACACAATACAAATGTTTTCACCCGGTGGCAGTAGTCCTTACACTAGTACACACAGTACAAATGTTTTCACCCGGTGGCAGTAGTCCTTACACTAGTACACACAATACAAATGTTTTCACCCGGTGGCAGTAGTCCTTACACTAGTACACACAGTACAAATGTTTTCACCCGGTGGCAGTAGTCCTTACACTAGTACACACAGTACAAATGTTTTCACCCGGTGGCAGTAGTCCTTACACAGTACACACAATACAAGTGGACATATAAATATACATAAAAATAACAATACAAAACAAACTACGTATACACAATTACAAAACAAAATACATACAGTAAATACAAGTACACACATTACAAAAACATCCACACCTTACAAAGCATCCACACATATTTTTAAAGAAAATTAATTTAAGCTTATGTTGTATTTATATATAAGATACATATTATATGTATTTATATATAAGATACATATTATATGTATAATGTATGACAGTAAAATGCTTTGTCACATGTTTATGTACGGTGTGCAGTTGTCTTCACAAACAGCGATAAGCCGTCACTCTTATGACTTTTACAATAAAGTTTTTATAATGATGTATCTTTGATGATATTTATGAATACTAAATATGAAATTTTCAGATAATATCTTGAATAATATTGCTTGTATTATTGTACATTACTCCTTGGTGTACATCCTATACATCAACAACACTATTCCGTCTGACATAACCTGTGTTTTTTATTATATTTCAAACGCTACATGTTTCGATCAAGCCGATCGTCATCAGGTGTTTGTTTATACAAAAACTTAAATCTGAAGGTAAAAATGAAAATTTTTGCGAGATCTCATAAAGGATGTACATCCTTCATGAGACCTATCCTTTGTAATTATGTAATTCTGTATACACACACCTATGGATAGCGTCAAATTGAGTGACATCTTACACAGCCTGACTTTGTTTTACGCCTTTTTGCTTTAACGCCTCTCGCCAGTTTACACCATTCCTTAATTTACCCTCTCTCAGTTTCGGTTTAACCCCCTTTGGCTGGCTGCATTCTATTACGCTAACCCCCTTGTTTCTGATGGGAATACCATGCTTGATTTACGCCTTTCTGATTTATGCCCACTTTTTTGGACCGCAACTAGGGCGTAAAATAATGGCTGGGATTATGTGTTGTTTTGCGATGGATATTTACGTGTTTTTTGTAAAATTATCACAACGGGGTGAGTTACTTTAAGATAATCTCTTACAGCTTAATGTACTGTACTTGTTGTATGTGATGTGTGTCACACATATAAGTCGCCAGTCTTATGAGCATTTTTTAACCAAGCAAGTTGGCCAATGCGATGACGCTTCTGACTTCTGTTCGTGACCCGACTGCAGTCTTTTGTTGTCTTAAGCAGTTCCTCCAGGTAAGTTTCAGGGCCTGACCTGAAATTAGTCCACGACTGACTCATCATTCTGCCTTTCGACGCTGTGTATCCTAAGATACTGACAGTATCTTTAAAGCATGATAAAATCTTCGTGCTTTCCTGTTCTCGCATCTCTTCTGAGGTTTATGTCGTAACGTATGTCAGTTGAAAGTTGTCTACTGAACACCACACGAGTTGTCAGTTGTATGTGTGTATGTGTGTATGTTAACTGCTGCCAGAGGACGAGGTAATATGGAGCCTGGAATATGTTTCAAAACGACATTAGACAAGAATGTTGTTACACGCGAGATGACACATTAGAACATCGTGTAACTCATTGTACAGGATAACTGTTCCACAGTATAAGCGTACTGAAAATAACAGCGTTCGTCGCTTGGCGTTAGAACGTACGGTCCGTTCAATCTTGTTTCAGTTCACATTTGTAGCGACGTTGCCTGTAGGTCACATGCGGAATGATTTAATTCGATCGATATGAAAGTGTTGCCTGCTGCCATCAGTTGCAGGTAATTAATATGTAGCAGGTGATGACTCTAAATAAACTACTGCAAGCATACGAATGGATTAATTAACGAAATTTTGAAACACTTCATGTGGAATATGTGACACTAATATATTTGTCACACAGTATTTAAAGATTTGTCATCGTGAATAAATACTGATCCGCGTTTGCTATTTCATTAACTGAGTTTTAGATTTAATTTGCAATAAATATATCGTTGTTTTATTTGCAGCTTGGACGGGTCTGAAATTGAAACTGGCATACCGGATTCTGTCTTGGTATGCAGTTTTTTACGTATGGATTAGTTGACAGAGTGCAACGTGTAACTGATTGCAGTGAGTGCAGCAAAACGACACGCCTCTCGTGATGTAGTTACGGTGTATAGAATGACCTCTGTCTCTTAATTTGTTACATTAAAGTCTCGTCGCCGATCGCAGTGGCCGCGCGGTCTAAGGCGTGGGTCTGCGGCCGCTCGCTTACTGGGATCGTGGGTTTGAATCCCACCGGGGGCATGGATGTCTGTGTTGTGTTAGATGTATGGACGATAGCATGAAACATAAGGTGACATGCAGGACAAAACGGACTTCAACAGTACAAATGGATCAAAGGGGAAAACCCAGGAATTAATACAAAAAAAATCCCACCGAGGGCATGGATGTTTGTGTTGTGTTAGATGTAAGGACGGTAGTATGGAACGTAAAGTGACATGAAGGACGAAAGGATTTAAACAGTACAAAAATGGATCAAAGGGGAAAAACCCCGGACAGGCAAAAAAAAAAAATTCCCGCCTAGGGCATGGATGTCTGTCTGTTGTGAGTGTTGTGTGTTGTCAGGTAGAGGTCTCTGCGACGGGCTGGTCACTCGTCCAGAGGAGTCCTACCGAGTGTGGTGTGTCTCAAGTGTGATCGTGAAGCCTCGATAATGAGGCGGCCTAGGCCCCCAAGGGGCTGTCGAGCTATTGGAATTAAAAAAAGTCTCGTCATTTGCTAGTGAATTTACACGACTTGTGCGTTGTGGCACCGTGTCGATTGGTAAATAGTCACAGACATTTCAGAGAAACGTGCTAACACCACATTGAAGATTTCTCGGCCGAACAGCACTGTTCTCTGCCTGCATAGACCTTGAAGATGTAGGCAGCATGCTTATCCGAAATGCCGGTAACATTTACCAGTCGACACGGTGTCACACCCCACAGGACTTCGCTGTGTATCGGTAGCGCTCAAATCTCGCGAGCTCATTGGTCGTCAGTTTCTTACAATGTAGTGCGTAGCAGTGACGAGGAGCCGTGGGTTATACTGCTGGTGACTGGAGGTGTATTGTGAATGAACGTCCGGCCGTTTTAAATTGTAACTGAAAAAGGAAACATGTCAGTAAGTGAAGTAAACGGGATGTATTTCAGTTCAACTCTACACCACACGAAAGTTGTAATTTTACTTGTGGTTTTCTGAACCTGTTTTCTTTGTACAACGCGTTCTGTAACCTTCGGAGAATAGCACAAAGTAGACATGTTTCGACGTATCAGGTATGCAGTGAGTGAGGAGTTTAGTGTATAAGTAGGGAACAGGGAGTTTGGTAGTAGCATGGTGAATTTCTTTTGGGGGTAGGTTTGTGGGAAGTGGGACGGGGAGATGCCTTTCCAGTGTCTAGCAGTCCTGTTTTCAAATTTTGGCCTGCAGATCGACTAATCTTGCTGCGAATTTTCATGATTTTTTACGTCTTCTGTTCAATCGAGTGTCACAGTATTACGCTAAACCAGGCCATGATTGTATTATTTCACATTATTTTCCATTTATTGTGACTTATCCTCTATCGTTACTTAATGATCTGTACCCGTCATCAAATATTATTCGGGTGATCAAATCAAGAAGAATGAGATGGGTGGGGCATGTAGCACGTACGGGGGAGGGGAGAGGTGCATACAGGATTCTGGTGGGAAGACCTGAGGGAAGGAGACCACTTGCGAGACCCAGGGGTAGATGGGAGGATAATATTAAAATGGATCTTCATGAAGTGGGATGGGGGGGCATGGACTGGATTGATCTGGCTCAGGATAGGGACAGGTGGCCGGCTGTTGTTAATGCGGTAATGAACCTTCAGGTTCCATAAAATTCGGGGAATTTCTTGTCTAGCTGACGACCTGTTAGCTTCTCAACAAGGATTCTGCTCCATGGAGTTAGTTAGTTAGTTATCCTGTATCATTCCATATATAGTCCGAGAAAATGAAGAAGTCGTTGAATAAACCAGGAGTCGTGAACAGATGAAGAAGGAAGTAAATGCGTTTGCTGGGAGTCTAAAAAGGGGAAGGGGTGTGAGAGGATAGCATTAAAACGAAATCAGGGATGTGCATTATGAGGGTGTGAAATTTGAGTGACACAGGATTTCGTCTAGTGGCAGACTCTGTTCTTAGCGCTGTAAATATTTCGGGGTTTGCCGTAACAGTTCGTTCATTTATTTAGTTTTATGTGGCTATCAAACGGACGACTTTAGATCGATGCTGGAAGCATTGACAGAATTATACGGGCGTAATTGACAGAGGTGCAGACGTCTACATAGCCGGAGTCTGTGTTTGTGTCGCTTGTTAAGCAAAGGGACTGAACGTGTCGTGCGGGCTGACTAAATGCATGCAGACTGCAGGTGTTACAGGTGCCAGTGGAGGCCACTTGCGATGGCATTGTGACTGACTTCAGAAATATCGGATGAGAGGGTCTGAACTACCTTTAACTATGCCGGGTTAGATTCAGCGAAGTGTCCTGTGGTAACGGTACACTTTCTTAAAACTGGCATATGGGGTTATGGAGGTATAGCCCCACTCATTTTTTTTAACTTCGGCACCAGTTGTAGGTGTGTGTATGGTTAGTTTTCGCTCCGGCTGCTTTACCTCCAGGAAAGAGCCCCGTTACTCGTTGGATAGGAAGCTGTGTGGACTGCAAAGCCGATAGGGACTTTTGATAAAGAGACCTTTTGTCGCGCCTGGAATCGATTCTTTGGTCATTGAGTCCATAAACTCCCTTAATTCAAGAGAAGAGTATTGGTAAAGTACGTAATTGTTAGCTTCTTAAAGACCGTCTTAATGAATGGCGATTCATTTATTTCTTGATTTATTTGTGGTTTATTTAACGATGCCATCGACAACCAAGGTTTTCGAACGTGGAATGATGAAACGATGATGGAATATATAAATGTGAAAATATGTGAAGAGGAAGGATTATGACTTACTTATAGGTGCAGTTTCGGCATTTATCTAGAGGGATTGATGGAATGCACTAAAACTCTCTATCAGGTAGTCGGTCTCCAGGCCGGTATTTGAACCCGGGTTTTCCGGAATACAAAACAACAATACTGCCACATCAACGGCGTCGATCGTAGATTGACTTATTAACCTCCTGTCCCTTCTCTTCCTCCTCCTTCTCGTCCTCATCCTTCTCCTCTTCATCCTTCTCTTTTCACCCTTCTCCTCTTCACCCTCTTCCTTATCCTTCTCCTCTTCACCCTCTTCCTCATCCTTCTCTTCACCCTCTTCCTCATCCTTCTCCTCTTCATCCTTTTCCTCCTCCTCTTCCTTCTCCTCCACCTTATTTTTATTCTTCTGCTTTGTTTCAAAGATTAGACAAACGTGTGTTTCGACCTCCTATATTTTATGGTTATTTTCATCTCCTGCGGTGTAGTCCTGTGAACCTTCTGCCACTGTGTTTACACTTGAAGGTTCGTAACAGAATTTTATGTTTTTCGTTCTGCACGGTTCTTCAGTGTTTTCCATATATACGGTTCGAATAAAGGAGGAAGTATCAGTTATCTTGTTATAACTGCATTATAATACAGCTTACTCTTTATTGTTAGAAAACTGAGTACAGTGGACCCTCGAACTTCGAACACAATCCGTCCAGGACACGGTTCGACTTTCAAGTTTCGACTTCGAGTTAAATTCCCATTTTAAATATGTAATTAATTAATCCGTTCAGACCCAAATTTACCCATATAAACATTAAAGTGCCTATTCAAAGATCATTATGATAAAACAATATATTTAATTCAATATTGAAATTATTATTATAATAGTACATACATAAATATTGTATATAATCATCAAGAAAATAGTAGAGGATATTACTGTTCACTGGATGGTGAATTACCCTTCTTTCATCTGACAAGCAAGAGAGAAGGCGACCACTGATCTTTGTTCGACTTTCGAGTTTGTTCGAGGTTCAACCGGATTTCTCGAATTTTGTTCGAGTTTCAAGTTGTTCGAACATCAACCGTTCGAAGTTCAGGTCCACTGTATTGATTCTGTAGCAGGATGGGTTTACTGTACTAGCGTCTTATTGCACGCTGCGCATGATAAGGTATGTGGTAATTAACTGAGAAGGTGCTGTGCACGTCTGACTCGCACCGTGGCACATGTGAATTGGTTGCGGCAAATGGGTTGGAAAACAGAGGTAAAAGCGAACGATGTCTGTCTGTGACGGCATTTGATAATAAAAGAATATTTCGTGATTAAATATTGCACGTGTGGTTGATGAAACCCACAAACATTCCTAGAAAATTAAAAATTTGCTTTAAATACAACATGAAATGTATTCAGTTTCATGATATTTACAAATACACGTATAGTTTTATATGGAAACCAACGTGTAGGGCAAATGTATTAAAAATTTGTCTGACGTGACAGCAACTGAAAAATAGAACGCGACTCACACAGAACCAGATTAGTTCACTTCACGTCAAAACGCACATCCCTAAAGGCTGTAAATGAAGTGACGTCATATGAAGAATGTGCAGCTCGGAATTTATGGAGGAATCGATTTTTATCCTGTTGAAACTGCTCGCACGGTGAAAAATGATAATTGAATAAATTGTGAAGTTGAGGAAAGTTACATAACTAAAAAATTTAAATTAAAAAGAAAAAAATTAAAAACAGTTTCCGACAACACATTAATGGCGACGTGGTACATGGCATTTACATTATATCGTCACGAAATTAAACTTTAAATAGGATACGGAAATTAGGTGAAAAAATATGTGTTAAAATATTTAACTAAAATTTAAATAAAACACAAATTTTTGTTCGAATGTTTAAACAAAATAAGAACAGTGAAGTGTAACTAACATAGAGTATCTGATTGCCCGCCCATTCTACAGTGTCTTCACCAAGAAAGTGACTTAGCTTTGACCTCGTAGCATGAAGCGATGTGCAACTATGCCGAGGCCACTGCGTGTGATTGTCTAACACATATATATGTTATGTAAAGTAATATTGCTTGCTGTACTGCGGTCTGTCCGCTTTACATGCACTGCAGGGCTGCATAGCCAAAGGAATTTACACAAAGCAAGAGTCGTCACTGACGTGCGGTCGGTGTGATGAACTGTCCGATGTGTGTGTCCGAGTACACGCTGAGATAAACAAGTTGGTTTTATTACCGGCCGTGTACTTGAATGTGTTGTTCTGATGCCGTCGTTAAAGCAATTGTCTTGCAAACATCGTAACGGAGAGAAATTAGCGTCGCCTGGTTTAAACAGGATTGATTCATGTGTGGCCATTTGAAGCGTAATGACAGGGTTGAGAGTATTTTTTTGGATTACGTCGCCGGTTCAGATCTGAAGTGGGTAGGATTAAACAATAAATTTCATATTCGGCCACAAAGTGTTTGGTAATTTTAAGACAGTTTATCCCCGTTGTGCTTTTAAACGTTTAGAGTCAGTCAAAGCAAAACAATTTTATTATTTTGAACTACACGTTTCGGCCTAAAAGGCCATTATCAGGTTGAACCCAATAATAAAAGAATAAACTTATACAGGGCGTCTTCTGAAGGATTATATACACTTCTACTAATTTTACCTTTTAAAATTTTAATTTTTTTTTTTACTTTTATAGTGATGTATTTTTGATCCAGTGTTTTTAAAACCATAAACATAGTTACACAAAATTGTATTCCCAATGCTGTTGTTCCCGTGTTATGTATAGCCACGTAACAATATAAGTTGTGAGGGTTTGAGTTCTCAATTCCATGTAAACTGTATACATATATATACAGGGCATACACAAAAGAATGATGCGGTTTCAAAAGTGAATAAAAATGTATTTCTCACCTTAAACGGGCACAACATACACCGTCAGCGGCGGCAACTGTCCAAGTTTCTCATTTGGTAATTACAATCCTTCAATGTGTGCACCCTGGGTCACACGACACACATCCACACGGTAATCAAACTCATCCCAGACCCGGTGTAGCATGTCCGCTGTAATGGCCTGCAGTGCATGCGTTATCCGATCACGAATTTCATGGATGGACGTGGGCAATGGTGGTACATAAACGCTGTCTTTAACGAACCCCCAAAGAAAGAAATCGCACGGTGTAAGATCTGGCGAACGGGGTGGCCAAGGGAGAAGGTTCTTGTCTCCATTTGCAGCAGCACGTCCGCTCAAAACGGAGCACACAGAAAGTCTTCTCCTGCTGCAACGCCATCTTTGAAACTGGCCCCGCGGCCACGCAGTAAGCATGAGAAGCGAACTGCTGGTAGCGCATGAGAAACTTGGACAGTTGCCGCCGCTGACGGTGTATGTTGTGCCCGTGTAATTTGAGACATAAATTTTTTATTCGCTTTTGAAACCGCACCATTCTTTTGTGTATGCCCTGTATATATATATATATATATATATATATATATTATATTCTTTTATTCTTATGTTCGACCTGATGATGTCCTTTTAGGCCGAAACATATAATTTAAAATAGTAGAATAAATTGTGATATTTTGACTGGATTTATCGTAATTCTAAGACAGTTTTGTTGCTGTAGCCGATGTATAGGCCTACTGCTTAGTCGTATATCCGAACTAATGCTTTGTCTTCGTTATTAAGTATCAACTTGGTCTCCTTACAGCATATGATGAGGAGTACAAATCATGAAGGTCATTAGTATGTAATTTTCTCCAATTTCCTCTTCCTTATTTCCTAATTAGCAGTACTCAACCTTCTCCCACCTGACCTTATGTGCCTCCACGACATCTGACCTATACTTTGCTGACTGTCTAGGAATTGTTCTCAATGACCCTGACCTGTGTGGTCTCCTTTAATTAGAAATTCTCAATCTGGTTTCCATTTTACGTTGCTTAAGTCGTTACAAATAATTCGTTTCAGCCCGAAGCCCTTTGACATATTTATTTTTATGGTGAGGAGTTGTTAGCCACTCGTCCAATCACTAAGCCGGAGGACCACCCCTTTTCGAAACCACATTTTACATCTGGAGGCCATCTCCTACATACTAGCGTCTCTGCAGAGTTATGAAAGTCAGTTTAACTGAAGGAGAAATATATTTGTAGACATTGCAGGAGCAGGGAAAATTGACGTAGGCGAATGATAATATTAAAATTGATGCGAAAGAAATGAGAGATGATGTGGACTGCGTTCGTGTCGGCAAGAATAGGACTCAGTAATGAATCTTCGAAATCATGAAGTGAGCGGTTTTTGTTTATTAGTTGAAGGCTTGTTGCCTCCGCACGAAGGACCCATGGAGTTAGTGCAAAGGACAGTCAGTGCTTGAACGAAAGAGTACTAAAGTAATTTGGGAAATTAAGTGTATTAAATCAAGGGTAACATATTAAATTAGAGTTTCTTGGGTTTATCGTGGGTTTGAAGAGGAATACTTTGCAGCTCGCAGAGATAATCCATTAAATAGATTCAAAATGTTGACGAGGCCTTTCGGAATGCTGTTATTTTTGAATATAGCAGGTCGGATGACGAGGATAATATTAAATGGTTGCGTGTGCATGTGTGAATTGACGAGATAGACTCAGTGGAGCTCAGTGCAGCACAGCAACAACTCCAGTCATCTCGTTTGGAGGAGCAATTTTGTAATTTCCTTCTGAAAATCCGTTTTCTATAGCGCTGAGTTCTGAATTTGTGTATGTACACGCAAAGTGCCCTAATCACTGTGTTAGCTTCACAGTACCGTTCTGTCCGCTTTCCTGCCCGATCCAAGGAACAAAGTAGTTTTAGCACTAACTGAAATTTTTCAGATATGATGTTTTCCAATTGAGATACAGGCATACCCTGACTTACGTCACTTCGCACTTACGACACATTTCAATTGCCACCATGCCCCGAACTTGAGGCGCTTGCTTCGCAGTTACGACGCCTTAGCGACATGACTCTACCGCTCGCATCGGCTTCCACCACTTGGCGTCGCTGTCGTCAGTTCGCTTACAAACACGTTTCGCTTTGCATCTCTGTGATACGCTCTGTGATTAAGTGAATATTATTAAACTGTTTACATTATAATTTTTATTTTACTGTTTTTGTTGTGATTGAAATTAAAAAAGGACATAATATGTGAAAAAATGCATTGCTTCGAGTTACGACGATTTCCGAGTTACGACAGTGGTCTGGAACCTAACCTGTCATAAGTGCGGGTATGCTTGTACAAGAAGCTGTTCTGTATTGAAATAAGGCACGAATATGTAAGTTTACTTTTGTACATCTTTTTGATATTTATCGTTTTTTGCAGCCGTGAAAAGGGCCAATCTGCAAGCTGGGTAATTATGTCCCTTTTGTCGCGGATTGGGCCCTATTATGTCCCTTTTGTCGCGGATTGGGCCCTATTATGTCCTTTTTGTCGCGGATTGGGCCCTATTATGTCCCTTTTGTCGCGGATTGGGCCCTATTCTCTCTCCCCCACTCCCGTGGTTCTGATTGGCCACATTCCGCCTTGACCTTCAACGCTGCCTATGCACTACACAAAGTCTCTTTCAGTTCTGCCGGCATCTACTAAGCAGTGCTTGCTTTTAACTTCCGCGTGAAGCCCTGTTATTTCCTTTTTTAAAATTGTGATGCCTTTGTATCACGTACGAGTGTGTTATTAACACGTGCGAGTGTGTTATTAACACGTGCGAGTGTGTTATTGATATGTAAAATAATTTATTATTTAATTACTGTACTTATTTAACAACTAGTATGCGCCGATCCCAGTGGCCGCGCGGTCTAAGGCGTGGGTCTTCGGCCGCTCGCTTGCTAGGATCGTGGGTTCGAATCCCACCGGGGGCATGGAGGTCTGTCTGTTGTGAGTGTTGTGTGTTGTCAGGTAGAGGTCTCTGCGACGAACTGATCACTCGTCCAGAGGAGTCCTACCGAGTGTTTGTGTGTCTCTCAGTGTGATCAAAAGAAATTACAAACCTCGACACTGAAACGGGAAACCGGAGTAGGTAGAAGAGGACGACTAAAAAAGAAACTAGTATGCGCGTTTGTGTGTCTGTGAAATAAAGAATAAAGGAAACAAAAATAGTATGTGGGGCACAAATTTTTGACTAATTTTTGTGAAGAGCGTATTTGATTAATGTAAACCAGATTACATCGAAAAATGTGAACATTTGTTTTGTTTTTTTTGTCAGAGGCATGATTTCGATATTTGGCGTCCATTTTGCTGTGTTGAAGTACTATTTATTATTGTCAAGAGACAGTAACTATGCTTCCTGTCGTCACATTAAAAAGATCACCCTGTATAAACTGTTTTGTGCGGCAATTTAGATTACAGACAATTTGTCGTTTCAGCATGGTTTTGGAAGCAGATGTGGATGGTGGGATTGGAGGAACTTGAATTGTGGTTAGTGTCAGAACTCAGCAGGAATTGCGAGTCTCCTTCGACTGAAAATAAGGGACTTTGAATTCATGTAATTAAACTTTCCTCAAAGAGCATATCTTAGCTGACTGCACTTGATACCCTAACCACATTCATCAGATTTTTTTCGTTTTCATTTACAGTTTTTTTTATCCTTTTGCGTGCCATCCCCGACTTAGCCCCGTAATTGCAAAATAATGTCAGTACGGTCAGGGTCATGTCTTAGTACATTTATTTTTACATGACCTAAATCGAAACTGTCCAATAAGAGAAATGGTACAGTTCAGGTTGATCCCAGGACCAAATCAGACAAGTGTTCTGTTCATAAGCTACCCTCAGGGGACGTCTGAGACGAGAAAGAGATGGATTCTTTCACGATTGTTTCAATTTTGTCTTTGTCCGACTTTTTATATATCGCGGTAGTGACCTAGGAGTTCCGAACTGACCTCATAAAGTTTACTCCCCTTCTTACGTAGAGTTCCTTATTCCGCTAACATTATTATTGTTATTATTCTTGAGAATAAAATTCTTGAACCTCATATTAGTTCATATGTTAAATATTTAGAATACAGCCTCAAAGTTTCGCATCGCCGCCATGTTTGTTATTGTTGACATGCAAATTGTAAATATGCACGTACGTTTGCGCTCTATGCTATAGACGTACCATGTGTCACATGTCACGCCACTAGCTGAAACAGTGATCAGTCATCGTCATCAAACCGCAAACTAAATATGGTATCATCACGACTAAGTTCTGTCAATTTTACGTTGTAAATTAACGTAAACTTCAAAGAAGGTGCACTTTTTTCTAAAATCTATTGCCACTCGTTATTTAACAACCAAAATGCAAATGGCTATTGTGTCGCTCGTCTGCTGTGTTGTTTTTGATTGTAGGAAGTTCAAATGTGCGGCTTTTGTGTGTCTTCCGTGGCTTAAAGCTGCGTGAAAGTCGGTCAGCGACTTGAAGAATTCAGATGCCAGAGAAACGGGACACACATGCAATGAGAGTTGGTAAAGGTAAATTTCTCCCTAGAACAGGCCATGAATGCCCAGAGGGGGAGTAGAGGTATACCTCTACTCTTTCTTTAACCTCGACGCTAGATGGGGTGGGTGGTCAACGCTACGCCCCGGCCGCTTTACCCCCGGGAATGACCCGGTACTCATTGTAAAGAAGGCTGGGTGGCCCCAGGGCCGGTCTGGACGGGTGCTGAAAATCTCGGCCTCACCGAGATTCGATCCCCGGACCGTCTAGCTCGTAGCGAGTTGCTATACCGACTGCATAAATTGGCTTTTCTCCTGAAGGCGAAAATTTCGTACAAATGTTTGTATTTTTTGTTTTTCTGTTCTGTTTTTGCAGTATCTCTTATTTGCTATAGAACGTTGAGAATGGAACTGTCTTGTGTTTACTTTGCCGCTGTCGTTTTGTTTCTTGTATTTATTAACCTCGTCTGCTTCAGACCGACATTGTGAATATCAGATGAAATTGTTTGGTTGAAATGTGACACTGTTGGCACTCGAGTGATAACGACCAAGTTGTGTTTCAATATTCTGCCTGCACGTGAATTTACCTTTCGATAGTGCAGTGTTTGCAAATGGAGTGGAAGAGATTGCGAGTCTTGGAGAGGAAATTGGTGGGCATATTTGGACGTGAGGGAGGAAAAACATGGCGAGAAAAATGAGAAGAATTACGTGGACGCAATGTGCTGCGCCCTGATGAGAGAAGCGTGCATAGTGTCAGTTGGATGGACTGAAGGAAGAAGACCGCTTCAGAATCCCAGTCTAAATAGTGGTATAATATTAAAACGGAGCTTAAAATTTTATAATACATGTTACCGTATACTTCAGTAAAACAGGAAAATAAACCAACCGCCTACACTGCGTTCCGTTGATTTTAATATCTATCCGAAATGTTTCGGCCTAAAGGACCATTGTCAGGGCTCACAACGGAACTGCTAGATGCTTCGAAGTCCGTTACATGTTAAGATGTTTAAATATAAACATTGTGTAAAAGTTACAAATCTGTCTTATCCATGTAGAAATATACAGGGTGTTTCAAAAAGAGCTTTACAATTTTGAAAGAGTATAAAAATTTATACAGAAGACATACACAACGTTTCGAACTGCCACAACTTAACAAAACACACCGAGTTTTACCTCGGATAGTTATGGTTCAATGTGACTTCCATTGGTAACGCGGCAGACGTCCCACCTGTAGTCAATTTCTTGCCACACGCTACGTAGCATCTCTGGCGTCACTTCTGCCACTGCGGCAGTAATTCGAGTTCGGAGCTCAACGACATTTGCAGGCAAAGTTGGTACGAACACTCGATCTTTAACGAATCCCCATAAGAAAAAATCCAGGGTGTCAGATCCGGGAACGAGGTGGCCATGCTATCGGCGCCGCTCTACCAATCCACCGACCTGGGAAACGGGTGTTGAGGTACTCGCGCACTTCTCCAAGGTAATGAGGGGGTATTGGGTACTACAGTACCACGTGCATCAAACGTGCAATGTTTTGCTACATTATGACAGTTCGAAACGTTGTGTATGTCCTCTGTATAAATTTGTATACTCTTTCAAAGTTGTAAAGCTCTTTTTGAAACACCCTATATATATATATATATATATATATATATATAAGGCGGTCCATCCCGTTATGCTATCAAATCTTAAACGTATTTTAAGAATCATACACAGCATCTAATACAAGACTAACAGGCTACGTGTTTCGGCTAAATTTAAGACACCATCAGTCCTTTTATCATGAACGTTAAAAAGAATACTAAAAGTGCACTAGGCGTGAGATCTCACGCTTTACAGTTTTAAAAATACATTATAAATTTATCCGAAAGTGTTGTATTGCAGGTTTTTCTACGCAAGGTGCCGAAACGTGTAGCCTCTTATATCTTGTATAACATGTCGTGTGTGACTGATTTTCAAAATCAATTGAAACTATCAATATATAGGCCTACTCTACATGTTAATTGTACTTTTTACACTATGTAAATTCCGTTGTGGACTCTGATAATGTCCATTAGGCCGAAACATGTTGCATCGAAAGTAAAATGAGTAGAATGTAGTGTACCGTGTTTGTTTATTTTTCGGATCTTAAAGTGATGGGGAATTCGAGCTGGATTAATTTTAATGAAGAGGGAAGAATGCCTGGCTTTTGTGAACACGGTAATGAATTTTCGGGTTCAAACCGGTCGTGGAAGTGTGAATGTGAACTGGAACCTTTCACAGTGAATACAGTTCGTGTAAATAACACAGACGGTGTCAACACTGCTGTACTTTAGCAGAAGGGGATTCATTAAGTGAAGTCAGTAGGAATGGATTATGTGCAAACAGAGGTCATGAACTGTGTGTGTCTAGTGTAAAGGTCTGACTGGTGCTTAGTTGCCGGTGGCGTACGTGACTTAAGCAAGGAAACAATAAGGCAGTTTCTTGTGTCCGGCAAGACGACAATGCCAGCCCAGCAGTCTGGGTAACACGATACTTTTGAAAAACACTGTGATGTTTTATCTGGATCCTCGCGCGAATTTGGGGTTCCCTGACTTAAAGGCTACGAACCAATCAATGAAACAAATTCAAAATATGTAACATCGTCAACGCTGAGGGCCATGTCTGATGCCGCTCTGGAGCGGACTGACTGTACTCCATAGAGAGTTCGGTGGATGTAACGCAAGAAGCGGTCGCCATGCTGGAAATACAGCACTGTAGTCAGGGAGGCCCACATGAGTCTAGACCCGAGATACACTGGCAGTACATGAACAGGGACGTGACTAAGAATGTGTGTCACGATGCGTGATAACAAGACACGCAATGTACTATAACGTAGAATTCAGGCGCGTTCGCGTAACCACTGGTGCTGTGGAAATGCAGTAAGTATTACATATTCTGAGTGTGTGTCTGTAGCCTTTGTTATCCAGCATGCAAAGCGCATGCGCCGTATTATATTGTCATCTGTGGCCTGTCTGGCTCTACCATATTTTTCCACATTATCTCAAAGACGGCACGATTTTTGGGAAACAAAAAATTATTGAACATGAAATGTGTGTTTTGATTTTCTCTACAACTTTTGTTTGAAACATTTCTCATTCTAAGAAGAACTAAGCGAGGTATTATTATAAAGGTACATAGGTCTTTATGTAAAGTACTCGTTATTCAGACTGATTATAAATAAAATAAAATGGAAAGATTTATTACTGCAAATTATAGTTTGAGATCTCACACTTTACAGTAGGTAATACTATATAATATATATATAACATGTAACAGACACGCAGTTCAAATGTAATAAGATGTAATGTTGTAATTGTGTAAATAGGTAATTAATTGTAGCTGTATATTAAGAGTAATAAAATCATAGTATGTCCAATAATTAAGTTGAGGGCGATGTAGGTAATTGTATATCTTATTTAGGGCTGCAAATGTTTTACATGTTATGGATATAGGCTTATGTATATTTATTTATTTATGTACTTTACATAGTATTATGTACTGTAAATTTTGAGACCTCAAACTTTATACATTGCAGTAATAAACCTTTCTTTTTATTTCCTCTATATTCTGCCTGATGATGGCCGAAACATGTAGGTGCCTTTGACACAACTGGGATGGACCACCTGCACTTGTAAGATTTTGACACTGCGACATTTTTATACGGTTTATTGTGTCATTCGCTCTCATGTAGCTCGTAATCTCTTTGTGTTCCTCGTAGCCAGTGGCAGTAAGATATCGTCTGAAGTATCATATAGCCAGCTACATAACCTCAAACATCCTGGCCATGCAATGCCACAGTGGCGCTCCAATTAACAGATCCACTTTGTAACATGTACGTTTGTTTGTACAGGTAATAAGTTAGGTCTGTGAACGCAGGGCGCAAAGCACAAACCACTATTCCTGGTATCTGATAGGTAAAGCAATCCCATTACAGGCCTGGACAGGCCCTTAGGGTTCCAGGAGGTTGAGGCTCCCAGATTTCTAAACAATCGGCACATGAAGGAGCTAAGGTTGTCAGCCCTGCGCACCGGCCGCCTTTACCCCCCAGGAAATATTCCTGGTACTCATTTCTGTTAGAGGCTGAGTCGACCCCAGGGCCATAGTGCGACCGGAAGGATTATGTCAACGAAAAATTCAAATGACACCATCGAGAATCGAACCCGCGACCAACTGCGCCGCCGCTTACCCCCATGGTATCTGATATGATTTTAAAATGTTTGTCACTAAGGAGTGTTTGTGTAGCTGAAGGTTCGACTTAAAAGAACCCAGGGTTCTCTTCTTAGAATTTTACATCAGTCTCAAGGTAACGTAGGACAGCAGGGGCAGCCAGCAGGAACAACAACAACAACAACAACAACAAACGATATTTATGATCTTATAACCCGAATGTTATAGATTGTATTCGTGGAAGCTGTAGGTTATGGTTACATTTTCTGGCTCTATTACTCATTAAATGGGCGAATCTTAGATATTCATAATTATGCAACGTAAATACATTGTGTGTTGTTTTGATGTTTTGTAAATCATTTGCAACATACCGAAATATGTTTCAGACAAGAATTTTGGGTTTTAATGGAATTTGTATCGTAGGCATAGAGCCCATTTTTGCGTAAATTATTGACATTGGATTTTAGGTTAATTTTGAGCAGTGGCTGTACCGTTGGCCTCTGTACCAGATTTGGTCCAAATCCAATTACGTGGGTTGAGATATGAAACAGATAGACCAATGTGGACTGCGTAACAATTATGATATCCTTTTAGGTTACGGAAGTGTAATAAAATATTATGTGAATTGCGAGGACGTATATTATTCAATTTTTACGTTTCTCGTTGTTTAGAACTTGTGACAGCTACCTCTGCCTACCTGATCACTGTATCCTGTAGCGAAGCTGAATTTCGAAGAATCATTTCAAATGACATTCAGCAAGACAAACAGGCATTTCACGCTCGACGTGTATTGTCTGTTGCTCCAGGACTCGCAAACCATTTTACGTACTTCGATAATGACAGTTCGATGTTTCAGCAAATGTAATTTAATTTTGAAGAACCTCTGACGTTCCGTTCTAAAAACAGACGATTGCTTTTTTGTGTACCTGAAGACCCAAACGCACGCACCATTACCGCTGCTGCTGCGAGAAGGCTAGTTTGTGTTCCTGTTCGTTTGTTTTGTACGTTACATAAGGGAGGAAAGTATTTGAAACTAATCCCCTGGAGGAAATGGAAGGTTATGAGGAGATCTGAATCATCATAGCATGTACACCAACCGGGATTAGAACCGTGGGCCGTGTCTGTATAAGTAGCAAGCCTTGCGATTAGATTTGTAAATTGTTAGGAAACGGTGTCAGAGACACGCTGATAGTGACAAACGTATTGTCGGAAATATGTACTTCAACTTTTTTTTATGAAGAGCCCCGCAGCAGATGCTACGGACGCACCGCAGCCTTCAGGCTTATTGTGCAACCTGTGATAAAGATGATTAGTTTTTTTTTCGTTTTTTCCTGTAATGGAGCACCGGTGGAATGAAATTGACAGGGGAAAACCTGTCCCAGTGCCACTTTGTCTACCACAAATCCGACATGAACTGACCCGGGATCGAGCCCAGGCCTCCGCGGTGAGAGGCCAGCGACTAACCGCCTGAGCCGTGGCACGGCTGTACGTCTACTTTGGTAGGAACCGAGTTACCGGTGGGACAACGTGCGTGGAACGGACCTCTGCTAATGCGTACAAACACTGTATTACATAAATAACACTACGTATTTCGTATGACACAAACTTTATTTATTATTATTATTATCTCAAACACTACATGTTTCGATCAAGCCGCTCATCATCAGGTGTTCGTTTTATGTAAAAACTTAAAACTCAAGTTAAAAATTAAATTTTTGCGAGATGAACTGTAGTCAGATGTCTGCGTTAGTCCAGGCACTGTAAGCTGGATAATTTCTGCTTTTTAAAATCTGTTAGCATTATGCGTTCTTATGTAAAGGAACCTCAGTGTCAAAAGTGGACATAACGTTTTTTTAAATCAACTGTTCATATATGACGTGTCTCATGACAAGGAGTCAATACAGGGCCTTGGGTTACTGATGAGCTGCTCAGCTAATATTTTGTATTTCGTACGTGGCAGGTAAGTTTAACTCTTGGTTTTAGAATAATATCAGCTTCCCTGACTGCAGAATTTTTAACCATATGGCACAAAGTGTATTTCAAATGTCAGTAACATAATCCAGTGATTGAGGTTAGCTCGGTCTAAGGGACCCAACACAGTAGGTTTCTCCCTCTCTCTTCACCTGAGAACGGAAGCAGATCCAGCTTCCGAAACGTCGCGATTTTAGATTTCCGGACGATGGACAAAATTCCAGAAACCAATTAGTTCTCAAAATAAGTTCTGTTTAGAGTGATATGTTTTGATGCATTTGAGTTTTATATACAGTGAGTATATTTTACTACGTAGAACAGTGTGCTATGCAGAATTTGCTGACCTGGAAGAGAGAAAATTTCAGGTGATTAGTCGCCTGATTATCAACGGAGACTGCGTCTAGTCCGAAGTCTGCCCATGTGTGATGTAACGGACGAAGTGGTACCGAAACAGGACTTCTTTTTAGTACATGGGTTTTCTGTTGTCAATTCTTATTGTACCAGTGCTCGATATTCATCCGTGTATGAAAGGCGGATGAATAGTATGCCCGTTAGAGGTCGTACATTGACTGAGACAGTGTCACTTTCCCACGAGAATAAAGAAGCAGCGAATGACATGACGCTGGACAAACCTCGTAATGAGGAACTGCGTGTGTTGAATTACTTCACCCAAATATTACTGTAATTAGGTCGAGGACGAAGTGGGTGGGGAATTTAGCAGGAATATGAGATACGAGAGTCATACATAAAGTGTGGTCGGAAGACCTAAAAGGAAAGGATAATTTCCGAGACCTAATGGTGATTTTTTTTCCAATGGTTCGACAGCTCTTGAGGGCCTAGGCCGCCTCAGTTTTCGAGGCTTCACGATCACACTCAGACACACCACACTCGATAGGACTCCTCTGGACGAGTGACCAGCTCGTCGCAGAGACCTCTAACTGACAACACACAACACTCACAAGAGACCGACATCCATGCCACCGGTGGGATTCGAACCCACAATCCTTGTAAGCGAGCGGCCGCAGACCCACGCCTTAGACCGCACGGCCACTGGGATCTGCAATGGTGATTTAGGGGACAATATCTAAATATGTGTAAAAGAAAATTGGGAAGTGATGGTGTGAACTGATTTCAAGTATCTTGATACGGGCCAATGGCTTAATATTAGGCGTATAGAAGAGGGCAATATCGTAAATAGCTGGCAGATCTTAGTTGATCACGAAGGATTATAATGTATGGAATTAGGGAAGATTTATTTGTTGCCGATGCTAGTCACGAATCATTGATGCATGAACGTGATGCACGTAAGAATTTTATATTTTTGGTGAAAAATTCTGACAGGACAAGGCGATGAACCTTATTGACTGATATTGGCAAAATAAATTTCAACGTGTGTCTAGCAAAATAAATGGGAAAGTGTGTCTAGTAAATAAATGGGAAAGTGTGTCTAGCTAAATAAATGGCAAACTGTGTCAAGCAAAATAAATGGGAAAGTGTTTCTAGCTAAATAAATGGCAAACTGTGTCAAGCAAAATAAATGGGAAAGTGTGTCTAGCTAAATAAATGGGAAACTGTGTCTAGCAAAATAAATAGCAATGTGTCTAGTAAAATAAATGGGAAAGTGTGTCTAGCTAAATAAATGGCAAACTGTGTCTAGCAATATAAATGGGAAAGTGTTTCTAGCAAAATAAATGGGAAAGTGTCTAGCTAAATAAATGGCAAAACTGTGTCTAAAAAATAAATGGGAAAGTGTATCTAGCTAAATAAATGACAAACTGTGTTAGCAAAATAAATGCAACGTGTCTAGTAAAAAATGGGAAAGTGTGTCTAGCAATAATGGAAATGTGTCAGCAAATAAATGGGAAAGTGTGTCTAGCTAAATAAATGGGAAACTGTGTCTAGCAAAATAAATAGCAATGTGTCTAGTAAAATAAATGGAAAGTGTGTCTAGCTAAATAAATGGCAAACTGTGTCTAGCAATATAAATGGGAAAGTGTTTCTAGCAAAATAAATGGGAAAGTGTTAGCTAAAAAATGGCAACTGGTCTAAAAATAAATGGAAAGTGTATCTAGCTAAATAAATGACAACTGTGTTAGCAAAATAAATAGCAAGTGTCTAGTAAAAAATGGGAAAGGTGTCTAGAAAAATAAATGGGAAAGTGTGTCTAGCAAAATAAATGGGAAAGTGTTTATAGCAAAATAAATGGGAAAGTGTCTAGCTAAATAAATGGCAAACTGTGTCTAGCAAAATAAATAGCAACGTGTGTCTAGCATACCGCTTGATATGCATGTACCGTCTGACACTTTCCTTTCCGGTCTGAAAGTATCCTTCTTTCCACTAATCCCGTCAGTGTTTCTTCCATCCATGACTCTTATTAATTTCTGTCCCTCTGTTTTCTCTTCCCGTGAATTGCATTGTACCATTTCTGTAATCTCTGTGTTTCCTCTCTATACTCGTCTTTCCAGATACAGTAAATTGTATACGATGGCGCTGTCAATTTAAATAACCAATTCTGTTTTTCTCTTATTCTCTAAATGTTTTTGATGCTAATACGCTTTGGCAATTTTAAAAATCGACAGGAAGTACGTCAAAAGACACGTCAGGTGGGCAGAAGCTTTATCAGAGTTGAAATACGGCACGAAAAAAAAATGGTAGGAGATGGAAGTGTAGGAATAAGAACGTGAGGAGACTTAATTCGAGAACCCACTTCACCGAGTCGCAGGATCGATTCGCCTTCAAGTGCCTTGTGCTAGTGATGTATGGGTGGGTGTCGGGCGCGCTATTTCATCACCGAACGGACTGCTCAACATGCAGCGCTCTTGCGCAAACACGAAGATAATAAGCCCTTCTTCTACTGCTTCTTCAGAACTTTGAAGATGAGCTGCAATTACTTCGACAATAATTACGTCTGACTGCGTGTATGCATTCCATATATGAGTACGTACACTATAGATAGCTCAGTGGAAATTCTGAATTAATGACTCTAACAGTTAGTGATATAATGTGAGATATAGGGTAAGTACAATTTATCGCCACCATCAACATTCGAGTCGTTGGTCTCTCTGTATATTTTATTCCCACTAAGCATCTGTTCGTCACAGTGGGTTATTTCTTAGTGACTGCACTGATACTGTATTTGTCCTCGTGCAGACATTTACCATGTGTTGCAGCCATCTGTCAGTTGGTCTTTCAACTTACCAGAATGTGTTATTCTCTGATATCTCTTTATATTAGGCCTTAGAGTGTTTTTAACATACCGCATAGTAAACTGTGTTTACCTTGCGTAATTGTTATCACACATCGACAAATTACTTTTTAAGACCACTTTTTTTTAAACAACGAAATCTGTTGTGTTCGACATTGTTAACTTTTCTGCGCAGAGGGTTTGCAAATCACATCAGATTTATTACATTGTTTTAATAATTTTGAATATAAACGGCCCTGAAGATGTGATTTGTTCTGTAACGAAATGCGATTCACTGCGAAGCTGTACTGAGATGTAGCCATTTGCTTGCTGTAAAAGTAAGCAGCTGCTAGAATTCAGTTTCATTGTTGTAGAATTATAGATCTAATCATTTTTAACTATGGCACTTTGGAGGTGAGTAGTCAGCCTCACACCGCGGCCTCCTTATCCCCGGGAAAATAGCCTCCGGTACCCACTGAAGAAGACACTGGATGGGCCTCGTAGCCGGTCTGGATGCTTGGGACGAGGGTGACATCTGTTGTCCTTACCGGGCACCGAACGATTATTCCTCGGTTGTTCAGGGTGTAGTCTGGTCAGTATACCGACTGAACTATTGCGGCCCCAGGAACTGAGGTACGATCAGGGTGTAGTCTGGTCAGTATACCGACTGAACTACTGCGGCCCCAGGAACTGACGTACGATCAGGGTGTAGTCTGGTCAGTATACCGACTGAACTACTGCGGCCCGAGGAACTGAGGTACGATCAGGGTGTAGTCTGGTCAGTATACCGACTGAATTACTGCGGCCCCAGGAACTGAGGTACGATCAGGGTGTAGTCTGGTCAGTATACCGACTGAACTACTGCGGTCCCAGGAACTGACGTACGATCAGGGTGTAGTCTGGTCAGTATACCGACTGAACTACTGCGGCCCCAGGAACTGAGGTACGATCAGGGTGTAGTCTGGTCAGTATACCGACTGAACTACTGCGGCCCCAGGAACTGAGGTACGATCAGGGTGTAGTCTGGTCAGTATACCGACTGAACTACTGCGGCCCCAGGAACTAAGGTACGATCAGGGTGTAGTCTGGTCAGTATACCGACTGAACTACTGCGGCCCCAGGAACTGAGGTACGATCAGGGTGTAGTCTGGTCAGTATACCGACTGAATTACTGCGGCCCCAGGAACTGAGGTACGATCAGGGTGTAGTCTGGTCAGTATACCGACTGAACTACTGCGGCCCGAGGAACTGAGGTACGATCAGGGTGTAGTCTGGTCAGTATACCGACTGAATTACTGCGGCCCCAGGAACTGAGGTACGATCAGGGTGTAGTCTGGTCAGTATACCGACTGAACTACTGCGGCCCCAGGAACTGAGGTACGATCAGGGTGTAGTCTGGTCAGTATACCGACTGAACTACTGCGGCCCCAGGAACTGAGGTACGATCAGGGTGTAGTCTGGTCAGTATACCGACTGAACTACTGCGGCCCCAGGAACTGAGGTACGATCAGGGTGTAGTCTGGTCAGTATACCGACTGAACTACTGCGGCCCCAGGAACTGAGGTACGATCAGGGTATAGTCTGGTCAGTATACCGACTGAACTACTGCGGCCCCAGGAACTGAGGTACGATCAGGGTGTAGTCTGGTCAGTATACCGACTGAACTACTGCGGCCCCAGGAACTGAGGTACGATCAGGGTATAGTCTGGTCAGTATACCGACTGAACTACTGCGGCCCCAGGAACTGAGGTACGATCAGGGTGTAGTCTGGTCAGTATACCGACTGAACTACTGCGGCCCCAGGAACTGACGTACGATCAGGGTGTAGTCTGGTCAGTATACCGACTGAATTACTGCGGCCCCAGGAACTGAGGTACGATCAATTTTTTCGTATTCCTCGGCTGTGCATGGAGGTGGGTGTTCTGGTTTACGGGCACACCGCTTCAGCCCGTGAAACAGACCTCCCATTTCCCTTTGAACGGAAAAACTGGGTTGACCCCAGAGCCGGCGTGTAAGTCGTCGACAGTGGTAAAATTTCTACCCTTACCAACAAGCGATCCCCTTTTTTTTCAAGTCGTTTAGCCTGTAGCCAAGTTACTATACTCAGGGAGCTACCATGGCCCTTTGGCTGGTATATTTAACGGTATTCTAAATGCTTTTGTACATGCGTGACATTACATTAATGTAAAAATAGAATGGAAATGTTTTCTCCAAACTTGAAGCTGAGGGTTTTCTTTGCGGCCCAGCCATCTTGTGAGCCCACATTGTCTGGTTAACAAAACCTCAGTGTCTTCTGGAAGGTGTCCTTGTAGCAAATTAGTCCTTGTTTTGTGTAGCATTGCTACCCGTAACGGACCGCAGTGAAAGATGTGTGTAATGTGTCTTGCTTTCAATTTATCAGCAACCATTGCAAGGATGAGGTCTCTCCCATTATCCAGGCCACACAAATGTCAGTACTGCATGGATTGGTTGGAGCTTCCACTGTCCCCTGCAGCCCAGTCTGTGTACTGCTGCTCGGGCTTCATAATCAACCAATATGTAGAGATGGGGGAATCCCAGGAGACTCTGAATTGCGGTATTCATAACTCCAGTACCTGTGTAGGCTGACCTATGAAATTTGCTGAGTTAGGTTTTAATTTCGCCCCGAACTACCAAGCTGTGGTGTGCATCACTGCACTGTCCTACATTCGGTCCCTACGTACTACCGAAAGTACCACGGCAAGTCCTGAGGTACTGTTCATGTTGTAAACCCAAGGTCCTTTAATACTGTCAACATGTTACTTTCTGAAAAGTGTATGGGGCAGTGCTACCGGGAGCTGAGCAATCTTGTAAGTTGATTTGGACACCGCAGTTTAGTTGAGGCCTTTGCTATTCTGGGATTTTACGCGGCGTAGGGTGTAGATAGTTACCGAAGTTTCGGGACAACCTATCATCCCATATTTAACAGTCAAGCAATCAAAGACTGCTTGACCGTTGAAGATGGGAACAATAGGTTATTCCGAAACGTCGGTGACTACCAGGCAAAGCTGTGTGTGCTGTACAATGTATGAGCGTGAACAGTTGAGTATATACACAGTGAAATTGACTGAGAATCACTGTTTTATGGCCCGGTGTTTTAGTTCCTAATGAATGCAGCACGCACGACGTTTGTGCTGCGTGTACGCATTCCGTGTCTTCTGTTCTCAGTTCCCAACGACCGGTTTAGCATATCCAAGTTTATGTGGTGTGTTATGAGTTTTGAAGCTCTCGCTGCAGGCGTCGCTTCATTAATAGTCTTCTGGTTACTGCAACGTTTACGATAATAGGTTTGTTACAAAGTTTCGGAGGAATTTGCTGCTTCCATCTTCAAGGTGGCTGAACGTGGTTCAGGTTCGTCATGAAATGATTGCGAGGAAGAAATGTGTCATTGTTATACGAAGGTTTGAAATGTTGTGTCAAATCGGAGCTACGGAAGGTGAAGCATGCAGGCAATATGCCACGTGTTTTATTGTGTAGTTCTGGCAGAAGTTTGATTGTGTTGGGGTCGCTACTTGTCGTTGTTCTTAGTGCGTATTTGTCGGGAGTTTCGTTTCAGTAATGCCAGTTACTTTATTGCGTGATTGTAATTTTATTTCTGTATTTATGCCATGTTCTGAGGTCGGTGTTTAGAAACGAAGCTCAAGGTTGCCCGCCATAGCTATGTTCGTAACTTTCGGCACGTATATTGACAGGCTTGTAAAATATTCATAGACACACTGTAATTCCTGTCCGTCCATTTTTGAATGTCGAAATTAAATTTTAGATCGTAGTGCTACAAAGGTAGCAGCGTTACTGTCCGCTTAAAAAAACGTAGACAACTAAAGGACCTGGCAATATGCTATTACAGTATTGGAGTCTTTTCCTTTCATAAAAGAAAATATTATGCTTACGATCTGACAGTGCTCTTTGTATGTATGTCTGTATGTATCTAAACTTTTGAAACAGTCTATCGATTTTCTCGTAATGTCGTATAAGAAACAATTTTTCGTCATCTCTAATGTAAAACGAGCTATAAAGTACATTGAATGTGTAAGCTTGTATGGTTCATTTTATAATAACATTTAATACTATCTTGAAGATGAAGACAGCCGGATGCTCCAAAACGTTGGTATTTTTTACCATTCTCCACAACGGCATGTTCTTTATCTTACGGTGTGTAGTTCTTTATAATTTAATTTTCATTCCCCATAAGGGATGAGTTCATCGCATTTGTGTTTCTTCGGTATATTTAAGAGCTTTACTTAAACGGATCATCTCTCACTGCCCAAGTCTTCCGTCGGTTACAGAATATCACTTCTTTTTATCTTATTATCTACATTTCGTTTTCATGTAAGTACAGTCGAACCCGGTTATAACGAAATCGGTTTATACGACACCTCGTTTATAACGTCAGATATTCTGTGGTACCAATTAATTCCTCACTGTTAACCATAACATTACGCTCCTCGGTTAAAACAACACTCGTTTATAACGACACATAATATTCAGTTCCTTTCATGACGTTATAACCGAGTTCGACTGAAATTTGAAAAGCTTACAAGCCTTTGTTAGCCTGAAATCTGTAGTCTTCTGGGTTATTACACGGCGTCGTGTGGTAATTGTTTACCGACGTTTCGGAACAACGTATCGGTCCCATCTTCACGGGTCAAGATTCCATGTAGGAAAGCTACTTTCATACTTGGAAGATACCCGTGAAGATGGGACCGATACGTTGTTCCGAAACGTCGGTAAATAATTACCACACGACGCCGTGTAATAACCCAGAAGACTACAGATTTCATCAACATCGCGGCGGAAGTCTGAAATCAAGCTTTGTTAGCCTGTTCATAACAGCTGTTGCCAAAGCGACTGTTGAGTGTGACTGCACACCTTTGCAATATTGTTACATTTAGATCCACCATTTTGCTGATGACAGGATTGATATACCGGACGTTTATTCCATTGTTTTGAGAACACTAAGAACAAAACGAAAGATGTGTGCGTGTAGGTTACGCTGAAGTACATTTTTGCTTTAAAGTTCATGAATCTTGACCTGTCACGTGGTAGTTGGCTGGTCCCGTCAGCCCGGTGTAGCCCACATACAAATATGGTGATTACCTGTCCGGTAGTTACATGTGGGTGATAATTCAGCCTGAAGTTCCCGCCGTTTTATCTCTGAGGGAATGAACTCCAGCCTTGTTTCCTTGAGCTGATTTGGATATGATGTGAGAAGTAAAAGTCCTTTCAATGTCCGTAATGAATCTTCGATCTCCGGCGTGTGGAGATTGATATGCAGCACAATGTGCTAGGAATAATGTCTGAACCCGAAGGACATGAAAAAGTGGGTTACTGAATAGGACTGTGTCATGCTCGTATTTCTTTGTGTGGTTTATTTTAAGACGCTACTGTTATATCAGACTGAACTGGAACGTGGTAGGCGGTAGTGGAATGACAATGGAGAAATGGGAGTAGTCAGTCACAACAGTGTTTGTAATATTTTGCTGTATATTGTGTAACGTACTGCAACATATTTCCGCTTTTTTTTTTGTAAAGAAAAAGCCACCATCAGGTGACGTAAAATACTTAAATATTATCACACAAAACACATAATTTTTATTTTTATGTATTTGAGACTCAGGATAGGGACAGGTGTCGGACTCTTGTGAGTGCGGTAATGAACCTCCGGGTTCCATAAAATGTGGGGAATTTCTTGACTAGCTGACGACCTGTTAGCTTTTCAAGAAGGACTGTGCTACATGGAGTTAGTTAGTTAGTTAGTTAGTTAGTTAGTTATGTATGTGAGATCTCAGCTATACAGTACTGTGTTGTAGAGAAAAAAAAAATGTATTGAAATATATTAAGATCATTATCCAGTACTTACAGTGTGAAAAGCAGGATTCTCACACCAAATAGGGCTCGAGGATATCAATTCCGTAATTAATCTAAAATAGAGTGCGAGCCCCTCCGGTGGTATCTCCACCTTGCCGTGGTAGAGGGGCTTGTGAGTTCCGGTAACCCTGAATTGCTACCAGTAGTGTCTCCGAAGCCGGACAGATCAAGAGGGTAGGAACCAGACAAAGAGAGGTGCCTAGGAGAAGGGAACTGCGATAAAGATTCCTCTGATGCCGGAAGCTAGCGACGTCATTAACGACTTGAAGCAAACAGCAAATGACGCTCGAGATGGTTCATGATCGTGTAACAACAGGCGTGACCGGAGTGGACTACAACGGTATTAGTTGTAACGAACGTCATCACATTGTGATGTTAATAGTATAAAAATTAAGTCAATATCTATACAAGCACAACTAAATTATATTTATTATATAGAACTATATGTTTCGACCTATTTCAGGTCATTCTCAGGTTCACAAACATATTGAGGAAGAAGTAAACATTACGCATGTAGACAATTGGTCATCACATGTGTATCGGAGCGAAGAACAATACGTATTTCGAATTAACGCTGTAGAAAACAGAGAAATTCGTGTTCTTCAAGGAATACGTTTGTTCGTCATTTGTAGGTTTTGCTTTTCTGTGGCTCAACAGCCCACGATAAGTGATAAGTGTGTCCCTGTCACCACGATAAGTGTGTCCCTGTCACCACGATAAGTGTGTCCCTGTCACCACGATAACTGTGTCCCTGTCACCACAGCATGGCGCGTCCTCGGGTTGCGATGGAGCAACGGCCTGTGGATATGGAGGGTAGCTGCGAATACTTTGAATAAGTAGTCGCGGACAGTCGACAAGGGGTGGCCCTCCAGCTTGGGGGTTGGGCGAGGTGCTAACAACTGCTCTCCTTAAAAAATATATCATGTTACGAAACACTACACAAAGCTTCGGATCTGGACTGATTCTTTGGATGGGGACAGGTGGCGGGCTGTTGTGAGTGCGGCAATGAACCTTCGGGTTCCATAAAACGCGGGGAATTTCTTGACTAGCTGACGACCTGTTAGCTTCTGAAGAAGGACTCTGCTCCATGGCGTTAGTTAGTTAATTAGTTAGTGGCGCAACAGCCCAACTCGGACCCAGGCCGCCTAATTGTTGAGGTTTCTAGACCACACACAATTAGACACACACACACACACACAGTCGGTAGGACTCCTCTGAACGAGTGATCAGCTCGTCGCAGAGGCCGCTACCTGCACAATACACAACAAACATAACAGACGAACATCAATGCCCTCAGGGGGATTCGAACCCGCAATACCAGCAGTCAAGCGGCCGCAGACCTACGTCGTAGACCGCGCAGCCACCGGGATCGGCCTGTTGCAAGTTCCTCGAGATAATTACGTGTAGAGAGAGCGAAGGCGCCAGCTGTTTTGTTGTACATACTTTTCCTAACTTGTTATTCTGATTGTACACGTTGTCGGTCTCCGCTACTCAAAATGGCAGGTAAGAAATTATCAGTTGAAAGTTGATGTTCGTTAATTTGTAACGAAGCTGGGATGATCTGCCAGTAGTCTACCGGCCATGGGTTGGACGATCGAGAAATTGGGGTTCGATTTCCGATAGGGAAAGGCTCTTATGTTTTCACAGCTTTCAGACAGGCTGTGAGGTCCACGTGACCTCCCACCAGTGTGTATCGTCTACGGTGCTAATGAGGCTGACGAGATAAGTGATCGCTGACCTCCATCCAGTGCCGAGTTTGCGAATGCGTGGAGCCTTTCTTTTACTCCCACCCCACGTGTGTCTTAGTGGCGTTGTGTTTTATTAGACACAGAGATGCCGTCTTTTAAGTTTAGAAAAGAGCGAATTTCATAGTACAGTCGAACTCGGTTATAACGTCACGAAAGGGGTACTGAATATTTTGTGTCGTTATAAACGAGTGTTGTTATAACCGAGGAGTGTATTGTTATGTTTAACAGTGACGAATTAATTGGTACCGCAGAGTATCTGATTGTATAGGCGAGGTGTCGTATAAACCGATGTCGTTATAACCGGGTTCCACTGTATTTCCTACAGGTATGTCCTCGTGCTGAACCTGAAGGTCACTGTGCCCACCAAGTGTTGTCAGTTGATTTAGCGAGTTTCCTGCGGTCATTGTACTTCTCCGAAATCGGCTGATATCGCCCGTTGACTGTCATCACCAAATGCAGCACGTGCACCCTGTGTGCCCGCCACGTGCTGAGCCACAATACGAGGAGGAGCTGTGTTACCCCGCCTTGCATTCACGGCAAAACGTGACGGTGTAGCTGATGCATCGTGTTCGAGAGACACCCAGTTCATATCTTTACCAGGAGATCGACCATTGCTGTACTGATGCTGGTAACGTGGCATTGGACCCACTGCCTGTTTAATTACAATTTCAATAGCCTGTTCTTGACAGTATGTAGGAGTGTAGTGTTTGAGTCAGTACTGTCCACTCTGCTTGGACAAGAGCAATGAGACCAGTTACAGAGAAAGGGCAGAAACACGAAACACAACACAGGCAATGTAAATATATAAACGTAACATCGAGGCGCGTTCGCGTAACAATTGTTGCCGTGGAAAAGCGTTAAATATTACATATTCCGGGTATGTGTCTGTAGCCTTAGTTATCAGGCATGCAAAGCGCATGCGCTGTATTATATTGTCATCTGTGGCCTGTCTGGCTGTACCATATTTTTCGACATCACATAAATGAAACGATTTTCGGAAAAAAAAAGTTATTGAACATAAAATGTGTGTTTTGATTTTCTCTACAAATTGTGTCTGAAACATTTCTCATTCTAAGAAGAACTGAGCGAGATATTATCATAAATGTACATAGGTCTTCGTGTAAAGTACCGTTATTGTTGTCAGATTTTAATGAAACTTGAATTTCTCGGCAGATTTTGTAACAATAATCCAAAGTGAAAATTCATGAAAATCCGTCGAGTGGGAGCCGAGTTGTTCCATGCGGACAGACAGACAGGTAGACGTGACAAAGCTATAGTCGCTTTCGCAATTTTGCGAAAGCTACTGAAATTACAAAGACAACTCACTAACACACTCAGAGAATCTGGTCATAATCGAAGGGACTGGCAACTGAATTAACCCTTTGAAGACGAAAATTATCACGAAATATGGTTAAAGATTCAGTTCGTACCGCGCAGTAAACACTATCACGGCTATAAAAGTCGCTCAAATTTGTATAGGGAAATAATCTCTGTTTGTTCTGAGGACCGTAGTAGACACACAAGTGCACTGTTGTGGGCAGAACGTGAAGTGTTAAGTCTGGCGGTACATATAGTAACCACTGGTCTTCATACATTTAATGCGTGATTGATGAATTTATTTCTGAACATGTCGACACCCCCACAGATAGCTTTAAGAGGTGATGGGTGAATAGCGGAAAGACAGCTGCTTGGCGCCTTCTGACACCAAGTACGAAACTGTGAGCTAAAATACTGCGTACTTGTACGCGTATTGTGAATGGTTAAAGAAGACTGCACATATGTACTGTTTGACGTCGTAGTGAGGCATTACCGAGCCGTTCTTTATTGACAGAATGTCAGACGGGTTTAAGGCACAGGCGTAAGAAGTGTAAAATACAGTATCAGGAGACCGTCAAGACAGGAAACGGAAATCGTTAGAGCCCGAATGAAACACAACAACGCATTGGGTTGCGTGATGAGGAAATAGAGGTCTGTAGTCAATAAGCAACCTCTGGCCAGATCTTTGGTAACAGTCAGTAGTTGATAGAGATGATGTTGATGATCCGTGATGTAGAATCTTCCTTCAGTCGCTGGTACGTTTCAGCTGGGTATGGTTTTGTGGGTTCGAAAATTTCATGACCGCGTAAACAGAAGCTGCCCGCCGTGAAATTGTCTTGAAGGGATTAAATCCGACCTGTAGTTGCTACATGTTTCTGTTAAATTAGTGTGTGCTTGTGATGCTTAAACGGCCTCTTACCTTAAAACTTACGTATCAAAATTTTGTATGCATTTCTTGTCACCTTGTACATACCTTTTGTGAGCTCTGTCAGTACCATCACACTGCTGTACTCCCACTGAAAATTTAGGGTGCAGTCAGCGAGATATTGCTGTTGTTTTGCTTCTTCTACCAGTTTCGCTTTACAGATATTAGTCTGTATATTAGTCGTGAAGTAAGTATATATACGTGTTGTATACGTATTTGTGTCGTGAATGTAGGCGTACATGTATTGTTGTTATTATTATTATTATTATTGTTGTTGTCAATTTTATTTTTGATATAATATTCTCATTACTTCAAAAATCCTGAGATGCCAAGAGTCCAACTGAGTGTGATCGTGGAGCCTCGAAAATAAGGAGGCCCTGGCCCACTAGGGGTTATTGCGCCGTTGGGGAAAAAAGTTGAAGTCGATAATGGTACTGTCATGAACTGAAGAGTGGAGTGTGATAGCAGACAGTGACTGGGGAAATTTGTGTTCTACAGGCAGGCCTATTTTGACAGACTAATCCCAGCTTGTGTAGCTGCACGTTACACACTGCTGAGACAGAAAATATGGACCTTCCCTTCAAGGCCTTTACGTGTCTTTTTTATGAATATGTTGCCTTGTTCATAATTATGTGAAGAAATTCTTTAACTTTTGTACTGTGCCATCTGTTTGACATTCCGTACCTCCGTAGATCGTTCCATCTCTGACGGCACAAACAACGCTACCCCAAACGTACTCAGTCAATACAACAAATCACAATGTATCAATTTATTTATAACAGGTCAATGAATCATGAAACAGTGCTTACAGAAACATCGTAGAAAGTCACATATAATCACCATAACCAAAAAACCATCTCGATAATAAATTAAAGAGGCTCCACACAGCTCAATGAACACTTGGTAGTGCTCAGGTAGACAACAAGCCTCACGCACTCTGCAGCACTACCAAGGACTTCAGAATCCTATAATATCGCTTGCCGAAACGTAAATTTAGAAGCAAGAGCCGAAAAAGACTTTAGATGTTACAATCTCGCAGCCAGGATGTTGAGTGACCCTAGGAATAAGCACACGTAAAGAGGTAAACAGTTTGGAACAAACCACTATAGCCACAGGGGAGGAAAGGACAGGTACAACTGTATGAAGACGAGGGGTGGCAGTTATCGTCCGGCGGAACTGCCTCGTGCTCAGGTCACGTAACACGGCACAGTACTATCTGTAATTTCCTTCGTATTTACTTAGGCGCAAGGCTTTTCACACTTTAATTTCGTTTAATGTGCCTAACATAACATATTAGTCATTTAATGTATACAGGATATCCCCCTTTATTCGTACGATACTCGCACATTGGCGTCTGATGCGTGATTGTCTATGCTTGGTACCGAACTCTGCATAGTACCTATTGTTTCTAATTGGGTACTTCATTGGGTACTACTACTACTTCTACTACTACTCATTGGGTACGTACAAATTATTTTCATTTGAACAAACTACTCATGTTAATATACAGACGTGTTACAAATAATCTTGAGCGCAGATGAAGGTAAAGCAGGCCCTCTACAGGCCCTTAGGTCTGCTTTCTAGACAATCGGCATAGGAGGCGGCATGGTTGTCAGCCATACGCACGGGCCACCTTTACCCACCGTATATATCTTTGCTACTCATTTCTGTTAGAGGCTGAGTCGACCCCAGAGCCATAGTGCGGCCGGAAGGATTAAGTCAATGAAAAATCCCAGTGACTCTATCGGGAGTCGAACCCGCGACCTTCCGGCTTGCAGCGCAGTGCTTCAACCAACTGCGCCACCGCGTATCCCAATCTTGAACTCATCTCGGCCGATATTTATATTATTTTAATGTAAAAAATAATTGGTTATTTGGTTACTTACCGACAGTTTGTCACCATGAAGTTACACGGCGACGAACGAAATGGGTACGTCACTGTGAGCAGTAGAGAGGTTTACGATGACACACCGTTAGCGAATAATGATAACTGCAGCCTCCGAAACAGCTCCGTACTGGTCCGATGGATGTAATAAGGTGTTAATATGCGTGATTTCGGGCTCACGTCACGGTGTGAATGAGGTCTTGGCTCTTCTGGGATTTTACGCAGCGTTGAGTGGTAGTTACCGAAGTTTCGGGACAACCTATCGGTCCCATCTTCAAGGGTCTTGGACAACTAACTACCAGTGAACGCTGCCTAACATCCCAGTAGAGCGCAGACATCAAGATATTAATAGCAACTGCACCGTGACTTACTTTAGTGACTATGTGACTATGTCACTCTTGGCATGTTTCGGAAATTCATTGTCTTGAATTTCTTAATTTCTCTCATGTCCTCCTAGAAAATTTACCAGTAGAGGGTGATCCTGTGTTGATGTTGTTTAGGTACGGAGTGAAAGTGGGCTGTGCTACCGACGTTTCGGTGGATACTGATGCTTAGATTTTCAGGGTCGGATTGAATATGTTACACTACTTCGATTCTCACTACAGAAACGTCGTGTTGGCGACACAGTTCACTGCCCTTCTGTACCAACACCCACCCTCTGACGTCTGTTCCGCCCCCATCTCATAATAAATTACGAACGTCTCTACACGTGAACTACTGAACAAATAGCAGTGGCGATGAGGAAGAATGCAAAACCATAAGTTTAATTATAACCAATATTAAACCGCAAACCTCAGTAAATAATTCGGATATCAGTGTGCAGCATTGTTGATATTGTTGTGGTTATTTCATGGAATTAGTCGATTTTAAATTGGATTAGGAGTTCACGGTACTGTCTCGTATGGTTGTGCCCTGTTGATGGCCTCCGTGTTGCGTTGTGCGTTTCCTGATACACAATCGTGTCACAGGTTGGATTGCATTTTAGCCCTTATTGCATCAGAGAAAAAGACTGCAAATGGCATACCTCATGACACAGCACACCGACTTTATAAAGGTCTTATTTGCTGTGAGAATATGTAGCGTTTGTAGTTACACAGGTAAATGTAATTTTATTTACGGATGTAGGAAAGTTACAAGTTTCACATAAATCGGACAATAAATTAGAAGTTATTTTTACGCCAGTAAGTAAAGTATGGATTTCACTGCGCTGAATTTTGCGAAACCTGCAGTGAGTAACTAAATTTCTGTGAGCATCTTCTGTATCGAATCTGTTCCAAACTTGACGAAAAATTTAGAAAACATGGGGAAAATGTCATTTACATCCTTAAACGAAGTAGATATTTTAGTTCAACGTGTTCATGAAACTGGTAGCTTACTCAGTGACGTAATGTGTAGGACATCTGCGAGTTTCACCCAGATCGGTCAAGAAATGCAAGGTAGCAACGTATGGCTCTCACTGAGCGGACAAGTCTTCGTAAAGTAATTTAATAAGAAATTTTTAAAAATCCAATAAATGAGTTAGTAGCTGATACTGAGTCACGTGACTATATGTCTGCAAATAAGGCGTTATTTCTTACTTTTCAAAGAACGCCTCGTAATCGAGCAGGTATTTGTAATGGTGAGGCTCTGGTATTTTGTAGTGTGAGACTCCGCTGTGGTTTATGTATGGGGTCAAGTGGTGCGGATCCTCAAACACACGTATTTATTGATGAGATTATTTTGTTGTAGTTAAGTGGCAGTCAGATGTTTCAGCTGCATTTTGACTGCGCTGTCTTCAGGCTGTAGAAAAGATTGTATATAGATGAAAATTATGTATTGTTATGCACAGTGGTATTAAAATTAGTATAAAGTGTTATAAGATATTAATTTAATAATTTAATAATCAGTCAAAATTATAAAAAAAATTAGTACAAAAATTAAAATTAGTGTAATAATTGTGATTATTTAAATCAAAATTATATCAAAAGTATGTCGTCGTATGTTAGATTTATTATTAAAATTATAATAATTTAATAATAGGTGCATATCTAATTGATGATGGCAAGTCTTTTATGTACGTATGTAATTGGCGTATCAGTTGTTATGTTTGAACCTGTATATAGCAATACATGCTGTTCCTTAGCGTATAATTGTTACTAAAGTCTGATGATGGTTTAATGAAAATGAAGCCGAAACATGTAGCAGCAGCGTTAATGACAACGGAGTAATTTTCTCAATAAGTAGCTGTGTGTGTGACGTTGTTGGTCACTCGATTATGGCTCTGTGTCTTTGCTGTAGGGAAATAAGCTGGCTTTCTCTCTGTTTTCCTGTTCTGTATCTCATCCTCTTCCACCGTTATCCTCTTCTGTCCTTTCATGTCCAATCCTATCCTATCCCTTCCTAGTCTTGTTCTGTCCTGTAGTCCCCTCTTCAATCCTCTCTCGCCTTGTCCTGCTCTGTCCTTTCCTGTCCAGTCGTATTCTGTTCCCTCTTATGTAGTTCTCTTTTACCCAATCGTAACCTATACGACCTTCTCTGCCTCTTCGACAACTTTCCGTTCGTTCATCGATTCAGTTATCGTCCTTTCATCTGTACGATTATTTGTTTTTCTGTCCCTGATTCTTTGCGTGTCTTATTTCTCACATTCTGCAGTTGCAGTCAGCACGACTGAAGCGCCGTGCTGTTGTTGGAAGTCACCTCTCTTGTCACTGGAAGTCACCTCTCTTGTCACTGGAAGTCACCTCTCTTGTCACTGGAAGTCACCTCTCTTGTCACTGGAAGTCACATCTCTTGTCACTGGAAGTCACCTCTCTTGTCACTGGAAGTCACCTCTCTTGTCACTGGAAGTCACATCTCTTGTCACTGGAAGTCACCTCTCTTGTCACTGGAAGTCACCTCTCTTGTCACTGGAAGTCACCTCTCTTGTCACTGGAAGTCACCTCTCTTGTCACCAGCCTTCTGTAAACACGCTGAAACACTGAATGGAGGAAACCGTATTAAATTTCAAGGATGACTGGACTTAAAAATAAGAATTCTTTTAATTTATGATTTCATTACCCGTTTTACATCCCAAAAATATCGTCTGGTTTTGTAGTTAAGGTGTCATTTGCCGACTCATGTTACGTCATGTAAATTAGAGTAAAGGCAAAGTTAAAGCAAGCCCATTACAGGCCTGGACAGGCCCTTAGGATTCCAGGAGGTTGAGGCTCCCAGATTTCCAGACAGTCGGCACATGAAGGTGGTAAAGTTGTCAGTCCTACGCACCGCTCGCCTTTACCACCCAGGAAATATTCCTGGTACTCATTTCTGTTGGAGACTGAGTCGACTCCAGGGCTATATTGCGGCCGGAAGGGCTAAGTCAATGAAAAATTCCAATGACCCATCGGGAATCGAACCCGCGACCTTACGGCTTGTAGCGCAGTGTAATAAAGTGGAGTAAGTAAATGATAAAGTTTCCGGTATGTTGAAGTTGTGTATTAGGATCAGAATTCAGTCAGCTTCTCAGCAACAGGAATTAAATTTTGTTATTGAATTTTGGAACATTTAATGAACATTGGCTATTTGGCTGGCACTCATATTATCGCCAGTAACAGGCTGGCACTCACATTATCGCCAGTAACAGGCTGGCACTCATATTATCGCCAGTAACACATTGCCCATCTGCATGAGACCAATGCTGCAGGAAGGTGGTAACATACGTAGAGATCTAATTATGAACGACGAGAAACATAATGTTGGGATTCAAGTGGAAGTTTTATGTAGAAGTATGTCTGTTCATTGTTTGACTGTGCTAAGGCTGTGTAACGTAAAACGGTACCATAATTAATAAATTATGAATTACAGATGATGTGGAAGGAAGCCTAATTCTAGGTGCTAGTGTCTATTTAGGCATGCGCCTGGAGGGACTGAAAACAATCACAGATTTATCTGTCTTGGCTTTGAAATAGTGACCCTCTGAATTCGAAGCAGGATTTCTGACATTTTTCCGTAATTTTGTACGTAGTATAAAATCAACAATTTGTAAACACAATATATATAATGACACAGTTTTTTCTTCTATATATCGGCGATGGATCGCCATCTTCAGGGAGAAACACTAATATTTAAAACCTCATTAAATTTTTGATTTTATAATAAGAAATATGTCTCATTGCACGAAATGAATGACGTCAAAATAGTCCTACGTAATATTCGGTGCAAGATAAATTTACGGAAAACCCCGTGTCGTGTCGTAACAGGCAACTGGGCGAAATGATGGCGATGACGATGACGGTGGTGATGTTGATGGTGACGTATACAATCAGTCCCGATACCTGGTACAGGAATTTATGGAGAAGAAACTCTCGAGGCTGTATTTTTCACTTTTTTTTTCTGTCCAATTTCCCTACGTTTGCAGCAGTAAAATGTCTGCTGCCGGTATTGTGATGTGACTTGTCAGTTCCTTCAAATGTATCGACCGCTAGCGTGGCACTGACGTCGGTACTGCGCCTATACACATTATGTGCACAATATAATCGCACGTTCTTGCCATTTCTCTGCTTTTCATTGTGCTCAGGATCCTATCTGCCTCCCAACTGACTTGGCTGTATATCCTCAATACATATTTCTTGCAGTTCTAAATAAATAACACGAAACACTTCTTTTCCGGTGAATATTTTCACGTCATTCCCGTATGGTAAGACAACAAATACACGTTATGCACGAAACTGCTTTGCTCGTATGTGGCCATTTAATAACTGCCTTCTAGATCTACAGGCGTTAACTAAACTATATTACATAACTAACTAACTAACTAACTAACTCCATGTAGCACAGTCCTTCTTGAGAAGCTAACAGGTCGTCAGCTAGTCAAGAAATTCCCCGCGTTTTGTGGAACCCGAAGGTTCATTACCGCATTCACAAGAGCCCGCAAACTATATTACATGCAAATTGATAATGATTGCGGTTCATGAGGAAGGTATTATACAGGGTGATTCAGGAGGAAAGTTCAATTATTGGGAGGTGGTAGTAGCGGTCATTGTGAGGAAAATATTTATATGAACATGTGTCTAATTCTGAATGGTTAAGGATTTAGAAGATTTTGAATCTGGCGCGTATTTTTTCTTCCCTCTTCTCTGATGCGCGCGCAGATGCCTGAACCATGTAGGGTACGGCGCAACATAAGCCAAGCGTCAGTTAACTGTTGTGACTGTTTTGAGCGAAATTGTTTGTTTGCTTTTGTATTTGTATATTCAAACAGCTCTATCTCGGTAACCATTCGCAATTAGACACATGTTTATACGAACTTTTTTTCTCATAATGACCGATACTATCACCACGTGAATCACCCTGTATATCCGTCTGGTTTTTGGTGTGGAAAACGACACTGTTCTTGTTTCGTTCTCGGATAAACACACTCCGATTTTCCCCTGCAAATTATACATAGTCGGTAATTTATTGCTTAGGGGATATATAGCTGGCTGTACATGCACATATTTAGCTTGCTGTACATACACATATATAGCTGGCTGTACATGCACATATATAGCTGGCTGTATATGCACATATATAGCTGGCTGTACATGCACATATACAGCTGGCTGTACATGCACATATATAGCTGGCTGTATATGCACATATATACTGGCTGTACATGCACATATATAGCTGGCTGTATATGCACATATATATAGCTGGCTGTACATGCACTTATATACTAGCTGTACATGCACATATATAGGTGGCTGTACATGCACATATATAGCTGGCTGTACATGCACATATATAGCTGGCTGTACATGCACATATATAGCTGGCTGTACATGCACATATATAGCTGGCTGTACATGCACATATATAGCTGGCTGTACATGCACATATATAGCTGGCTGTACATGCACATATATAGCTGGCTGTACATGAACATATATAGCTGGCTGTACATGCACATATATAGCTGGCTGTACATGCACATATATCGCTTGCTGTACATACACATATATAGCTGGCTGTACATGCACATATATAGCTGGCTGTACATGCACATATATAGCTGGCTGTACATACACATATATAGCTGGCTGTACATGCACATATATAGCTGGCTGTACATGCACATATATACTGGCTGTACATGCACATATATAGCTGGCTGTACATGCACATAAATAGGTGGCTGTACATGCACTTATATACTGGCTGTACATGCACATATATAGCTGGCTGTATATGCACATATATAGCTGGCTGTATATGCACATATATAGCTGGCTGTATATGCACATATATAGCTGGCTGTACATGCACTTATATACTGGCTGTACATGCACTTATATACTGGCTGTATATGCACATATATAGCTGGCTGTATATGCACATATATAGCTGGCTGTATATGCACATATATAGCTGGCTGTACATGCACTTATATACTGGCTGTACATGCACATATATAGGTGGCTGTACATGCACATATATAGCTGGCTGTACATGCACATATATAGCTGGCTGTACATGCACTTATATACTGGCTGTACATGCACATATATAGCTGGCTGTACATGCACATATATAGCTGGCTGTACATGCACATATATACTGGCTGTACATGCACATATATAGCTGGCTGTACATGCACATAAATAGGTGGCTGTACATGCACATATATAGCTGGCTGTACATGCACATATATAGCTGGCTGTACATGCACATATATAGCTGGCTGTACATGAACATATATAGCTGGCTGTACATGCACATATATAGCTGGCTGTACATGCACATATATAGCTTGCTGTACATACACATATATAGCTGGCTGTACATGCACATATATAGCTGGCTGTACATGCACATATATACTGGCTGTACATGCACATATATAGCTGGCTGTACATGCACATAAATAGGTGGCTGTACATGCACTTATATACTGGCTGTACATGCACATATATAGCTGGCTGTACATGAACATATATAGCTGGCTGTACATGCACATATATAGCTGGCTGTACATGCACATATATAGCTTGCTGTACATACACATATATAGCTGGCTGTACATGCACATATATAGCTGGCTGTACATGCACATATATACTGGCTGTACATGCACATATATAGCTGGCTGTACATGCACATAAATAGGTGGCTGTACTTGCACTTATATACTGGCTGTACATGCACATATATAGCTGGCTGTACATACACATATATAGCTGGCTGTACATGCACATATATAGCTGGCTGTACATGCACATATATAGCTGGCTGTACATGCACTTATATACTGGCTGTACATGCACATATATAGGTGGCTGTACATGCACATATATAGCTGGCTGTACATGCACATATATAGCTGGCTGTACATGCACATATATAGCTGGCTGTACATGCACTTATATACTAGCTGTACATGCACATATATAGGTGGCTGTACATGCACATATATAGCTGGCTGTACATGCACATATATAGCTGGCTGTACATGCACATATATAGCTGGCTGTACATGCACATATATAGCTGGCTGTACATGCACATATATAGCTGGCTGTACATGCACATATATAGCTGGCTGTACATGAACATATATAGCTGGCTGTACATGCACATATATAGCTGGCTGTACATGCACATATATAGCTTGCTGTACATACACATATATAGCTGGTTGTACATGCACATATATACTGGCTGTACATTCACATATATAGCTTACTGTACATGCACATATATAGCTTACTGTACATGCACATATATAGCTTGCTGTACATACACATATATAGCTGGCTGTACATGCACATATATAGCTGGCTGTACATGCACTTATATACTGGCTGTACATGCACATATATAGCTGGCTGTACATGCACATATATAGCTGGCTGTACATGCACTTATATACTAGCTGTACATGCACATATATAGGTGGCTGTACATGCACATATATAGCTGGCTGTACATGCACATATATAGCTGGCTGTACATGCACATATATAGCTGGCTGTACATGCACATATATAGCTGGCTGTACATGCACATATATAGCTGGCTGTACATGCACATATATAGCTGGCTGTACATGAACATATATAGCTGGCTGTACATGCACATATATAGCTGGCTGTACATGCACATATATAGCTTGCTGTACATACACATATTATAGCTGGTTGTACATGCACATATATACTGGCTGTACATTCACATATATAGCTTACTGTACATGCACATATATAGCTTACTGTACATGCACATATATAGCTTGCTGTACATACACATATATAGCTGGCTGTACATGCACATATATAGCTGGCTGTACATGCACTTATATACTGGCTGTACATGCACATATATAGCTGGCTGTACATGCACATATATAGCTGGCTGTACATGCACATATATACTGGCTGTACATGCACATATATAGCTGGCTGTACATGCACATAAATAGGTGGCTGTACATGCACATATATAGCTGGCTGTACATGCACATATATAGCTGGCTGTACATGCACATATATATAGCTGGCTGTACATGAACATATATAGCTGGCTGTACATGCACATATATAGCTGGCTGTACATGCACATATATAGCTTGCTGTACATACACATATATAGCTGGCTGTACATGCACATATATAGCTGGCTGTACATGCACATATATACTGGCTGTACATGCACATATATAGCTGGCTGTACATGCACATAAATAGGTGGCTGTACATGCACTTATATACTGGCTGTACATGCACATATATAGCTGGCTGTACATGAACATATATAGCTGGCTGTACATGCACATATATAGCTGGCTGTACATGCACATATATAGCTTGCTGTACATACACATATATAGCTGGCTGTACATGCACATATATAGCTGGCTGTACATGCACATATATACTGGCTGTACATGCACATATATAGCTGGCTGTACATGCACATAAATAGGTGGCTGTACTTGCACTTATATACTGGCTGTACATGCACATATATAGCTGGCTGTACATACACATATATAGCTGGCTGTACATGCACATATATAGCTGGCTGTACATGCACATATATAGCTGGCTGTACATGCACTTATATACTGGCTGTACATGCACATATATAGGTGGCTGTACATGCACATATATAGCTGGCTGTACATGCACATATATAGCTGGCTGTACATGCACATATATAGCTGGCTGTACATGCACTTATATACTAGCTGTACATGCACATATATAGGTGGCTGTACATGCACATATATAGCTGGCTGTACATGCACATATATAGCTGGCTGTACATGCACATATATAGCTGGCTGTACATGCACATATATAGCTGGCTGTACATGCACATATATAGCTGGCTGTACATGCACATATATAGCTGGCTGTACATGAACATATATAGCTGGCTGTACATGCACATATATAGCTGGCTGTACATGCACATATATAGCTTGCTGTACATACACATATATAGCTGGTTGTACATGCACATATATACTGGCTGTACATTCACATATATAGCTTACTGTACATGCACATATATAGCTTACTGTACATGCACATATATAGCTTGCTGTACATACACATATATAGCTGGCTGTACATGCACATATATAGCTTACTGTACATGCACATATATAGCTTACTGTACATGCACATATATAGCTTGCTGTACATACACATATATAGCTTGCTGTACATACACATATATAGCTTGCTGTACATACACATATATAGCTGGCTGTACATACACATATATAGCTGGCTGTACATGCACATATATAGCTGGCTGTACATGCACATATATAGCTGGCTGTACATGCACATAAATAGGTGGCTGTACATACACATATATAGCTTGCTGTACATACACATATATAGCTGGCTGTACATGCACATATATAGCTGGCTGTACATGCACATATATAGCTGGCTGTACATGCACATATATAGCTGGCTGTACATGCACATAAATAGGTGGCTGTACATACACATATATAGCTGGCTGTACATCCACAAAGACAGAGTCTTGCACCACAACGCGAATTAGAACTCACGGAGCGGGGAATGGAACCGTCGTCAAGGAACCCGTAGCCAGTCACTGTATACAGGTTCGTCTGATTATGTAGTTAGTATTATTAGGCCTAAGTTACGAAGAAGTGAACTGCCATTTCGCAATCGCTTTACTTCCTGTCAGTACGCTCCTATTGCCAGCACCACCACGTGAGCACTGAACTGCCTCTTCACACAATCCGTGTGCCAGTAAATCTCCAGCCGTTTATCCTCGGCGCTAGGCTGTTACTTACTACTGAAATATGCCTTCAAACTCAACAAGACACTTTACAGTTCCCATCTGTAGCTACAGCGTCCAAAGACAACCCTTCCACTCTTCTACCATTGTACATTTTACAACTTCGCGCCAATGTTAAATGTTGATATTACTGAATATTCGCGCTATGTAATTTTTTTTTCGGGAAAAGACAGGACTGCATTACCGACTGAAGCATCGGCGCCTCTCATTGTCCCCTGTTGATCGTTATCAGTGCCCGTATTGCTGTGTTACACATACACATCATAGACCTATCTGGCTGTGTCGTATTTGAGTAGGGCCAATGCATTTGGAAATATATATTGCGACTGTACGAAAGGTAAATAGCAGGATGTGATGTCTTTCATTACAGAAATACTGCTTCACGGTTTTGTGCTAATTTACAGGCATTCAGTGTGACAAAAATAGAGTAGGCCCTCGATTTAACGGACAAGTATTTCTGTCCTAAGGGAAAAATTTAGAAACTTTTTTACCTTTGCGTGAGCTTTAAGAAAAAAAATAAAAAAATAAAAAAATTGTGGCAACGCTCCACTAGTTACATTGTACAGTGGCAACACTCCACTAGTTACATTGTACAGTGGCAACACTCCATTAGTTACATTGTACAGTGGCAACACCACACTAGTTACATTGTACAGTAGCAACACTCCACTAGTTACATTGTACAGTGGCAACACTCCACTAGTTACATTGTACAGTGGCAACACTCCACTAGTTACATTGTACAGTGGCAACACTGCACTAGTTACATTGTACAGTGGCAACACTCCACTAGTTACATTTTACAGTAGCAACACTCCACTAGTTACATTGTACAGTGGCAACGCTCCACTAGTTACATTGTACAGTGGCAACACTCCACTAGTTACATTGTACAGTGGCAACACTCCATTAGTTACATTGTACAGTGGCAACACCACACTAGTTACATTGTACAGTAGCAACACTCCACTAGTTACATTGTACAGTGGCAACACTCCACTAGTTACATTGTACAGTGGCAACACTCCACTAGTTACATTGTACAGTGGCAACACTGCACTAGTTACATTGTACAGTGGCAACACTCCACTAGTTACATTTTACAGTGGCAACACTCCACTAGTTACATTGTACAGTGGCAACACTCCACTAGTTACATTGTACAGTGGCAACACTCCACTAGTTACATTGTACATTGGCAACACTGCACTAGTTACATTGTACAGTAGCAACACTCCACTAGTTACATTGTACAGTGGCAACACTCCACTAGTTACATTGTACAGTGGCAACACTCCACTAGTTACATTGTACAGTGGCAACACTGCACTAGTTACATTGTACAGTGGCAACACTCCACTAGTTACATTTTACAGTGGCAACACTCCACTAGTTACATTGTACAGTGGCAACACTCCACTAGTTACATTGTACAGTGGCAACACTCCACTAGTTACATTGTACAGTGGCAACACTCCATTAGTTACATTGTACAGTGGCAACACCACACTAGTTACATTGTACAGTAGCAACACTCCACTAGTTACATTGTACAGTGGCAACACTCCACTAGTTACATTGTACAGTGGCAACACTCCACTAGTTACATTGTACAGTGGCAACACTGCACTAGTTACATTGTACAGTGGCAACACTCCACTAGTTACATTTTACAGTAGCAACACTCCACTAGTTACATTGTACAGTGGCAACGCTCCACTAGTTACATTGTACAGTGGCAACACTCCACTAGTTACATTGTACAGTGGCAACACTCCATTAGTTACATTGTACAGTGGCAACACCACACTAGTTACATTGTACAGTAGCAACACTCCACTAGTTACATTGTACAGTGGCAACACTCCACTAGTTACATTGTACAGTGGCAACACTCCACTAGTTACATTGTACAGTGGCAACACTGCACTAGTTACATTGTACAGTGGCAACACTCCACTAGTTACATTTTACAGTGGCAACACTCCACTAGTTACATTGTACAGTGGCAACACTCCACTAGTTACATTGTACAGTGGCAACACTCCACTAGTTACATTGTACATTGGCAACACTGCACTAGTTACATTGTACAGTAGCAACACTCCACTAGTTACATTGTACAGTGGCAACACTCCACTAGTTACATTGTACAGTGGCAACACTCCACTAGTTACATTGTACAGTGGCAACACTGCACTAGTTACATTGTACAGTGGCAACACTCCACTAGTTACATTTTACAGTGGCAACACTCCACTAGTTACATTGTACAGTGGCAACACTCCACTAGTTACATTGTACAGTGGCAACACTCCACTAGTTACATTGTACATTGGCAACACTGCACTAGTTACATTGTACAGTGGCAACACTCCACTAGTTACATTGTACAGTGGCAACACTGCACTAGTTACATTGTACAGTGGCAACACTGCACTAGTTACATTGTACAGATTCTTACGTGTTTAATTATTATAAATTTTGGTTCCTGTCGTAAATTTATTTTTATATTTGTAACAGTTGTTTTAGTGACGTGTATAAATTACTGAATGTACATTATAATAACATTTAATACATCTGTACAATGTAAGTTCGTTATTAATATATGTTTTTAAAATACATTCGATTTAACGGACTTTCGGCAATAGCGGACACACCTTCCCCCCAATTAGTCCGTTAAATCGAGGGCCTAGTGTACTACGAAATTCTAGAACTGATTTCAACGTACCGTTTTCCTTGTCAGTGCCTGTAGCACCTGTACAAACAAGCAAACAAACAAACAAACAAACAGACCAAAAAACAAACAAATTCCATGTAGCAGAGTCCTTCTTGAGCAGCTATTATGTTCTCAGCTTGTCAGGAAATTCCTCGCATTTTGTGGAACCCAAAAGTTTATTACTGTGTTTAACACAACCTGCCACCCAATCTCATCTGGAGCCAGATTAATCCAGTTCACGTGACCTCATTCTATTTCGTAAAGATAAATTTTAATAATTTTCTCTTATCTATGCCTAGGTCTTGCAGTCGGTCGCTTTCCTTCAGGTTCTCCATCGCAACTCTGTTTGCTTTTCTCTTAGCCCCCATTCATGCCATACACCCCGCCAATCTCATCTCCCTTGCTTTGACCAGTGGAATAATATTTGGCGAGGAGTAAAAATCGTGGAGCTCCTTGTTATGTTTTTTTTCCCCAGTGTCCTGTTAGTTTATAGTTCAAGGTCACAACATATTCCGCTGAACCCAGTTCTCGAATGTCCTCAACCTATGTTCTTCCCTTACTGTGAGTGACCACGTTTCACACCCACATCAAACGACAGCCATCAGTGTGTCTGTAACAAACATGTTACGTGTTGACTGATTATAATTAAGCAATCAACATCCTTCTGTTAACATTTTGTGAAGTCCAGTAAACTTTAATGCAATGCAGATACAAAAGTATATTTATTCTTATTAATTACACAGAACCAACATTTCATATTTAGTGTGTATTTAGGCTACAAGTTTCGGCTCATAAGAGCCATCATCAGGCCACAACAGAGACTCCATCTGTATATTTTTGAAAGTCTGTTCCAAGTTATGATGCTGTATACTGGATTTTTATTGGTTGTAGGTAAGTGGAGAGGGGGCGCGCGGTGGCGCAGTTGGTTGAGGCACTGCGCTACAAGCCGGAAGGTCGCGGGTTCGATTCCCGATGGTGTCATTGGAGTTTTTCATCGACATAATCCTTTCGGTCGCATTATGGCCCTGGGGTCGACTCAGCCTCTAACAGAAATGAGTACCAGGAGAATTCCCTGTAGGGTAAAGGCGACCGGTGCGTAGGGTTGACAATCTTACCACCTTCATGTGCCGATTGTCTAGAAATCTGGAAGCCTCAACCTCCTGGAACCCTAGGGGCCTGTCCAGGCCTGTAATGGGATTGCTTTACCTGTTAGGTAAGTGGAGAGACAGACAGACAGACAGACATGCAGAGCTGTCGACAGTCGCACAGGCCTGCCATAAACTCTGTACTTTATAATCCTTGCTATTCTGTGTTCTGCAAAATGTCCGCGAGCAGCGTTCATTGTGTGACACGCGTTTTCCGGTCACACGCAGTGTGTGTGTGTGTGTGTGTATGTGTACCACCACACCGACGTTAGATTGATCGCCGCCTCTCGTGTTGATCAGATATTAGGAATGCGTGCAAGAAGGGCAGAAGAAACGGAACGTGTAACTGTTGTTGGGCTCAGTGTGTCCCGAGAGTAGTGATCACAAGAGCCGACATATCTCGGTCGGTATAGGCTGCGGGCTGCACAGCCGACGGATCTAGGACAGGTGAGAAGAGCAGTGAATATGACAACAGAGAGTGTGTGTGTGACTACGTACTTGTGTCGCTCACACGTAGTTATTGTTTTCACGTGTTGGCACACGTGGCAGATGTTATGTTCAAATCTGAGTCACTTGAAGCACGCTGATGTGACTCATTGATAGGGGAAAGAGATAAGGGATTGAAAGAGATGAACAACAACAACAACAATAATAACAATAACAATAACAATAATAAGAATAACAAGATATATTTAACAAAACCACCAAAGAAGCACACTCAGTATACGTAGCAATTCCCAACAGTCACAACCTTCACAGCGCCATCACCGAGAAGCTCCAGAAGTATACAGACTTGAAAGAAGAGCTTATAACAATATGGCAACTGCAAACGGCCTGTATAACACCACTAGTACTGTCCACAGCAGTATTATCACAAACGGCCTGTATAACACCACTGGTACTGTTCACAGCAGTATTATCACAAACGGCCTGTATAACACCACTAGTACTGTCCACAGCAGTATTATCACAAACGGCCTGTATAACACCACTAGTACTGTTCACAGCAGTATTATCACAAACGGCCTGTATAACACCACACTGTCGGACACCAACAAACTGTCCACAGCAGTATTATCACAAACGGCCTGTATAACACCACTAGTACTGTCCACAGCAGTATTATCACAAACGGCCTGTATAACACCACTAGTACTGTCCACAGCAGTATTATCACAAACGGCCTGTATAACACCACTAGTACTGTCCACAGCAGTATTATCACAAACGGCCTGTATAACACCACTAGTACTGTCCACAGCAGTATTATCACAAACGGCCTGTATAACACCACTAGTACTGTCCACAGCAGTATTATCACAAACGGCCTGTATAACACCACTAGTACTGTCCACAGCAGTATTATCACAAACGGCCTGTATAACACCACTAGTACTGTCCACAGCAGTATTATCACAAACGGCCTGTATAACACCACTAGTACTGTCCACAGCAGTATTATCACAAACGGCCTGTATAACACCACTAGTACTGTCCACAGCAGTATTATCACAAACGGCCTGTATAACACCACTAGTACTGTCCACAGCAGTATTATCACAAACGGCTAACACACAGAGCACAGATTACAGTGTATAACACCACTAGTACTGTCCACAGCAGTATTATCACAAACGGCCTGTATAACACCACTAGTACTGTCCACAGCAGTATTATCACAAACGGCCTGTATAACACCACTAGTACTGTCCACAGCAGTATTATCACAAACGGCCTGTATAACACCACTAGTACTGTCCACAGCAGTATTATCACAAACGGCCTGTATAACACCACTAGTACTGTCCACAGCAGTATTATCACAAACGGCCTGTATAACACCACTAGTACTGTCCACAGCAGTATTATCACAAACGGCCTGTATAACACCACTAGTACTGTCCACAGCAGTATTATCACAAACGGCCTGTATAACACCACTAGTACTGTCCACAGCAGTATTATCACAAACGGCCTGTATAACACCACTAGTACTGTCCACAGCAGTATTATCACAAACGGCCTGTATAACACCACTAGTACTGTTCACAGCGGGTTTCACCCCAAAAAAATTACACGGAAGTTTAAAACTGCTTAATCTCCGCCTGCTCTATACATTCTAATGCAGAAAGCAATAACAATACATGCCGTATAGGTAGAAGGTTTTGGCAGAACAGTGAATAAGAAATGCTTGGTCAGTGAGACCGTACTTTTTGAAAACCAGTTGAACTGCTGTGACGTAAGGGAGTTTCATAATAATAATAGTAAAAAGAAAAGTTTTCCCTAGAACAAGCCATGAAGGCCCAGAGGGGGAGTAAAGATATAGCTCTACTCTTTCTTTAACCTCGGCACTAGTTGGGGGTGGGTGGTCAGCACCACGCCCCGGCCGCTTTATCCGCGGGAATGACCAGGTACCCATTGTATAGGAGGCTGGGTAGGCCCCAGGGCCGGTCTGGACGGATGCGAAAAATCTCGCCCCCACCGGGATTCGATCCCCGGACCGTCCAGCCCGTAGCGAGTCGCTATACCGACTGAGCTATCCCGGCCTATAAATAAGAATAGTAATGGCAATAATAATAATTGCTCGTCTCACTAAAGCGACTGACAAGACAGATGATGGTTGGGACTCTGATCCGAACTGAGAAGCTTGAAGTTTCCCTTTGGTCCCTGTTTCAGAACACCTCGGGTTCTTATGCAGCTGGTTGTGGGGGCACTCTCCGTGAGCTTAATCGTGGCCAGAATATAGGGTTCCAGGAGGTTGAGGCTCCCAGATTTCTAGACAGTCGGCACATGAAGGTGGTAAGGTTGTCAGCCCTACACACCGGCTGTTTTTACCCCCCAGGAAGTATTCCTGGAACTCATTTATGTTAGAGGCTGAGTCGACCCCAGGGCCATAGTGCGACCGAAGGGATTATGTCAATGAAAAATTCCAATGACACCATCGGGAATCGAACCCGCGACCAACTGCGCCACCGCGTGCCCCCATCAGTATTTAGATAGAATTGTTTCAGAAGAGCGAGCGAAAATCTGGATACATTTTCAAAGGACGAGGAAAATATTTAGAAACTTGTAGGACATATTTTATGACTGGGTAAGTTAGACCACTCTTACCGTAAAGAGCTGCGCCGTGCACAGCACAATCATATATATATATCGTGGGGAAATAAAGAGGTATCCTGAGCGGTTTTACGTCTAAATGACATGGCGGCGGGCTTTGCTAATAATACGCGAGTTGCTTGCAGTCGTGATGGATGTACAATGTCAACCTGACAACGTAACAAGGGTCACAATATCCATACATGAATTCTAAATGGAGGTTCCGTCTAAGGAATATGCCGTAGTACCAGTCACATCTCAGGACTACACGAGATTGCTTATGTTGTCTTTATGTCGCCGTGACAACCGACCGATTGTTTGCTTGCTTGGACTTCTGCTGATTCCTGCTTCGTTTATTTTTATTCATTCCATCATTAGTGTGCTTGTTTCGTCTCCTTGATCGGTTTTGTTTTATTTTCCTGCCGTCTCTCCACTTTATTTGTATTTCGTCCTTATAAGGAAGAACACTGCTTTCTGTGCTGTATACGTTTAGTTCGCAGACTTATATGCTTCTTGGTCTGTACAAATTACGTCAACATAAATTGTGTCTTGTATATTCGGCCAGAGAATTCCCACGTGTTTAAATACTACGAAACGCGGTAATCGGTTGTAATGTGGCGTATGATTGAATTTAAAGAACGATAAATCCGGGAATTTATTGTCATGATTCGCTACAGAAACTGTTACTGTTTGGTCTGCTTTGTGAAACACAGATCAAACTCGTTGTGTCAGTTTTTCGATCGGTTTTCCATTCTTGTCGTTGCAGAATGGCATAAATTCATTTTTAAGGAAGAAAGAATTAAGGAAACTGCAGTTATAGCCTGTACATAAAGACCAGATTAATGTTATACAAGTGTACGAAGGACCTCGTAGCTGTTGTTGCTAGGGTAGGCTGTAACAAACTTTTAAGGGTAGCGGTAGGACGTATAGAAATTGAATGGCAAAAACTGACTTTTGAAAGACCCTGAATTGTGTAAAATGGGGTAGGATAAAATGGGGCGTGCAGACACGAGCCTAATGCGGATGGTTCGGCATTATGTCGACGATGGCTGGTGAGTGATCGAGTTTGTAGGGGAGTGGTCGTGGCCTGACGGAGGCACTACTTCGTGTTTGACTGGGGCACCTGGGATGTCACCAAAACACTCACGATAGCTGGTGTGGCGAAGAAAGACTGTAAAGTGGACCATCTGAGTGCAAGTGTGCTGCGTTGTCGTTACAGCAACCTACCTGGTTGAGATTGTGTTGTGTGTGCGATTTTTATGTCAGTAGTATTGAACCAAATGAAGTATTACCTTGAGTCATGTAAGGAAAGGAATGTCTAATCTAATATCTTTATTTTACAGTATTAAAATTATAAAAAAAATCGCAAAATTTCTCCGATAACAAATTTAGCTAAAGTGAGTGCGTGAAACAAAAGTTAAAGATAAGGAAATTGAGATAATATTAGTGAAAAAAGACTAAAAAAAACTATGCCTGATGGTGAGCTGGTTACAGTAGGATATTTTCGGTCGTTTTTGTTTGTAGGTTTTGTATAAAGAGTTCAGGTCGTTGAGAGTATAATATCCGATTTGTTGGACCAGGCGATCAGATGGGAAAAAGAATGTCCTACATACAATAAAAAAGGAAGGCTAACTGGATTGGCCGTGCCACGGCTTAGGCGTTAGTCGCCGGCCTCTCACCGCTGAGGAACGGGTTCTATCCCCGGTAAATCCACGTGGGATTTATGGTGGACAATGTGGCACTAGGACGGGGTTTTCCCCGCGTACTTCGGTTTTACCCTGTCAGTTTCATTCCACCGGTGCTACATTACATGGGAAAAAAACGAAAAAACTAATCATCTTCATCACAGGGTTGCACAATAAGCCTCAAGGCTACGGTGCGTCTGTAGCTTCTGCTGCGGGGCCCTTCACAAAAAAAGAAAAAGGCTATCTGGATTGGTCACATCTTACGTAGGAACTGCCTTCTAAAACACGTGATTGAAGGAGAGTTAGAAGGAAGGATAGAAGTGACGGGAAGACGAGGAAGAAGGCTTAAGCTACTGGATGACCTTAAGGAAATTAGAAGATACTGGAAATTGAAAGAGGAAGCACTAGATCGCACTCTGTGGAGAACTCGCTTTGGAAGAGGCTACGGACTTGTCGTAAGACAGACTGCAGAATGAATGAATACTGCACCCTACGTTTTGTTATGAGAGAGTTAGTATTGTAGTTTTGTGTTCGTGTCATTCTACAGGGCTGTTTATTTGTGTGCAGATAACACGTAATGTCATACTGAACATCTCCAGACTTCGCAAAGGACGGTGCACTTGTTGCTTCAGCTGTGCGTTTCTTTCTATATTTACCTACCAGTTTGCCCAACGCACATTAAACATGGTAAAATTCAAAACATTATGGACAACTCGGGAAGAAATGACACCATATGCACACTACCGAAAGGTTTTACATTTGTAACGAGACTACTAATAACAACCAGTAAATGATAACTTAGTGTATATTCTAATAAAACTTCTGAGACGATTCTAATTAAATGTTTTCCATATTCCGTGCAATAGACTTATCACACAGCATCTAATCCAACAGTTGCACAGTCAACAACAAACAATCATTTGTCACTTAACGATAAGCCCTCTACATGTTCCGGCCTCTAAATGGCCATCTTGAAACACACGTGACTACGTGTTCATATGTGGCGGATGGTCTTGTGGCTGGGTTAAGGAATTATGCACCAGGTGGCATTCCTCGTATCATGTCAGAATTTAAATGTTGTAAAATTGTGCGGTATATATATGTATGTGTGTGTCTAATGCTCTGTCCCTCACACACATATTGCGAGTTGATGCTGTGTAAAGTTGCTGGCTACACGAACAGACCGCGGGCGTCATTATAAAGCTGTCAACTGATAGTTTGTAACGAGCATCGAGTTTCAGTATTTACATTTTAACGTCTGTTTTTGATAGACCGATACAGAAGACAATAACCGTAAACTCCTTGGCCACTGGGATGAGTCATCTTACGTAACAAGGTTCAGTAGCTGTCTGCTTGTATAATTAAATTCTCCCTGACGATGGACTTGGGACCGAAACATTTGACCATGAGAATACCTGTATGCGTGATTTCAGGGTTCTGCCGCGGTGTAAATCAGATCCTCCTCGTCTAGGATGTTACGAAGCGTAGATTGGTAGTTAGCGACGTTTTTGGAACAACCTATTGGTTTCATCTTCTTTGTTGGACTCCTTGATTACTGAAGATGGGACCGATAGGTTTTCCCGAAACGTCGGTGCCTACAATCTACGCTGCGTAGTATCCCAGAAGGGCGAAGATCTCAGAATATATGTACAGTATGATGGTTTTATGTGATTAGATTATGGAAATAAGTACTCGGTGATGACGATGATAAAATTACCGTTCTTATGCCTACTTTTTGTTGTGTAGACGATATAACGGGAGTGACACAAATACACAGATGAGATGTGTATTAATGAAACCTTTCTTCAACCTCATTTCATATCCTCTTGTGCATTCTTTGTAACCAATTGGCCTCTTGCCTTTCGGTTTCCGAACTAAAATTTTGTGTGCATTTATCTTCTTTCTCGTAGATTCTCAGCACTTCATCTTACCTTATCTTCCCAAGATTTCATCACCGTGATTGCCTAATATGTAATGAAGGGTACAACTTACGAAAACCCTCATTAGGCAGTTTTCCCCAAGCTCGTGTTGCCTTTTCTGTGTTAATGTTGTTGAAATAGCGACGCTGCTTCCTTCACTGCTCCAGAGTGTGAGGGCCACTGTCACGGTGCATAAAGGGCCTGTGAGGGCCACCTGTGTCACGGTGCATAAAGGGCCTGTGAGGGCCACTGTCACGGTGCATAAAGGGCCTGTGAGGGCCACTGTCACGGTGCATATAAAGGGCCTGTGAGGGCCACTGTCACGGTGCATAAAGGGCCTGTGAAGGGGCCACTGTCACGGTGCATAAAGGGCCTGTGAGGGCCACTGTCACGGTGCATAAAGGGCCTGTGAGGGCCACTGTCACGGTGCATAAAGGAGGGCCTGTGAGGGCCACTGTCACGGTGCATAAAGGGCCTGTGAGGGCCACTGTCACGGTGCATAAAGGGCCTGTGAGGGCCACTGTCACGGTGCATAAAGGGCCTGTGAGGGCCACTGTCACGGTGCATAAAGGGCCTGTGAGGGGTCACTGTCACGAGTGGTGCATAAAGGGCCTGTGAGGGCCACTGTCACGGTGCATAAAGGGCCTGTGAGGGCCACTGTCACGGTGCATAAAGGGCCTGTGAGGGCCACTGTCACGGTGCATAAAGGGCCTGTGAGGGCCACTGTCACGGTGCATAAACTGTGACACGTGCATAAGGGCCTGTGAGGGCCACTGTCACGGTGCATAAAGGGCCTGTGAGGGCCACTGTCACGGTGCATAAAGGGCCTGATGTGAGGGCCACTGTCACGGTGTAAAGGGCCTGTGAGGCCACTGTCACGGTGCAAAGGGCTGTGAGGGCCACTTCGGTGCAAAGGGCGGTGTAAATAGGGCCTGATGGGAGGGCCACTGTCACGGTGTATTAAGAGGGCGTGTGAGGGGGCCCACTGTCACGGTGCATAAAGGGCCTGTTTGCGGGACACGAGTGGTTTAAGCTTCGTGCTCTTTGAGCCACTGTCATCCATTATCGCAACAAGTTTTACAAAATAATCCAGCGTGTAATTCGTGGTGTAGCCCAGATTGCTAATGCATACAGATGACCTGTATGTGTTCTGGTGGCTGTATAACGCTTTGTGGATTTCAGAGTGCCGTTTGCGGTGTGGCGTCGGATAACCTTGGATACCAAAACAAGGTCACAGACCACCTCCACCCTCATCCACACCACCAAAGTAATACTCGACATCTCTATACTAAACCACCGGCCAAATATCGAAACGACTCTAACAGCCGGTACAGTGGAGCTGGAGAAGGGGGTTGCATCCCTTTAAAAACATTTTGCTGTAATTACTGTAACAATGCAAAGCTTTCGAGAATAGGGTGCTGAGGAAGATATTTGGGCCTAAGAGGGACGAGGTAACGGGGGAGTGGAGAAGACTACACAGCGAGGAACTTAATTATCTGTACTCATCAACAAATATTATTTGTATGATCAAATCAAGAAGAATGAGATGGGCGGGGCATGTAGAATGTGTCGGGGACGGGAGAAGTGCATACAGGGTTTTGGTGGGACGAACTGATGTAATGAGACCACTTGGAAGACCCAGGCGTAGATAGGAGGATAATATTAAAATGGATCTTTAAGATGTGGGATGGGGGTCATGGACTGGATTGATCTGGCTCAGGATAGTGGCAGGTGTCGGGCGCTTGTGAATGCGATAATGAACCTTCGGGTTACATAAAATGCGGGGAATTTCTTGACTAGCTGAGGAATTGTTAGCTTCGCAGGAAGGACTTGCTCTATGGAGTTAGTTAACAGAATGCAAAGTTTAAAGCTAGGTTTGCTGAGTGAGACTTGTTACACTTTTGTACAAACAGAAATAAGTCAGGTCACTCCTGTTAATGACAGTACAGTACACCTGCGTCACATGCTTTGTCGGTTGACACGCTAAATACACCCCACGTAGCACGTAAGACTAACATACGTGTTTGACATCGTCTCGTTTTGCGTACAAACAAACTAACAAACAAATATTGTCCGGCAACAGCGTGGAAGCTTGACCGTTAAATCTCTTACGTGGGTCCAGTCTCCTGTCCCAGTCTTGGGACAGTCCGTTTCGTGAGTGGACCAACATCGTCCGTCCGATGGCAGAAAATGTGCGAACAGCCGAACGCTGTGTTTTGAACTTAACTGGGCCGACAGAAATTGTACAGCATGTGTGTCAGTCAGCTTTATAAGAGAACATTGCGAACTTCTAGCGTTGTCAAATATCAGGTCAGTTAAACCGACACGATATGGAGGACCTAAGGAAACTTAACATATTCCCCCTCTCCCTCACGCTGTTTTGATTCTTTCTTTTTCTAATTTATTTATTTGTATTTTTAATTTTTACTATTTGGTTATTTGTATTTTATTTATCTAGCTGTATCCCTATATTTTCCTCCTTTACTGTTACTCTATTCCATATATATTTTTTCCAGCTGTCTTAGCTCTTTGCATTCTCAGTACACCCAGCAGCTATACGCTGTTTGTATCCACCTCTCTCTCACCCTGGTTCTACCCTATTGGCTGTCATCACGCCTACGGATTGCTACCCCGCGCGCACTTTCCATAATCTACGTTATAGGTTGCTGGCTTTCTTTCTTTCCTACTCGGAATCGTAACCCGAGAAGATGGGACCGAGTCGTCCCGAAACGTCGGTAAACAATTACCACACGACGGCGCGTAATATCCCAGAAGAGCGCAGATCTCATCAATATCGCGGCGGAAGCCTGAAATCAGGCTCAAATAACTAGTTAAAGTATTCCAGTATCGCCTTAAACTACCTCCAGATACTCGTACGATATCTCTGAATGTAAACCTATCCAGTAATACTTCTTACAGTAATTTATTTTTTCAAAAGGAATGTTGTAACTTTGCGTGACAAAGGAAACCTTTCTTGAGAGAGGTAGTTAGAAATAAGGGCTTGATTTTAGTGCTGCGTTGAGAGGCAGAGTCTTAACTGGCCGAATTTCTGCTGGTCTGTTCTCGCCCCTTCAGCTGGATGGTGCTGTAGGGGAAGACCGGGTAAATTGGACCACTTCCTACATTTAACCATTGTTACTGAAGTTGTAGCAATGTCTGTCACTCTAGTGGCCAAAGATCGGACCATTTTAATTGGTCTGATTAATGGATAAAGTTCAGCAGTTATCAGGAACTGTTGCTTGTTATGACATCTTTTCTTCAGCTTTATATGCTTGTTTTGATTTTACGGCTCTGTGAATTGACCTCCGTTCAGCTGAGGTACGTGCCGTCTACAAATGCTTAAAACACAACTTTGTTGGAGTAAATTAAGTGCTAATGCGAATTGCACGAGGTGTCAGGAGAGAGTCACCACTACTGTGCGAAGTTTGAACAGAAGATGAACACCTACCATTCATTATGAAGGATGTATTCAGTCGATTGGTACGGTTTGTGCGCTGTGAAGTACTGCATTTACTGTGGTCCAGTTTAGGAGTGCATTGAACGCTTGGATTTGTGTTGCCACTGACATTTAAGAATCTTTTTTAAATATACTTCCTTGTGCTGTAAGATAAAAGTTTGTAGTTGAATATTTAATGCATTTTTGAGAAAAAAAATTATTATTTTAATTTATTTCAACTTTCGTTTAAAAGCGCTTGTTGTCTTAGGAGGTCCAATTTAGTCGGTCTTCCCCTACAACTAATTCCTTCCCAAACATACTCAATTTTCTGTGTATGAACGTATACCTGTGTTAGAGGAATATTTGATGACGTGTGAACTATGAAGTGTTTAAAAGTACGTAATGTAAGTGTGATTATTACGTAGGACGGAATTCATCTTGACTGGTGGAGTTCATACAGATGGTTAGGAAGGTGAGGTGTCGTTACATCGCACTCTCCTGAAATTGGTGTAAAGATGATGCATTTGTATCTGTGATGGATTCAGTGATGGGTGTTACACTGTGCGGAAGAGCGTGAAACTAATTTGGCTTTCGTATTAATCCTGCATGTAATGCCGGTATGTCAGTTACACATGATTTCTATTATCGTCAGGAACTGCAGAAAGCTGCTTTCGTTAGGATTCAGGTATTATTACTGTGGCTGGCAGAGTGATATTTTTTCCTCTTTCGTGGAAAACAAACTCAGAATTGCGTTACGCACGTTCGCGTTGCGTTATCACACGCACCCTCCGATATTATTCCTCTCGGAACCGTAAAATTTACATATTTGTAAGATTGGAAATAGAACACAATCATCAGGTTGGCACCCCCGATATTACTGCCGCAGCAAATGAAGCTTTGCTTTATACCCTGTCGGCCGTGGGGCTTTTTTTAAATCGACTTTGCTCCGTCTCTCTCCACACCTTTCTACACTAAATCTACCTCCGAAAGAGGCTACGGTCCCTTTCAAAATTACTATCCCCGCCTCCAAAAAAAATCCCAAGCCTCTCCACCCCCCCTACACCCAGTGCACCTTCATTATTACTCTTTCGTCCCTCCCTCTTAAAGGGATGATGGCTCATGAATTATTGAGGACTCAATTAGCCACTTCAGTGTTATCTAGTCTTCCCACTAAATTGTTTTTTTTCCAAAGGCTGATACGTTTTCTAGACATGTTTAAGTGTCTGTCCCAACTGGACTGTCTCGTTAATATTAAAGAAACATCAAAGTGAAGTAAAGTTGTCCACGTACACACCATGAAGGGGATTTGGAGGTATAACTCCAGGCGTTCTTAACGTCTATACTAGCTTAGGTGAGAGGTCTGCTTAAATCCCCGGGCGCTTTATCGTATTTAAATTAGGTATTCATTTTTCACTGTATTAGCACCGTGCATTTTATTTAAATCAAACAATAGAACCAACAAATGCACTATATTGACCAATTTTATTCTGGCCTATTTCCCTACACGTGTTTCGGAACTTTAAAGTTCCATCTTCAGGGGTTTTTTTGTCTTATGCTACCAGATATTCACATATTAAAACAAATTCACAATATATACAATAGTCTGTTGAACAGTCTTAAAACCTCATGTGAGTAGATATTCGGAGCACTTTAGAAGTTGTACGATGTGTACCTTTATCAGTTAAAAATATAAGATCTCTCTTAAAAGAATATATAAAAACTGTTTTATAAAACGTTGTAATCTGTTCGTGGTATTGGTTGTTTGTTATTATTTTACGCAGTTTTTATATATTCTTTTAAGAGAGATCTCACATTTTAACTGATAAAGGTACACATCGTACAACTTCTAAAGTGCTCCGAATATCTACTCACATGAGGTTTTAAGACTGTTCAACAGACTATTGTATATATTGTGAATTTGTTTTAATATGTGAATATCTGGTAGCATAAGACAAAAAAAACCCCTGAAGATGGAACTTTAAAGTTCCGAAACACGTGTAGGGAAATAGGCCAGAATAAAATTGGTCAATATAGTGCATTTGTTGGTTTTATTGTTTGATTTAGGTATTCATTATTTGAGCCGATCGCAGTGGCCGCGCGGTCTAAAGGCGTGGGTCTGCGGCCGCTCGCTTACTGGGATTGTGGGTTCGAATCCCACCGGGGGCATGGATGTCTGTCTGTTGTGAGTGTTGTGTGTTGTCAGGTAGAGGTCTCTGCGACGGGCTGGTCACTCGTCCAGAGGAGTCCTACCGAGTGTGGTGTGTCTGAGTGTGATCGTCAAGCGTCGAAAATGAGGATGCCTAGGCCCCCAAGGGGCTGTCGAGCCATTGAAAAAATTCATTATTTGAGCCGATCCCAGTGACCGTGCGATCTAAAGGCGTGTGTCTGCGGCCGCTCGCTTACTGGGATTGTGGGTTCGAATCCCACCGGGGGCATGGATGTCTGTCTGTTGTGGGTGTTGTGTGTTGTCAGGTAGAGGTCTCTGCGACGGGCTGGTCACTCGTCCAGAGGTGTCCTACCGAGTGTGGTGTGTCTGAGTGTGATCGTGAAGCGTCGAAAAATGAGGCGGCCTAGGCCCCCAAGGGGCTGTCGAGCCATTGAAAAAAATTCATTATTTGAGCCGATCCCAGTGACCGTGCGATCTAAAGGCGTGTGTCTGCGGCCGCTCGCTTACTGGGATTGTGGGTTCGAATCCCGGCGAGGGCATGGATGTCTGTCTGTTGTGAGTGTTGTGTGTTGTCAGGTAGAGGTCTCTGCGACGGGCTGGTCACTCGTCCAGAGGTGTCCTACCGAGTGTGGTGTGTCTGAGTGTGATCGTGAAGCGTCGAAAAATGAGGATGCCTAGGCCCCAAGGGGCTGTCGAGCCATTGAAAAAAATTCATTATTTGAGCCGATCCCAGTGACCGTGCGATCTAAAGGCGTGTGTCTGCGGCCGCTCGCTTACTGGGATTGTGGGTTCGAATCCCACCGGGGGCATGGATGTCTGTCTGTTGTGAGTGTTGTGTGTTGTCAGGTAGAGGTCTCTGCGACGGGCTGGTCACTCGTCCAGAGGTGTCCTACCGAGTGTGGTGTGTCTAAAGTGTGATCGTGAAGCCTAGAAAAACGAGGCGGCCTAGGCTTCCAAGGGGCTGTCGAGCCATTGAAAATAAATTAATTATTTGAAGGAAAATGGGTTGTTATGGAACGTCCATTATATCTCTGCGTGTTTCTATCAGACAGGCATATATTGCTGGTGGACTACGTCTTGTAACCCATGGATTAGATGCTATAAGCTCTTACGATATTAAAACGTATCTGAAACAGTTGTTTCTGTCCACGTCACGGTGCTACTGCTTCTCTTTATCTTTTGGTAGTGTACGTAGGCTGAGCTAATTGAGACTGCTATGTTGTGTCCTTGCGCTTTGAACCTTTATTTCATGAGATGTTTCATGGAAGGATATTAATCAAATTCGGGGTGAAAGGTTAATCATAAACCAGACAAATGGGCCTTAATGCCGTGGACAGTGGCTTACTTGCCGCTTCGTGTTCAACCGATTAACGTACCGACCGCTGTGTTAACTCGCATGGTGGTCAGTGCCAGCAGTGTCTTGCTGTGCCACTGGAATGCTACCAGTTGCGCAGTGTTCCTTGTTCCTTTTAATTCACAATTTACCTCTATTGTTTGTTGCTGTGTAATCTGATTTGTTGCAAACGTCGTTAAATATACCAAACGTGAGTGCATAAATTTCTCCTGTTGGCGAAGTACTGTGTCAGCCGAGAGCCGCATAGCCCACAGACCAATCTTCGGCGTCCATTTTCTCACACCTACGTCTAGAGAGTTCTGGCGGGCACTTGCATGCATTTAATGGTAATGTGTTAGTCATTAACGTTACAGGGACCGTCGAGGCGCTCTGCCATTTGCGTTCGTGGCGTCGTGCTAAATTAAGCTTAGGGAAGACATGAGGTTTGTTTTCGTGAGTTACGAAATTTATGTTTTATATATATATGGTGCATTTTTATAATTAATTTATTTTATTTAAATCCAACAAATGCACTACACTTTCTTTCAATGATTTCCTGTCCCTACATATGTTTCGGCGTACCTTGTGCCATCCTCAGGGGGGTCGTCGACAGTTCACAATCTTCAATACTCCAATTGTTTTTCACCCACTTTCACATCACTTAATTATTTAAGTCACCAGCACTCAATATCACTTGTCTTTCTGTACATAGCAATTAGCTTATTTTTTCGGTGTTTTTTTTATTAAAAACGAATCATTAATTTAGAATTGAATATATTTGTAGCGTAAAATATTAAAAGATATTAAAATTATTATTATTATTATTAAGATATTATACACAAGCCCACTGCTGGTCCCTGTCCTAAGCCGACTTAATCCAGTATAGATACTCAAGCTCTTTCATTTTAAGATTAATTGTCTTACTGTCGTTGAAGTAACAGGTGGCTGGGGAAAACTGCGTAATGAGGCGGTTTGTGGTCCCTACTTCTGAACAATGATTAGGTTGATAGGTGGTTGAGATTGGTAGGGGTTGGCGTGCAGGGGAACAAAGAAATGCATACAGGCTTTTGGTGGAGAAATCTGGAGGAAAGAATCACTTGGAAGACTTCTGCGTATGTGAGGGTAATATTAAAACAGATGTCAAGGAAATGGGATGGGAGGGCATGAACTGGATTTATCTGGCTCATGGAAGGGTCACGTGACCGGATTTTATGAACACGGTGATGAACTTTCGGCGTCCATAGAATGCGGGGAATTTCATGCCTAGCTGCTCAAGAAGATCTCTGCTCCATGAAGTTAGTTAGTCGTTATCTTCCATCTATTTCTAGATTCCTCTAATGGCATTTTTCCTTTAGGTTATGGCTAATTACATTCATAAGGCACAGTATTTATTAACAATCTTAACAGTCGCTCAGCTAATTAAAGAACTCGGTGTTTTCTAAGGAACCCGAATATCTGTAAGAATGCGCCTCTGCCCTGAGCCAGTTAAATGCAGTGCGTGTACGCATGTCCTTTTTAATATTCATTCTAGTATTATCGTTTCGTCTACATCTAGATCTTTCTAACGGTCTTTTTACCTTCATGCTTTAGCCGTCTATCCTCATGGAGCACAGTGCATAGCTGCTGAATAAATTATATCTGTCTCTCGTGAAGCCCGAATGGTCACCGCAGTGGTCCGAAGAGGCGCCACTTTTCCTCGTCATGAATCAGTCGAGTCCAGACTACGCCTTCCCATTCTGTTTCTCTCTCTGCTAGCCGATAAAAGCTTTTTGGCTACATTTTATTTATACAACTTCAGTCAAATCACAGGGTACATGGAGCAGAACAGCGGTGCAGTGAAAACAACAATTTAAAGATTTGTTTTCATAGAAGCAATGTACAGCTGAAAGTGTTTTGTTTTGTGAGCACGTAATATAGGCAGAAGTCGAAAAACCAAAATAACACTTGAGGGATGAGGATGAACAAGGGGGTACAGAGGATTGAACCCCGCAAATACCATGTTTCACTTGTAACCTCGTGACGTGGAGTGGGTATAAAGTTCACATCGGTTCTGTTTGTGCAGACACACCCACTACAGGAACTTCACAAATGACATAAAAAAACTGACTCGTCGATAATGCTGGAATGTATTGAACTCGCTACTAAAAAGGGGTGGAGATATTAGCTGGAAGACAGAGCAGGTGCCCTTAAATTTGCAGGTTTTATGTAAATTCTTGTCCTTGCGACATATTTGTGCCCTGGGATATATTGTAGCGAGTGTGTATAGCACGTACCTTGTCAGAGTTGGTGTTTTTAGACGGAATAAGTTTTATACAAGTTTGTAACTGACGTATTATGGGAAAGTTATGATTTAAATATCTTTCCCATTATTGTACAGTATCACCACGAGGTTCGTGTCTGGTTTATTGCCCTGAAAATTACAAATGTATTGATCAGTAGTTTAAGGCTTATAAAATTGTATTTCAAATCCTCGGGTTTCTTCCGTTATTCGAAGAGTTTCTGTTGACACACGTTCTGAGACATTTTTCAATTGTGTCTTGTAAGAAATGTTAACTAACTAACGAATAGAAGAAGAACTAAACTACCAACCAACTCTACACTTGAGAAGCTAAGAGATTCTCAGCAAGAAATGTTCCTTGTCGGTAACTATTCTGAACAAAACAGCGATTTTGCCCAAAATCTTAACTGATTGCTTTAATGGAACCGTGTGTGAAGTGCTAGCGAACTGACTTCTATACAGTTTCATAACAAAAACACTCGCCCCGTGTAAAGCTGCATATCATTTATTGTGATCGTACAATTTAATGTAAGCGGTAGTCATTGGGTGAAATTATGACAATTGCTGGGTTTTGTTTACAGTTAAGTCTTGGTGTAAAATGAACACTTTTAGCATACTGTACTGATCATTGGGTTACTTCCTCGTGGAATGTCTAGCAACTGGACGTTTTGTTCGTCCTGTAACTTAACGCGCGCCCCTCGTGGAATGTCTAGCAACTGGACGTTTTGTTCTAACTTAACGCTCGCCCCTCGTGGAATGTCTAGCAACTGGCGTTTTGTTCTGTCCCTGATACACTTAACGCGCGCCCCTCGTGGAATGTCTAGCAACTGGACGTTTTGTTCTAACTTAACGCGCGCCCCTCGTGGAATGTCTAGCAACTGGAGTTTTTTTGTCTGATACACTTAACGCGCGCCCCTCGTGGAATGTCTAGCAACTGGACGTTTTGTTCTAACTTAACGCGCGCCCCTCGTGGAATGTCTAGCAACTGGACGATTTGTTCTGTCCCTGATACACTTAACGCGCGCCCCTCGTGGAATGTCTAGCAACTGGACGTTTTGTTCTAACTTAACGCGCGCCCCTCGTGGAATGTCTAGCAACTGGACGTTTTGTTCTGTCCCTGATACACTTAACGCGCGCCCCTCGTGGAATGTCTAGCAACTGGACGTTTTGTTCTAACTTAACGCGCGCCCATGCGCACACGATCCATGCAAAAGAAAGGCCTGTGATTAACCTTTATTGTTCGGCGTTTAAATACGAGTGTAGCTGCTGACAGCTGGAGTTAGTTTCATTTCAAATGATAATTTTAAAGCACAGATAAAGTATTTTATGATTAATTGTAGTATGTAACAAATGATATATGTAGATAGCATGTATTTCACCACCCAAGCAGTAGACTGTTCATGTACCTGTTTCGGCAAACCGCTCTGGGCTCTGTCTTTTAAACTGTAACACGTATTTTAAACCACGTAATTTTAACACTTAATATTTTACGTGTGCATATGTTCACGTAACTTTTGTAACATCTCAATGTATTTATTCTCGTAACGCACCTCCCTGAAGATGGCCATATTAGTGGCCGAAACATGTAGGAGGTATTACTGCGTTTATAATATATTTTCATAAACTTGTGTGCATTTGTTGGTTTTAGCTACCATGTCTATTAACAGCATGTTTTAGCTACCATGTCTATTAACAGCATGTTTTAGCTACCATGTCTATTAACAGCATGTTTTAGCTACCATGTCTATTAACAGCATGTTTTAGCTACCATGTCTATTAACAGCATGTTTTAGCTACCATGTCTATTAACAGCATGTTTTAGCTACCATGTCTATTAACAGCATGTTTGAGCTACCATGTCTATTAACAGCATGTTTTAGCTACCATGTCTATTAACAGCATGTTTTAGCTACCATGTCTATTAACAGCATGTTTGAGCTACCATGTCTATTAACAGCATGTTTTAGCTACCATGTCTATTAACAGCATGTTTTAGCTACCATGTCTATTAACAGCATGTTTTAGCTACCATGTCTATTAACAGCATGTTTTAGCTACCATGTCTATTAACAGCATGTTTTAGCTACCATGTCTATTAACAGCATGTTTTAGCTACCATGTCTATTAACAGCATGTTTTGAGCTACCATGTCTATTAACAGCATGTTTTAGCTACCATGTCTATTAACAGCATGTTTTAGCTACCTGTCTATTAACAACATGTTTTAGCTACCATGTCTATTAACAGCATGTTTTAGCTACCATGTCTATTAACAGCATGTTTTAGCTACCATGTCTATTAACAGCATGTTTTAGCTACCATGTCTATTAACAGCATGTTTTAGCTACCATGTCTATTAACAGCATGTTTTAGCTACCATGTCTATTAACAGCATGTTTAGCTACCATGTCTATTAACAGCATGTTTTAGCTACCATGTCTATTAACAGCATGTTTTAGCTACCATGTCTATTAACAGCATGTTTTAGCTACCATGTCTATTAACAGCATGTTTTAGCTACCATGTCTATTAACAGCATGTTTTAGCTACCATGTCTATTAACAGCATGTTTTAGCTACCATGTCTATTAACAGCATGTTTTAGCTACCATGTCTATTAACAGCATGTTTTAGCTACCATGTCTATTAACAGCATGTTTTAGCTACCATGTCTATTAACAGCATGTTTTAGCTACCATGTCTATTAACAGCATGTTTTAGCTACCATGTCTATTAACAGCATGTTTTAGCTACCATGTCTATTAACAGCATGTTTTAGCTACCATGTCTATTAACAGCATGTTTAGCTACCATGTCTATTAACAGCATGTTTTAGCTACCATGTCTATTAACAGCATGTTTTAGCTACCATGTCTATTAACAGCATGTTTTAGCTACCATGTCTATTAACAGCATGTTTTAGCTACCATGTCTATTAACAGCATGTTTTAGCTACCATGTCTATTAACAGCATGTTTTAGCTACCATGTCTATTAACAGCATGTTTTAGCTACCATGTCTATTAACAGCATGTTTAGCTACCATGTCTATTAACAGCATGTTTTAGCTACCATGTCTATTAACAGCATGTTTTAGCTACCATGTCTATTAACAGCATGTTTTAGCTACCATGTCTATTAACAGCGTGTTTTAGCTACCATGTCTATTAACAGCATGTTTTAGCTACCATGTCTATTAACAGCATGTTTTAGCTACCATGTCTATTAACAGCATGTTTTAGCTACCATGTCTATTAACAGCATGTTTCTATAAGTCGCAAATAAAGGAGATCGCCCCGAGACGGTGATTTTGATTATAAACCATGCCATAGAACGTATACGTCTGGGATGAAAGGGAGGCTTAAAATTACGAAGTGATTGTGGTTTTTTTAGGGGGGGGGGGGCTGCATGGAAGTGTGTCTGCTTGGCTTTATGACTGTAAAAAACTCCAAGCTTTTACTGGAATATAAGCCGCAATGGAGCGGGGATATTTGTTGTTTTTGTATGGCCGTGGTTTTAGTGTGAGTTCGCCTTATTTTCTTAACCACGTATATCCATCTGCTGTTCGCTCTAAAGCCCGCGATCGATCATTGTCAATTTCCGTCGTTTCTCCGTTCCCGAGGCTGGTCTCGTTATTTACGAGTTTTTTCCTCTTCCTATGTCGTTGCTAGAGCCGTCTTGGTCTTGTCGCCATCCGCTATCACCACTGTGTGGCTGCAGGCGGCCTCAGACATTTGGAGTTCTGTTGGGTTTCCCGATATTCGAGTGGCTCATTACGGAGTTGTGGTTTATCAGCAGGCAGAATCGTAAAAGTGCAACGTTCCCCCCGCCAAATGCACGTCGAAACTCCAACTGCCCAGCCAGTGACAAGTGGCGTATGACATGAGACATAAATCGCCTGGAAAATTTGCACAAAAAACATGTAAAAAAGCATGTAAATACCGTTGAAATTTAAAGGGGAAAAATTAGACACTTTTCAGTCCTTAGCTACAGTTTAAAAAAAAAATAACTTCCATTTATCCACGTTTACACATTAAACCCACTCACTTAATAATTCTAAATAAAATTGTCACTATGTATGCGCTATTTTTGGAAGCGATTCACTGCCAAGCGCCATCAAACACTGACCTGGTGATCGAACTGTTTATCTTATCATCGTGTTAGTTTCTTTTCCAACCCTTGCTTCACAACACGAAGGGTGTTTAAAACACTTCAGATAAGATATATTTCTAACCATACGTTGCCCTAAAATGGCGACACTAATTAATGTTTTCGAATTTCAGTCCTCGCGAGAAAAGAGAATAATAGAACACTAAGTTTCAAACACAACTCGTAAAACCTGCTGTAGTGCTGGACGAAATTTCGTCAAAACTATTCCGAGATTTCGTCACTGTTCTGTAGTATATGTTTTAAAATTAAATAGTTCTTGAAACGGAATCCACTCGCCATTATTGTAGCATAGATTTGTTATCTGTGCAGGAAAAATCGCACTTAAATAATCAGTCTTTTCTCGTATCCTAGTGATGGCGTTACAATCAGTCTTATGACTTTACAAGGGCTCAAGAATTGCCTGTGTGGTATTTACCGTATGGTAGCCAAGGCTCCTGCCTTTATGTGCCCCGACCAGACTGCAAAGCCTTCGTAATGTCGCCTTCCGTTCCACAAATGCGCGTGTCCGCTGTTTTCGTCTCCTAGTGACTGTAGGAAATTCAAATTGACGACATCACAGTGGTATAATATCCGTACAAAGTTTGGTGCAGGTTCGCCCGCTGGTTCAAACTTCAAATGTTGCCTGTTGTTGGTAGAGTGTTGTGTATCAGTGTTAATGGGGTATAATAAAGGTTATCTCAATTATATTTAAATAGTTGTACCTTGAAGCCGATTCCAGTGGCCGTGCGGTCTCAGGCGTGGGTCTTCGGCCGCTCGCTTACTAGGATCGTGGGTTCGAATCCCACCGGGGGCATGGATGTCTGTCTGTTGTGAGTGTTGTGTGATGTCAGGTAGAGGTCTCTGCGACGGGCTGATCATTCGTCGAGAGGAGTCCTACCGACTGTGGTGTGTCTGAGTGTGTGTGATCATGAAACCTCTACGAAACGAGGAGGCCCAGGCCCATATAGGACTGTCGAGCCATACAAAAACAAAAACAAAAGAAGTTGTACCTTGAAATTAAAGCAAATTGACCAGTTTGTGTGTGTGTGACGAACAGTTCGTACCGTAGCCATTTTTTTGGCGAGTAGAACTGAAGAAGTCCACAGACCGGTGCCTTTCATTAGATGGTCGCTCTGGGGGTCTCTTAGGAAACTCTAGCAGTCATTGCGATTTTTTGCAATAGCACCTCACCAGATCCCATTCGGTACAGTTCGACTACCGCGATAGGGCAATGCAGGGGTAAAATGTTTTGACTGAAATTACACAACTCTTTTACCCCGAATTTGGAGACAGAATTTTCCTGTGACACTGCCAAGACAACACGAGGTCACACCGAGGAAGTTGGCTGAAGCGTTAATGCTGCTGACTTTATTCGGGAGGTGATTGTTTCGAATTTCGACCGTCACTCCGACCTATCCTGACTGCATCTCTCATGATTTTCTTCAGTTTGTTCAGCAATGTGGCGGCATGATTCTTTACTTTAGGCCACAATGACTGCCTTTCATGTGGATTGGATTTTTCGTGCTGTTGACATTATTTAGTCAGAGTTACTGACAGCGTCATTAAACAAACGTCAGAAATGTCCCGGCGCACTAACAGCCTCAGTTCTTGTAGAGATGGCTTTGCAGGAACGTAAGGAATCCCCTGCAGAAGAATACTCAAACTAACCCGCATGGCAAGGATGGTGGAGAAGTTGCCTAACTCTCACGGCGATGGGTTGGTTCTGTCCGTTCAAAGGTTTTATCGCCGTTATGTCGGCGGCTGCAATTCCATTCCTCGTATATCTGTTGAGTCATAGCAACAGGTTACAAAACTTGGCATGTGATTTAAGTTCCTGAAATTTAATTGCAGCTCTGAAATATTTTAATTCATTTATTAGGTTCCAACTAACCTGAAACGACTACTTTACGTACAGACGCTGGCTTCCGACTACAGAACGCTGGAGTCGCTGACTATAATCCGGCTTAAGACACTGATGTTTGTAGTCAGTCATCTTCTTCGTTCAGACTGGGCACTTTGACACAGTGGAGTTTTGCTGTTTGATGTTGCAGTCCCTCCAGTTTTGGTTTATGTACCGTGGATTTTGCTTCGGTCAATGGAAGAGTGAAGACAGACACTCCCCACCCATCTCCCCTGCATCTACCTCTCCTCGTATTGTCTGTCATTCTCCCTACATTGGTAAACGTCTACAGTCTCTCTCTCTCTGTTTGCCATCTGCGTTTGTGTTCTGTTATTTTAAGCCAAGGACGGGCGTTAGCTGTGGTTGGTGGGGAGGGGTGCAGGAGATATAGGAAGGGAGAGGCGGCCGACTTTCAAACCCCATATTCCGTGTTTGTTCTTTCTCTGACTCGAGTGTAGTGTCCCCATCAGGTAACATATTAACAGTTGAGAATCAGGAGATGATGCTGCCGTTTATCGACCCCGGGAAATGCCTGAAGCAACACTGTGATATATTTTTCGACATATTATACATTAACTCAGAAATGTGTGTGTTTTAAAGTAATTTTTAAACTACTGTTGGTGAACATTTCTTCTGAGTGTCTTGTCGTATAGGGTTAAATGCGTTTGACAGAAGTTAAATCGACAAATGAGGTACAATTTTACTGTTTGCTCACCGTGCATTATGGTATTAAAATTCACTTAATAACCAACAACTGCACTATTGAATTACCCCTGGTGATGGTCAAATAATGACCGAAACATATGTAGGGTAACTTTAAGTGATTTTTAATTCAATAGTACAGTTGTTGGTTGTTAAGTGAATTTAAATGAGGTGCAGTTTTAATTATTTTTTGCGTCATTCGTCGTCAGCGAATTTTTACTTTGGGAGTTGCAACGTGTCTTGTTTGTTGCCGCGCAATATAAAACTTGGTAACGTAGCCGTACGTTTTGACTTCAGATTATTTTGATGGGAGTGTCGGCACGTGTTTGTAACTTCTTCGGAAATGAACGCGTGTTGCCATGTTGCAGACTTCTTCTTTGTTTAATATTTGTACAGAATTTGTTGCTACAGATGTTGGTGCCTCTAACCTCTCCTCGCAAGCTAATGCTTAGTTCCTGCTTGCGTTAGAATCTTGGTCGATAATTCGGAAGTGTACACAATATTTCTGCAGTTGGGTTGATTCAGAGGAAAAGTGAAACATCTAAATGAACTGGCCGCTTCAGTATTTTTTAACCAACCCTAAAGATATCAACTGTCCATTTTGATGTAATGGTGAATGGAAATTTCTTTACATGTATTCGGGGGGGGGGGGGGAGAGATGAAGTGTTCTGGGTACCGGACACTTTTTCTGATGTTTGGCCTAATTATTCTGTCTCTCCAGGCGAATGACGAGATGTTTACGTTTATGTGTGCTTGGACACCTTTGTCCGAATCATTAGGCTTATCTATCATCACATTTCATAGCCTCAGAATCAACTAACCATTAGAAGACGCTTTGAATTTTATATTAGTTCCATGTCATATATACTGTAGCAGAGAACAATATGAGAAGCATTTCTATCCTGAAATGTAATTAAATAATGTTCGGTGTACATTATTTATTTAAACAGATTTTCGGCCTGAGTCGCTACGAAAGATCATTCAGTTGAGGATATTTTGTTCGCTGTGTCCTGCCTGTGAAACTAAAAAATCGTACTTCTATGATCATTTGTTGCGTAGTATGAGTGTGAAACTTGGGGGTCGCTCATCCTTTACGAATGGCAAGCGTAATTTGAGGTTTTCGGAGGAAAAAATGTTGATGAGAACATTATATACCTTAAGAAAGAGAATGAAACAGATGGTGTGATGCCTGGTACTCTTCACCCAATATTACCTCGGAGATCAGGACAGGGAAGTGAGGTGTTCAGGCATGTTGGACACGCGCGGGATGTAAGAAATAGTTACAAATAAGAATTAGGAATTTTAAAGGGAAAAGACCAATGACTGATCTAGTCGTACATGCTCCAATGGCGTTAAAGTGTGTCTTAAAGAAATAAATTGTGGTATTGTGGACTGGATTTGCCTGGGTTACGATAAGAGCCAATAACAACGGCCTCTTGAGAACACAGTAGTGATTTTGGTAAAGAAATTAAGGATTGTCACTGCAGCCCAGTAGGACCCTTGTTTTTTGTTGTTGTTGAGGATTCTTTCTTGACCATCGGCAGCAGATGGAGGTAAACGTTACGTGCGATGTCCATGCCGCTGTATCCAAGACAAGAGCGTTCGCGACAATGTTGATGTGAGGCGTATTGCTCTCCAGGGCCGGGTGTGGACGAAGTAACACAGCGAAACATTTTATGATTCCACCGGGCAACCAACCGTGGTACTCTGCCCGTCTTGCCCGTAACTTAGGCACTGTATTGACTGCGCCTAATTTTCCATGAACCTTTTGGCTGGATGATAGACGCGAATTTATATGGGCATCACGTGAGACAGATCGTTTATGTGGGCATCACGTGAGACAGAACGTTTATGTGGGCATCACGTGAGACAGATCGTTTATGTGGGCATCGCGTGAGACAGATCTTTTATATGGGTACACGTGAGACAGGTCGTTTATGTGGGCATCACGTGAGACAGATAGTTTATGTGGGCATCACGTGAGACATCGTTTATGTGGGGCATCACGTGAGACAGATCGTTTATATGTGCACCACGTGGGACAGATCGTTTATATGGGCATCACGTGAGACAGATCGTTTATGTGGGCATCACGTGAGACAGATCGTTTATGTGGGCATCACGTGAGACAGATCGTTTTCCACAGAGCGGAATAGACTAATAATGAAAAACATTAGCACGCTGTTTAGTATACCTAACTATAGCACGTGCTTCGGGTTTCAGTGACCATGACCTTGAACACTCACAGACGAGCCTCATCACACTCCAGGCTTCGTTTTGAGGTCTCGTTCTTTTATGTTCATTAATATACTCGGACATTGAATGTTACGGCCAGGACCTTCCCGAGACACGTGGGCACCCTAGGCAGGCCATTAATGACATATGGGCACCCTAGGCAGGCCATTAATGACACGTGGGCACCCTAGGCAGTCCATTAATGACACGTGGGTACCCTAGGCAGGCCATTAATGACACGTGGGCAACCTAGGCAGACCATTAATGACACGTGGGCACCCTAGACAGGCCATTAATGACGCGTGGGCACCCTAGGCAGGTCATTAATGACACTTGGGCAACCTAGGCAGGCAATTAATGACACGTGGGCACCCTAGGCAGGCCATTAATGACACGTGGGCACCCTAGGCAGGCCATTATTAATGACATGTGGGCACCCTAGACAGACCATTAATTTGTCGCCCCGTCGAACCGATATTTCTGTAGACTTTTTAGGCCTAGAACAGGGCTTGCGAACATTTTTTAGGGCGCGTGTCCATATTGCATATGATTTTCGGAGGAATTCTTTTGCGTGCGGAAAACTAAGTTTACTAGCAACGTATTTCCGGCTATTGCAGTGGCGTCTTAGCGTCTCTTATAGCTTGGAGCCCCGGGGCAAGTGCCCCTTACACCGACCCTTGTTACTGTGTAGACCGTAATTGCCCTTCCTTCGAAACTCTGTTGGAGGTTCCAATGGGATTGAATGTTATAGTCTGCAGACGTTTGCGCGTACCAGAAGGCCTCTGACTATGCCGCTCTATCTTAAGCTGGATGGTATGTAATTGTGACGTACCAGAAGGCCTCTGACTATGCCGCTCTATCTTAAGCTGGATGGTATGTAATTGTGACGTACCAGAAGGCCTCTGACTATGCCGCTCTATCTTAAGCTGGATGGTATGTAATTGTGACGTACCAGAAGGCCTCTGACTATGCCGCTCTATCTTAAGCTGGATGGTATGTAATTGTGACGTACCAGAAGGCCTCTGACTATGCCGCTCTATCTTAAGCTGGATGGTATGTAATTGTGACGTACCAGAAGGCCTCTGACTATGCCGCTCTATCTTAAGCTGGATGGTATGTAATTGTGACGTACCAGAAGGCCTCTGACTATGCCGCTCTATCTTAAGCTGGATGGTATGTAATTGTGACGTTTTCAGTCTGTCTCTTTGTTTTGTGCCGCTGCGTTTTCGCACTGGACGCAAGCACGTAGCTGTGGACAGGCTGTGCATAACTTTTAGTTCCAGTTGACCTTCCTGTGAACATCGGAATATCGCGCCGGCATTCGTACAGAATGTTCTAGCGACATCTCCTGACTCTAATTTTCCGTTTGTAGAGGGGGTGGAGGTTCGGGTTCCGAGGTTAGGTAAGGGTTATGCTTTCACTTAATGAATCAGGAGTTAGGGAGTGGGGGACACGCAGTTACGTTTGTTTCACGTCCCGTCCTGCGTAGCCATTTAGCAGAACATGAACACTGGACTGGGAAGTGATGAGGCTTGTACCTCAGGGCTACTTGCCTCGTAGTGTCAACGTGTAGTGTGTTAATAGGGGAAAGGAAATGGTCTATCCACAGGGTGTTTGTTTATGATCACGAATTTTAATTTTGCTGGCACGAGAGGGTATAGTCCTATATGTACATAAGTGATATTTCAGGTAACTGCGGCAATATTCTTGGGGGTGTTATGCTGTGTAATTTGATACAAACGTTTCGGAGGAACCTGCTGTCCCGGAGTGGGGAAGTATGGCAATTACGTTACTGTGCCCATTCCACTGTATCTTGTCTCTAAAACCTCTTAATTTATTTTATTTTAGTTAAGCATGTGGATTTGTGTTGTTCCTTTAACTTCACGCCTGTATTTCCTCATTTATCCTTCTACTTCTTCCTCTCTACTTTCGCCCACAGCCTAGTCTCGTCTTCCCTGCCCTATACGAGGATCACTTTTTCTAAAGAGTTTCCCATTCTACCCTGAAGATGGAGGCTGTACGTTCCTCTGAAACATTCCTAGTCTATATAGCAAGTAAGTGGCAGTAATTTTTATTGTCGCCGTGTGACCGTCAGATGTCACGTGTGCAGTTAACCGGCAAACATTAAACAGGCCTTGCGGTACGGACGTAGCTTGTACCTTGAGACTGTAGGCAAATTAGTTGCAGAACAGGAAACCAAACTTCAGGTACGTCCTTTGTTTGACTTGTCAGATGTTGCTTGCTGCGTAACTGCGCCTGTGTGTGTGTGTGGCCTAAAACTGCGTATCTTCATCTACGAGCAGAACATTGGTTCTAAGAGTGGTGACTGTGAGAGTATGACACCATGTGATTGGTTAATAATCTACCGACGTTTCGGGAGAACCTGGTGCCTACATCATGCACATGAAGATGGGGGCATCACTTTCCTCCAAAAGTCGTTAAGTCTGTACCAGGTCCACGACCCGGACGACGACACTGTAGAGAGCAAAGTGTTCTTGACAGTGTTTTGTAGACGCAGGTCCTCTTTGTTAGTTGGTCTTGTAAGTCGCGAAGACAAATTGCTAGAAAATGGGGTAAAATCGTTAGTTCCCTTTAAGCCTCGAGGAGGGTAGCAAACTGAAGCGATCCTCGTCTGTTGCAGCAGCAGGTAACGTGCAAGGAGTCTTTAAAATGATAAATGGCCGGACATGTGTACTTGTCGCAGGTTACGCTTGTGTTCAGGACATGTTCCAGCGCTGTCGCGTCCACGGCAAAGGCTTCTTGACAGCAGCGATATGTTACCGATGAATATTGCTCAGAATTCTGCAGCTCACGTTGGAATGGCGCTGGCTTTGTTTACAATTTCGTTGGGGTTTGCGTAGATGTTGCTGTGACTGTGGAGTTTATCGTTATCACGTGAGTGTGACATTAGAATGTTCCGGTGCAATGTGCGTGTGTGTGTGTGTATCGCTCCAGAGTGGACTGTGTAGCTACTTCGGTGGCGTACTGAGGAAAAATCAGCAGAGAATAAATGACAGTAAGGATTATTTGGCCTTTACTTAGCAGAATTAAAAGATAAGCTCTTACGTTGAACTTATTTAGAACATTATGAAACGCACAATTTTCTGACATTCATTTAAAATTTTACAGATTAATTAGTTAATTAATTCCATGGAGCAGAGTCCTTCCTGAGAAGCTAACAGTTCCTCAGCTAATCAATAAATTCCCCGCATTTTGTGGAACCCGAAGGTTCGTTACCGCATTTACAAGCGCCCGCCAACTGTTCCTATCCTGAGCCACATCAATCCAGTCCGTGCCTCCCCATCCCACTTCTTGAAGATCCATTTTAATATTACCCTCCCATCTACGCGTAGGTCTTCCAAGTGGTCTCTTTCCCTTATGTTTCCCCACCAAACCCTGTACGCACCTCTCTTGTCTCTCATACGTACCACAGAGAAATGAAAAACACCAAACAGCATTTTCTTCAAATAGTATAGAGGCGTTACATTAGATTAGAAGACGATAACTTAGAACAATATGGAATTGTTAAACGTTGGACAGCTGTTCAATTAACGAAGTGTAAACGTGTGCGTAGATTAGCTGTTGTTTGCTTAATTTAGCTAGTCTGTACTTGGTAGAGTAGATTGTTACAAAGCTAGACTGGCCATCTGTTACAAGAGTGTAAACTTGTAGACAGTTAGCTACCGTCCTGTCAGATCACTATACATGGTGGAGAGCTCTGATCATTTCATTTCAAAATTGAAATGGATTTACACCTTTAAACCAGTGGTTCCCACCCTCAGTTCGCGACCCAGATCAGGGTCGAGGGGGTTCTGACGTAGGGTCACGAAAGGGTTTTATGGAGAACTTGATAATTATACAAAAAATAAAAATTTCTGTTTAAATTCAAACAGATTTATCGAAAAAATGTAATTATTGAATCTGTGTTTATTAATTTTAAACATAATGGAGCAATTACATTTTAATTAACTAATGAACACACTTTGTTATTTTTTAGTCACTAAATTTTTGACATCATTGTTCTGATCATGTTATGTAACGTTCCCTGTGTTCAGTATTTCACAAGCTTTTATTTAGAAGCAAATGATTTATCTAACCGCACATGTATATGAGTTATTTAAATAAATATTTGTTTCTCGCATGTTTTGTATATTTAATATTGTCCCAAAAAATATTGGATTTGACAAGTAACATTACAAATTTAATATTTTTTAAATAATTGTCAACGTAATGTAGTGTTCAACAAAAGGCATTAGTATTAGTTCATTTACAGTAAATATTACTGACTATTGCCGTTACCACAGTACGGTCACACACATGTACCGCTGTGTTATGCTGTTATGTAGTGTTCAACAAAAGGCATTAGTATCAGTTCATTTACAGTAAATATCACTGACTATTGCCGTTACCACAGTACGGTCACACACATGTACCGCTGTGTTATGCTGTTATGTAGTGTTCAACAAAAGGCATTAGTATCAGTTCATTTACAGTAAATATCACTGACTATTGCCGTTACCACAGTACGGTCACACACATGTACCGCTGTGTTATGCTGTTATGTAGTGTTCAACAAAAGGCATTAGTATCAGTTCATTTACAGTAAATATCACTGACTATTGCCGTTACCACAGTACGGTCACACACATGTACCGCTGTGTTATGCTGTTATGTAGTGTTCAACAAAAGACATTAGTATCAGTTCATTTACAGTAAATATCACTGACTATTGCCGTTTACCCACAGTACGGTCACACACATGTACCCTGTGTTATGCTGTTATGTAGTGTTCAACAAAAGACATTAGTATCAGTTCATTTTACAGTAATATATCACTGACTGTTGCCGTTCCACAGTACGGTCACACACATGTACCGCTGTGTTATGCTGTTATGTAGTGTTCAACAAAAGACATTAGTATTAGTTCATTTACAGTAAATATTACTGACTATTGCCGTTACCACAGTACGGTCACACACATGTACCGCTGTGTTATGCTGTTATGTAGTGTTCAACAAAAGACATTAGTATCAGTTCATTTACAGTAAATATCACTGACTGTTGCCGTTACCACAGTACGGTCACACACATGTACCGCTGTGTTATGCTGTTATGTAGTGTTCAACAAAAGACATTAGTATCAGTTCATTTACAGTAAATATCACTGACTGTTGCCGTTACCACAGTACGGTCACACACATGTACCGCTGTGTTATGCTGTTATGTAGTGTTCAACAAAAGACATTAGTATCAGTTCATTTACAGTAAATATTACTGACTATTGCCGTTTTCATGGTAAGTTCACGGTCACATAGCATTTGCTACTTTAGGGTCACACAGACACAGAAGGCTGTATAACAGACTAAACGTATTATTGAACCTTACGTGAGAAGCAAATTAGTGCATTAGAATGAATACATTAACCAACTTATGCACTTGATGAAATACATTTTAAAGTAAGTATAAACTACTACATGTTTCGGCACCGGGCTGCCATCATCAGGGACTTATCTAAACAAAGAAATACAAGGCCAGCACACTTATGTAGGTGTTTGTCGCCTTCATTAAAATGATTGAAACAGTTAAAATATTAAACTTCCAAAATGCACAAAGTTAACAATCGCAAAAGTTTCTCAGTTTTGTATTCCTTCGTTCAGATAACACCCTGATGATGGCACAATCGGTGCCGAAACATGTAGGAGGTTTATACTTACTTCTGAATGTATTTTATTAAGTGCATAAGTTGCTGATATATTAATTATAAGAATATGCACGGTATGAATAAGGTAAAAATTATGTAACTAAATTAATTGTTAATGTATTAATTATAAGAATATGCACGGTGTAACGTAAAAAATAATGCATTAGACTGTTAGTGATATTCTCTATATATGCATTAGGGAAGCAGTTAGTTCTAAAGTTATTTATAGTGAGACGGAACGGCGAGCTGTACTTTGTTCTTTTTCTAAACGTGTCCATTATGGGAGTCGATAATAATTATGTGTTTAACCTTACAGGTACGTTCAGTTGTGTTACGTGGCTAGCAGTTTGGTAAACATACTCAACCAGCCATCTGCAGGTGAAGTTGGTAAGTTCACGATCGTAACACTGAATTGTGCATGGGTAGAAGAAATTTCGTTGTATATAGATAATGTTGTATCCTAGGGATGGCCAATCCCCAAGGATCGTCAGAATCCCCGAGCGGCTTGGGACTCGTGGAGCGCAGAGTAGGAATGTTCACACAAAGTAGTCCAAGTCGTAAGCAGGTTTATTTGTTGATGAAGTATTACAGATTTCCAGTACTAAAGAGCTGGTGACGAATGAGGCGGAATGAGTAGAGGACCGCGGCTGCGTTGCGATGAATAGTCTGCTGCTCAAAATGTTACATAGATGAACCCGCGAGTTAGCTCGCGTTAACAGTCCATCCGGGATTTAGAGGCTTGGCCGTGCAGTAGCAAACCCACATATAAGAGATAAAACATGCCAACGGATAGAGGAAATGTAAAAGTTTTTTCGTGACATGCGATGGCGTAGTTACCCATTTCTCCGCTAGGAGGCAGTGGTGTGCAAACATGGCGTTTTCAGGTGAACAGAAAGCTTTTTGTGTCCTGCAATTTGCTATAACCCAGTCAATTGTAACAGTGCAACGTGGTTTTCGAACCAAGTATCGTACAGAACCATCAACGGACAAAACAGTAAGAGACTGGTATAGAACATTCGAGGAAACTGGCTGTTTGTGTGTCGCAAAAGGAACAGATAGGCCGGGACCATCGCCTGGGACTAGATTGGAGCTAGATTACAGGATTGACGTCTGTCGAGTCACCAAAGGGGGACATATTGAACATTTGTAAGGTCGGTTCAAAACGTGGATATGTACCTTTTCACTGACATGCTCTCATCCCCCGTGTGTGATTTGGCTCCTGAGCTACAGACCTCCGAAATCCCGGAGGGATTTATGCAACAACCTGTATGTATATCGACTATGACGTCAGGCACCTCAACTGCTGTACCACACCCAAAACCCGTGACATGCACTTTGGCCTGGTGGTAGTCACAGCCATCCCGTCAAAGTCTGGGGACAGACCATGGTACGCCTGAACATCATTGTCACGCGGTCCTGAGTTCTCATCCCTGCCTCTCGGTCAAAGTACGTAGTACACACAAACATAGGTCATACATTCTGTCTTATCTAAAAACTAAATACATCACGTCACATTTTATCAAACACATACAACAATAATACCGAAAGTTAGATTTAATATCTCGGGAAATAAACATTTCCGCCGGGAAGAAAATTTTCTGTATTTTGAATGAAATGCATAATCAGTTGTTCAACGCTTCAGATTTGACTGCAAGTTGATAAATTTTCCAGCTGTCACTTTTAAACGCTCTGTGTAAATATTTGGTACAGTTTATTTCTTCAGCCATTTGAAGATCAGTAACTAAGTCAACGTGTAAGAATAACCCAGAGGTTCCACACGACGAATGCCATATCCTCCCTGCACTCCATACACCCTTCCACCTCACATCCTCACCCCCTCTCTCACCTATGAATGTTATCTTACCATCTGTTTCGCTTTTCTTTAAGTGGACGTTTTCCTGAGGTCTTTTTACCTAAATTTCTTATGATTCTTTGTATTCTGAATCCTTGTTACACGTCCAGTCCATCCTAACGTGTTTTATGTAACTATCTGTGTGCAGTATATTTAATAATGCTGTCAGGAGTACAGAGTATGTAGCAGTGGCGGTTACTGCACAATGTATAGGTAATTGTGTGGCCTAATTGAGGAAGAGTACGGAAATTCTGAAAATAGCCGATTACGTAGCGTGGAATTGTAGCCAGCTTCTCCCGACCGTGTAAGCAGGCGTTGTCAGCGACGTGACGGCTACATTCGCCTGACTTTATTTTCCTAACAATAATCGCAGTTTCTAATTACAGTCGAATTCGGTTATAACGTCGTGAAAGGGACTGAATATTTTGTGTCGTTATAAACGAGTGTCGTTATAACCGAGGAGTATAATATTATGGTTAACAGCGAGGAATTAATTCTTACCATAGAATATCTGACTGTATAGACGAGGTGTCGTATAAACAGATGTCGTTATAACCGGGTTACACTGTACTTATTTAACGTAGGACCCCGTCTTTTTGGTCCTTGAGTCCACCTGTCCGTCCACTGGTGTGTGGTTTGTGTTGTTTATAGACAGAAGCTGGAATAAGTTTCATATGTAAGGTATGCTACTCGGTATGTGGGAACAGATACTGGTGTAGCGAACACGAGATCCTGAGCTTAAGACCTGGTTCGTGTGGCCGTAGTAATACAGGGCATACACAAAAGAATGGTGCGGTTTCAAAAGTGAATAAAAAATTTATGTCTCACATTACACGGGCACAACATACACCGTCAGCGGCGGCAACTGTCCAAGTTTCTCATGCGCTACCAGCAGTTCGCTTCTCATGCTTACTGCGTGGCATGATTGGATAACGCATGCACTGCAGGCCATTACAGCGGACATGCAACACCGGGTCTGGGATGAGTTTGATTACCGTGTGGATGTGTGTCTTGTGACCCAGGGTGCACACATTGAAGGATTGTAATTACCAAATGAGAAACTTGGACAGTTGCCGCCGCTGACGGTGTATGTTGTGCCCGTGTAAGGTGAGAAATACATTTGTTATTCACTTTTGAAACCGCACCATTCTTTTGTGTATGCCCTGTATTGTGGTGTGTCTGCAATAAGGCGAAGTAATAAATGTACTGTACTGTAGTGTCGATGTTACCGTACATAACTTTTGTTACCGACATGACTGTCAGTTTCGGTAGGAATGATGACGTACATCTCAGTGTGAGTTGCACAATACACAATACAGACTTTACCTGATCCTCAAAGTTTCACTTGTGTTTTGGTAGTTTAATGGGGCATGAGGTAGTCTGTTCGCTAAAGTACTAGATTTATTTGGGTCGTTTGTAAATAATAACAGAAAATATGAAACCATATCTCCGGATAATATGTAATAAAGAATTCAAATTTCATACCTGTGCAACTGGCACACATTTCACGTGTTTTTGTCGTTAATAAAAGAGATGGAATGAAATAAAAACGAGGCGACGTAATTGGTTAATACCCTGTTGTCATCAAACTCCCCGAGTATTAATTGATTGATGACATATATATAGCATATAACAGCATTACCATCCGAGGCCTGGTGTATACTGTATGTATGTATGTATGTATGTATGTATGTATGCATGTATGCATGTGTGTTGGGTTTGGAGCTTGTAAAGTAAGTGATGTTAGAGGATGGGACTTACATACCGCGCCCCCAACGTTGGAAAAATACGAACTTTGGTGCGCGGGTGACGGTCTTACCAGCGCACCAAGAAATGTGGTTGTGGTTCGCAGGTTTGGTTGCCCCACAAAAGTATAGCTATATTTTAGGTTAATTAACAACCCCGCCATGGGAACGTATGGGAGAGTGGACAGTCATATCACATCGACAATAGTCACCATCTCGAATCCCGGTGGGGGTGAGATTTTCCGCACCCGTCCAGACCGGCTCTGGGGCTCACCAAGCCCCCTGTATAATGGATACCGGGTCTCTTTACCGGGGGATAAAGCGGCCGGGGCGTGGCGTCGAGAACCCACCTCCATGTAGCGCCGAGGTTAAAGAAAGAGTGGAGGTATAACTTTACTCCCGCTCTGTGCCTTCATGGCCTGCTACAGGGCGAAACGTAATTGTCGCCTTCACGAGTCCGTACCGATTGTGTAGGAAGAGGACAGACCCAACAAGGGACCTGCACTTAGTGGCCAAGACATAGTCTTTGGCTCGGCCAGGAAACGCAAGTCTAATCTGTGTGTCGCCCATCTCGTGGCATAGCACTGTACCGACTAAGCTGTGATAATCACAGTCGTAAGTATGTGTACCGTCTGAATGGCTCCGCGGTTGCACCACAGAGTGTATTTCTGCGTGAAAAACAGTGACTGCACGGCGTTAGATGTTCTTCGGTAACGCAGTGCGTGTTTGAGATTTTTCAAAATGCTGTTCACATGAACTTAATACCTCAAAGTGGGTGATACTCAGAACGGATTTTAGGCTCGTTTGCAAAATTGAGAAAAGCGATTGTTAGCAGCGTCATGTCTGTCTGTCCGCATGGAACAACTCTGCTGCAACTAGAGGGATTTTCATGAAATTTGGTGCTTGAGGATGTTTCGAGAAATCTGTTGAGAAAATTCAAGATTCACTAACATCTGACAACAATAACGGTACTTTACGTGAAGACCTATGTACGTTTATGACAATATCTCGCTGAATTCTTCTTACAATGAGAAATGTTTATACGAAACTGATAGAGAAAATCAAAACACATTTTATGTTCAATAACTTTTTTTCCGAAAATCGTGTCGTTTATGTGATGTCGAAAAATATTGTACAGACAGACAGGCCACAGATGACAATATAATACGGCGCATGCGCTTTGCATGCCGGATAACTAAGGCTACAGACACACACACTCATAATATTTAATAACAGTGTAAAGGGGACCAATTGTTGCGTTTCCATGGCAAAAATGGTTACGCGAACTCGCCACAATGTAACGTTGTACGTACATTGTAAATTTATCGCCTTTTGTGGAATTCGACTTCTCTTCACCATTTTCAGAAGAGCCTGAAACTGGTTCCAGTCCTGAACCAGAAGAACCAAGACTTATTTTTTCTTCCTCTCTACATATAGACCTTCCAAGCGGTCTTTTCCTTTCAAAGTTTCTGACCAAACTCTTGTATGGCTTTCTAATCGTATACAAAATGTTGAATATCTCATGCGTCTTCATACAGCCGATCGCGGTAGGCGGGCGGTCTAAGGCCTGAGTCTGCAGCCGCTCGCTTGCTGGGACTGTGGGTTCGAATCCTGCCGGGGGCATTGATGTCTGCCTCTTATGAGTGTTGGTGTGTTGTCAGGTGGAGTTCTCTGCGTTGGGCTGATCACTCGTCCAGAGGAGTCCTACCGAGTGTGGTGTGTCTGAGTGTCATCTCGAAACCTGAACAGTGAGGAGGCCTATATGTGTCATCTCCAAGCAGTGTTCATATGTAAAATGATTTTTGCAGCTATTTAACTACTGTCTGAAGATGTTCGAGCGTCCTCGGTGGATCACTGATTCATTAAATTATTGTGAACGTAGAATAAATCATTGGAATTTGTTTCTTAGAAGGTAAAAACGAGTTTTAAAACACAGTCGAACTCGGTTATAACGTCATCAAAGGACTGAATATTTTGTGTCGTTATAAACGAGTGTTGTTATAACCGATGAGTGTAATGTTATGGTTAACAGTGAGGAATTAATTGGTACCACAGAATATCTGACGTTATATACGAGGTGTCGCAAAAACTGATGTCGTTATAACCGGGTTTGACTGTATTAACATATTTTGTGTTTGTTTTTATTAGCGGTTTATTCATGGACTCTGTCCCTGTCTGTAATTGACAGGATACTTAGCAAATGATGAATTGCAAGGGATGTGGTAGGAAGCGGCCGTGGCGCAGTGTGCATCGTCTTCTGTAGGGACAGGTGGATCACAATGCGTGAGATTAGACCGTATCCCGGCCGAGGTACAAACCCTGGACCTCCTGTGTAATAACTATTTATCCGCGACCTGTCCTAGCGACGTTATGTGAAATATAACAATACTTTTCTGCTCGTTTGACTAAGTGCACACACCGAGCAGATTAGCGAAGCGGTAATATATGTCACTGGCCTCAAGAAGTTGAGCAGTGCGAGGTCGGGCCACTATCAAGGGTGAGATCAGAGGACGTTTCGTTAGTGCTGGTTTTGTAGTTTTTAATTTACACAGTTTCACGAACGTCACCAGTGTTTTTATTATTTAATTACAGTCAACAATGGCAAAATGGCGGCTTTGTTTACCTCCATGTGTTATTAACTCCACTAATAACTTTCTGGGGTCACGCGGTGGCGCAGTTGGTTGAGGCACTGCGCTAAGAGCTGGAAGGTCGCGGGTTCGATTTTCCGATGGGGGTCATTGACTTAATCCTTTCGTCCGCACTATGGCCTCGCGGTCGACTCAGCCTTTAACAGGAATGAGTACCAGGGGTATCTCCTGCGGGTAAATGCGGCCGGTGTGTAGGGCTGACAATGTTGCCACCTTCATGTGCCGATTGTCTGGAAATTCTGAGAACCTGAACGTGCTGTGCGGGCCTGTATAGGGATTGCTTTAGCTAGCAACATTCTTAGTTTTGTTTAGTGATTCGGTGTGATTAAACAGGTTTAGGGCGGGGAAATCAGGCGGACTTTTTTGAATGCGGTAATGAAACTTTGGCTTCCTTAAAAGGCCGCGAATTACTCGAGTATCTCAAAAACGCTAATGAGTTAGTTACACTTAAAGGTAGCTAGCATGCAGGAGTCTGGTGTATGCAGCTGTATGATATAAAAATGTAGTTCCTACCTATCAGAGAACAGAATGTTGCCCCATTGTTAATGCTGTTTAGGAAACTTATCATTAGAACTATACAAAGTACACGAAGTTGTGGGCAAAATGAAGTGCTTTAAGTGTTACATAAGTCGGCGCATACTTACCACTGGGCTTCAAGCGGTAAATGTATCCTTTTCTTCCAAAATTTGGTTCTGTTCTTTTAACGCAGTACTTAATTGTGGTGGCCAAAGAACTGCTTTGCGAGGAAGTTAAATGTAATGGACACGGTATCCAGTACTTCGATAAACATGCTCTGTGGTGGTTAAGTACTTAATTAGCTCTATATATAGAGTACAGGGTGTTATTTAGCTGTTATGTTTAGCCAATTGGGAAATGCACTTTATAAAAACGCCGTGTCGTTTCCTGCCATCATAGAACCTAGGATATACTTAAATAACTAACTCCATGGAGTAGATTTCTTTCTCAGAAGCTAATAGTTTCTCAACTAGTCAAGAAATTCCCCACATTTTGTGGAACCCGAATGTTCATTACCGCATTCACAACAGCCCGCTACGTTTCTCTGTCTTGAGCCAGATCAACCCAGTCCACGTCCCATCCCACTTCTTGAATATCCATTTTAATATTAACCTCCCATCCATACCTAGGTCTTCCAAGTGGTCTCTTCCCCTCAGGTCTCCCCACCAAAACCCTGTGTGCACCGTAGAATGCACTACCGAACAGTGAACAAATATTAACAATTCTGTTGCTTGCTTATCAATGTGTGTTATAACTTTGCGTCGCTGTACGAGTACGTTATTATTACACTATGTGTTACGCTGTAGCTCATTGTTAAAGAAAATGTTTTAATTTTCTGATAGCTAAGCATGTTGGCGAGTTGACAGTTTCATGGTAATACTTTCGGTCGCCTGCATCATATTTCCTGTGTCTGGGGTTCTGGCTTCTTGTAGAAGGAGTGTTTTTCCATCCCTGTTTTAACTTTAGCAGATTGGTTATACCACGTGGGGGGATGCAAGATTTTACCGACGATATCCATCGGATATTACTGCTGAATTTTATCACTGTGTGACGCCTGTGGCAAATACAGTAGTGAGGTTATATTTGAAGTGTTAAACTCAGAATTATGTCACGTCCCTAATTGGCCGTCAGTGACCGCGCATTATCGAATGCACGGTCAGGAAAAATGAGGGAAACTCGGGTATTAAGGGGAGAGTAATTATGGCTTTTATCTGTGTATGGTTTTTAAAACATTTATTTACAGTTTACTAGCTGTTCAGTGTGGAACATGTTATGTTATTGAGGTTTTATCATTGGTGTTGTGGGACAAGACGCCGTGTTTGGTGAGGAATTCTTTACGTGTCGAACGATCGTGTTGTCTTCGTCTTCAGGATAGGCTGGCCAAGAGGAATAAACGTTGTTTAGACGCACATACAGGTGACATTACGTGCTGGGATTACGTGATACTAGGCGATAATTACGTGACAGGCTTGAGCGACGCGGTTTGTTTGTTTGTTTATGGCCGTCATTGCTTTGTATTCGCTGATGTTAACACAACGTTTCTTTTAAAACGGATCACGGTTAGTTTCGTCGCAACTGCGCATGCCCCGCAATATAAAAAGAGCCACTCAAAAGGCGGTGTGAACCAAAGAAACACAGGGATTATCCACGAAAGCCGTTTCAGTGCCAGGAACATACGAGCGCTATGTTAATCATTGAGTGTACATTTCTGCACTATACACTGCAGTATGTCTAATGGCAAACGAATGGCTGAAAATTAGAGAGGGATTCTGTAATCAGACTGGAGCAAAGGGGAGTAGAACGCAATATGCGACGCTTGTGTGTATCTTGTTTCGTCGGTTGAGTCCAGTGCAGGTGCGTCGTACAGCTTTTGACTTAGAAAATATAAAATCAAAATGGAACATGTAGTTTTACAGCAGGAATGGGATTGGCTGTGTGTGTAGCTTCCTAAATAAAGCACATTGGTGGCGCAGTTGGTTGAGGCACTGCTCTACAAGATGGAAGGTCGCGGGTTCTATTCCCGATGTTGTCATTGGAGTTTTCCATTGACATAATCCTTTCTGTCGCACTATGGCGACTCAACCTCTAATAGAAATGAGTACCAGGTATGTTTCCTGCGGGGTAAAGGCGGCCGGTGCGTAGAGGTGACAACCTTGTGATCTTGATGTATAGAAATCCTGGGAGCCTAAACCTTCTGTATCTCTTAAAGGCCCGTCCAGGCCTGTATAGGGATTGCTTTACGTATTAGGAAGCCGGAAGTCACCATTTTCAGTACATTTGGTTTCGGCGATGAAAAAGTGACCCAGTTTCATGAAAGGTAGAGGAATCAATGGTTAAATACCAGTGTCTACCGACTGGGCCATCGACCGCACAAGAACCAGGTGTCATTGCAGCGCCGAAAGGTCAGTAAAGAGTCCGCTCAGTCACCAGCTGGGAGAGAAGCAGCTTGTGTCTTTTGTGCTGCGGGTGCGGGTGGCAGTTTCGTGTCTTCGCCACTTATTTACCCTCGACACAGGGTGGCGCCACGTACGGCCCTCCAGATGGGATCTTACAGCTGCTCTAAATCTGTGCGGACTAATGGAGCTCTGTCTGTAGTCTTGTTACATTGCATGCGAATTGTGAAACTGAGCCACGAAATGTGATTCGTTTAGTCGTGGATAATCACAAAAACCATATAAGTCTGCTGTCCTGACAGTTTTGCAGGGAAAATTGATTATTATAATTTGTGTCTCGCCCATCAAACTTCGATCCTTGGATGCCACACATTATGGGCCGCAAATATCTGAATGTAACGTGAAGTGCTATCTGTTTATGAATATCAGACGTTAATATTGCCCCCTATGATCTAGCTGGTGATTCTAACTGGGAAAATTTCATAGCAGCCTCCATGAAAAAGGAATTTCTGAGTTTCAGATAACTTGAATTTTTCCCTGTAAATCCTAAGGTATTTTCAACAGGCTCTCTGTCAATAGCAGGGTGGCAGGAAGGCAACAGAAATGTCATAAAGACACGAGGAATTACGCACCAGCTTCAGACATCTGTCAACTTCACGCCAACCACCATGCAGGAGGGACCCAGGAACTCCTCGTGCTAATACTTCAAACTCAGCGCCATATATTTAATGGAGCTTCTTCACCGTTCGTGTCTCATTATTGTGATAATGCCCTTTGACAGTGGTGACGGCAGCTGTTTCGCCAATGCCGGGGTCTACAAACCTGCAGAAGCGAGCTGTGACCGGATCGCCCCTGAAGAAAGTTTTAGACAGGCACAAGAGGAAGACTGAGAATGAAGGAAGGCAAGTTTACAGAATAGGGTAAATCTCTGACGGAAGCTCAAGGCTGACGTCCTCGGAAGAGGCAGCGACACAGACGAACACCATTGATGTGGTGAGAGTGAAGATGACCTAGCAGCAACCAGTGACACTGATTTGCTTGTGACGTCATTGGATAAGAAGCAGATGTCTGGTACAGATGTACAGGTTGTGGTGTTCTAGTGCATAGAATGTGCAGTGGATGGAACTCTCCTGATGGTTAATTGTGTGACGTTGTTTTAGGAAGCTCCTGTTTTTTTTTTAAACTGGGGTTCTGTCTTTGTAGAATTAGAGTATTAGATTTGTTCTTCCCTTTTCGCAACAGCCCCTTGGGGGCCTAGGCCTCCTCATTATCGAGGCTTCACGATCATACTCAGACACACCACACTCGGTAGGACTCCTCTGGACGAGGGACCAGCCCGACGCAGAGACCTCTACCTGACAACACACAACACTCACAAGAGACAGACATCCATGCCCTCGGCGGGATTCGAACCCACAATCCCAGTAAGCGAGCGGCCGCAGATCCACGTCTTAGACCGCGCGGCCACTGGGATCGGCCATTACATCATTACTAAAACTTTATGTTTCATCGTCATCCAGTTCTTTATGGATAGGCTGATGATGTATGCTGTATGATGTATGCTGTATGATGTATGCTGTATGATGTATGCTGTATGATGTATGCTGTATTCACGAACGGTGAAACGCAAATAGAAAGCTGCCATATTCCTCGTGTACGCTGTTCTGCAGTGGCCCAGTTCTGGGATTTCTGTTGCTGGTGTATCTCTGAACAGGATTGTTGTTCACTGCAATATTGATATTGGGGCACTGCCCTGCAAGCCGGAAGGTCGCGGGTTCGATTGGCGATGGGGTCATTGAGATTTTTCTTTGACTCAATCCTTCCAGCCGCGCTATGGCCGTGAGGTCGACTCAGCCTCTAACAGAAATGAATACCAGGAGTATCTCCTGGGGGCAAGGTGACCGGTGCGTAGAGCTGATAAGCTTACCACCTTTATTTGACGATTGTCTAGAAATCCTGGGAGCCTCAACCTCCTGGAGCCCTAAGGACCTGTACAGGCCTAGCAAGTTGATATTTTATGAAAGCTACTATTGCTGTTGGACTGGTTGACCCTTGAAGATGGGACCGATTGTTTGTCCCGAAACGTCCGTAGCTAACTACCAATCTAAATGTGCGTAACATCCCAGAAGAGCGGAGATTTAAAAGAATATGTTGTATATGTTTAACTTATACCTCGCTGTTACGGCTTTTCTTTAACCGTTTATTGTTTCAGTAAAGGTGCATTGGTATATCAGGTGCTGTGGAAACGTCGGAACCTAACCGAAGCCTCATTTCCGTCCGTAGATTTAATAATGAATGTGTAATGTTTGGTGTATTTGTTTCGTAAGAAGAATGTTAGGTTTACTTCTTCCCCAACAGCATGATTTTGTTTCAGTTGAATTGAATATTCATGTTCTAACACCGGAGGGCAGTTATTTAGTTAACGGGCTGAGATGCCGAGGGACGTATTATCATTAACACTTAAGGAGTTTGTTGTTGTGCTGAAGACTTTAAAAGATTATTTAAATGCGTAAGAACATGGGGGAAACTTTATGCTGTGTACTTCGGAAAGTTTCACAAGCAATTTTTATTATGGCACCTTCTACTGTCACTAGCTACCTTAATTAGTAAATGGATAGGGTTTTTTTTTGTTAATTTACACGTCCATTGAGGTGAAAAATGACTGAGTTGTGGAGAGGAGCGACACGGCCACAAAACACTTGGGTCACGACATGCGTGTGTTAATGAGCTGTAACAGAGACTTTAAATAGTCTTGAGTTAGTTGTAAGGTGTTAGAGGTGCATTAAGGCCGATCCCAGTGGCTGCGCGGTCGAAGGAGTGTGTCTACGGCCACTCGCTTACTACGATTGTGGGTTCGAATCCCGCCTATGGCATGGATGTCTGTCTCTTGTGAGTGTTGTGTGTTGTCAGGTAGAGGTCTCTGCGACGGGCTGGTCACTCGTCCAGAGGAGTCCTACCGAGTGTGGTGTGTCTAAAAAGTGTGATCGTGAAGCCTCGAAAAATGAGGCGGCCTAGGCCCCCCAAGGGGCTGTCGAGCCATTGGAAAAAAGTGCATTAAATTAAGGGAAATACACTTATTGCAGTGCTGTATCTCAGTCCATACCCCTGTCACGTATCGAAGGCAGTACTGGAATGTTACACAGGCAAATAGAACTCGGTTATAACGTCATGAAATGGACTGAATATTTTGTGTCGTTATAAACGAGCGTTGTTGTAACCGAGCAGAATATTGTTATGGTTAACAGTGAGAAATTAATCGGTACCACAATATCTGACGCTATAGACGAGGTGTATAAACCGAAGTCGTTATAACCGGGTTGGACTGTATGTTGGGCGTACGAGCAACACTGCTTCATTCTTTCGTCAGATGTGCGTCGTATAGGGAAGGTTTAAGACGTTGTGTGTGTCTGTGTGAGGTCAGGTGTGTTATTTATGCGGAAGTTACGAGATCGCACACAGCTTCCTGAATATGTCACCAGATACAGCGAGACTTCTAGACAGCGCAACCGACTTGACAGCCGGTGTTTCTGATTCTTCCGCCTGACTCCGCGAGTTGATAACAGGTCGCTACCGTAACGAAAAGCCACGGAAGTGCAAAGCAGAAGATACAAGGAGCGGAAATGAAGCGATTTGCTATTTTGTTAATGATTTTTTTAATTGCTTGGGGCGGACACCGGCCGGGCACAGCAGTGGTCAAGTTTGAACATTCTTATTTCCAGAATACAAACACATCGCAGTCGGTAATGCAGGAAGTTGCAGCACTGCTCCAAGTTTCGAAGTGTTGAATGCTGATTTTGCTGGTTTATGTAAGGACACTTTCATACCTGCATAGGAGGTTAATTGCGGATGTGTTGTAGAGAATTTGCAGTTGGTCGTAGTGTCATATTTCAATTTACCAACCGAGCATATTCTTGTAAGTAAAGTGAAAGACCGACAGAAATGTAAATCAAAATATCGCGTATCCGGACTGATAATCCGACCTTTTATTGCCAGCACACGACGCAGGAACGCCAACCGCTACGTGGCATTTGATGATAGTTTAAAAAGGGTAATTCCACTCACGCCACCTGAAGTATTTTTTACAGTCACAAAATACGTTATTTCAATTTTCCTTACCTTGTACCACATTATGCCACCCCATTCCTTGCCTGGGACATAACAATTAATGTATTTAGGGGCGGTCAGACTCTACTTGGCGTGGCGTTGTGTGGAAACCTACACTGAGTGTGCCATGTCCAAGGTAACCTTACGAACACGCTGAAGTGTGGAGCGATAAAGTATTAAGAAGAGTGTGGAAAGGGAAGGAAGTTGGTCTGTTGTAATGTGACTTAGCACTGGGCGATCGGCGATAAGCAGTAACACAAACAGGAAGTACCGGTAGTGGTGACAAAGTCTTAAATCAGATACTGGCCATCTGATAACGCAAGCAATGGTAAAGCAATCCCATTACAGGCCTGGACAGACCATTAGGGTTCCAGTAGGTTGAGGCTCCCAGATTTCTAAACAATCGGCACACGAAGGCGGTAAGGTTGTCAGTCCTGCGCACCGGCCGCCTTTACCCCCCAGGAAATACTCCTGATATTCATTTCTGTTGGAGGCTGAGTCGACCCCAGGGCCATATTGCGACCGAAGGGATTATGTCAATGGAAAATTCCAATAACACCATCGGGAATCGAACCCACGACCTTCCGGCTTGTAGCGCAGTGCCTCAACCAACTGCGCCACCGCGACTAGCCATGTGATATGTGAAAAATATTCGGAACTTATTAGACAGAACACGTTTCGGCAAACGCTACTCTGTATTCGATGACAAGATAAAGTGACCGTCCTGAACCCACGTTAGTATTAATATAAACCGTACTGACGTTATGGAAATGATTGCTTATTGTGTCGGATGTCTTTCAGAAACCGCACTTAATTTTTGGGACCGTGCGTGCTTTGGATCAGTCCTTTAACGTGAATCATAAACACTGAGAACGAAGACAAGGCAATTTTTAACTTCTTCACTGTCACATGCGAGTTGGTTTATACGCGAGAAGCGTCCCGTTTCGAATCTTCTCTGGGACACCGTCTCTCCTGACTAAGAATTTTCGTGGTATTATTCAGTGCCTCCACGCCCTCGATACGGCTACGGTGCTTCGTTCCAAATCTTGTACAGTTCATCATTCGCAAATAAAAGCAGCGCCATAAAATTAATAACCAAACATTAATTCTAACAGTGCACGGCAGAGGGCACGCGCTGAAATAGCCTCACATGTCATTACATTCGTATTGTAATATCGAACAAGACGTACTCTCGCACTTTTTTATAATTCTTACTGCTGTGACATCACTCAGGAATAAATTTTCTATGAGGGAGGAATGTTTGATCACTAGTACATAGTACATAGTACATAGTACATAGTACATTACATATGTACACACACAGATTATACGTATGTATAAATAATATTTGTGATTTAGAATTCTGTCATCATTCTGAGTAAATGTAGCAAGTTATTGTTGTAGTTACTGATACGTACACCAGATGGCAACGATTTCCTGAAGAAATCTGCCGTTATGAAGCAGGGCAAATGTGTCACTGATTGGATATCCGTGGAAATCGTAGCTGGAGAATAGAATGGCAAAATTTTCCATTGATATTGTAAGTGGCTTTTATTACTGCCTCTCGTACCAGTGGTACCCTAAGTTCAGTCAACATGGCGACATGGCACGGGAAACTTAACGGGGCTTCGACTTCCGTTCCGGACGGTTAATTTCTACTTCGCCCCCTACCTACTTTCTGTGCCGGAGGGTGAAGCCGAAGTCGCCTCTGTCTGGCGCTGAGTTACGAATGCATGGCGCTATACCTCCACTCGCAGTTCGTGTCCAGCGGCATGGTAGACTTAACACCAAGCACACCCTTTATTTTAGTATCATAGCAACATTCACAGACAGACAGACTGGAAAGACGCAGAACGTTGTAAAGTTACAAAGTTGTGACATTTGATACCGTGACGTCAGATATATAATTGGTTCTTCGCGAGAGTGAAAGGCGTGGCCTTGTAATGTTTTAATTAAATTAATGTGAGAACTCGTGAGTTTGGAGCAACACCGTGTCTATTCGAGTATCAACACGGGATTTTGCGTGGTTGTATTTGATAAATGTATTTTAACTTTTTTTTCCCCCCAAAGTGTCCTTTGTTCAGAATATAAAATAACTGCCCGGAGACTACACTGTACTTTTGTTTTTGATATCCATAAATGTAGACTGTTTGGGAGCGCTGAATGTGAACTACATTTGTACTCGTAGTTCGAGGCTATAAGAGAAGCTGCATGTCTGATATGATACAGTTTTTGTCTGTTGAGAAATAGAATATGGTGACAGTGTGAACATTTCAGGTTGCTGTCAGTTTACGGGTGCAGCGATTCGACACTTGCTAGCGAACCTTTGTACTGTACCATATCAGAATACTTAATTGTGTAGCTCTCTGCCTTTGTGTTGTTATCCACTGATCTCTCTCTAAGGCAGCTCTTAACTTTCTCTCTTAACGCAATAACTGACGCACGCTACCGCATTTTTAGGCGCGTTTCCAAAATTGCTTAAAGCGACTGTTAGCTTCGTCATTATCTGTCTGTCCGTCCGCATTCAACGACTCGGCTCCTACTGGACAGATCTTCATGAAATTTGATATTTGAGTATTTTCCGAAAATCTGTCGAGATAATTCCAGTTTCATTAAAATATGTTGTGGCCGTGCCATGGCTCAGGCGGTTAGTCGCCGGTCTCCCACCGCGGACGTCCGGGTTCGATCCGGGGTCAATCCATGTGGGATTTGTGGTGGACAAAGTGGCACTGGGACGGTTTTCCCCCCAGTACTTCGGTTTTCCCTTGTCAGTTTCATTCCACCGGTGCTCCATTACTTGGAAAAATGAAAAAACTGATCATTGAACATCTTTCTCTTCATCTTCATCACAGGGTTACACAATAAGCCTTAAGGCTGCGGTGCGTCCGTAGCTTCTGCTGCGGGGTTCTTCACCACAAAAAAATGTTGAGAATGAAGGGTATTTTATGCGAAGACCTATGTAAATTTATGATATATATATATTAATTCTTCGTAGAGTGACAAACGTTGTAGAGAAAAGCAAAACACATTAACGTATACGAATTTTTTTAACAAAACATATTTATATACACGCACATTAGTTATACTTGAATATGTATCAAAGCATGAGTTATGTGAATAAACATGGACTCTTTAAATTCTACTTGTATGTAAACAATTACATCTTATTTCATTATTGTTCTTACTGTTGCTGTTAACCTTGCTCACATTGTTTTATAACTGTAATAGTTTATGATAGCCGTACAGGCCGAAACGTGTAGTATTAAATATTATATAACTGGAAAAAAAAATGATTTGTGATCGACCCTCGATTTCTTAATTCAACTCAGTGACTTATTACTGACGATGGACGGTAGGTTCCTCCACTTAACTACGGCAGTGGCCACAGTGTTGTGTTCCACTTTCCATTCCCTCAGTTTGCCACCACCCGTCCTTATCACTGATGTCAATAAACCGCATAATTACGATTTATTATCAGGTGACCAAACTTCCACCCCTAATTCACACACCTGCTTGTCACGATGAAGCCAGAAATTCATAAATCCATCCATCCATGCAAGACGCTACAGCCCCACCTGGGCCCTGACCTCCCTGAAAAGGCGCCTCCATTCTTCTCTATTCCAGCTTGACCTGTAACGCATCACTCTGGACGACGTCCTTCCATCTTGTTCGTGGTTTTCCTACTGGGCTTCTGTTGTACAGTTTTCCATTAAGAGCCTTTTTCGGGATACTTTCTTCTTCAATTCGAATGATGTGACCTGCCCATTCTAGTCGTCTAATTTTAATACCAGCCACTCTAAATTTCGCTAGTCTATCTAGGGCGCCGTTGTCCTCTCTCTTATATTGGGCCATACACACTTCTTAATATTTTCTTTTCAAACTCGCGTAGCTTATGTTCTGTCATTTGAGTTAGGGGCCATGTTACACTTCAGTAAACCAAAACTAACCTGATTTTTATATAGTCCTATTTTGTTAGTTCGGTGGATGTAATTTATTTAATTAACGTAAAAATTCAGTTCCTACTGAAGAGGAAACATCTTTCTTCTCCACTACAGAGACCATTGGGGTAATGATGCTTAAAGGAAATAATCTACGTTTATTCTGAGAAAAAATGTGAAACCTATACGTGCACAGTGTGGGCAGAGTGCAGAGCTGGGAGTACGTAATAGTAGCGAGTGTGCTTTAAAGGTTTAAATGTGCTTATTTATACACATTAATCAAAGGACTTAGCTGCTAGAAAGTCTTCCCAGGACACCTTATCTAAAAACATTGCGTGTCCCGTTTTTGATTGAGGTAGATTAGAAGGACAAATCTCAGAAAGAATACAAATACACTGCAGTCGTTTTGTAACATTGCGAGCAGAAGTGTACAGTACTGGTAACGTACAGATTTTCGCATAATTAAAATGCCACATCCCAGGGTGAGTTGTTTGCAGCACTAAAGCTTCTGAATTAGTTCCGGAAGTGCCTGGTTCGAATCTCGCCCAGGACACCGACAATGGTAACTGAAGTCCTTCATGGTTCTGCTGAGGCCCTCCAGGTAAAGGCCGGGATGGTACTGCAGATCAGGCCGTGTCGGCTTCCTGCCACATCTTTTCCGGATTACAGCTTACTAATCACCCTATAATAGCATGCTATACAGCTTGAGATAGTGACCATCTATAAATGTGCTATAAATACACGAATACTTTTTTTTTGGGTGAAGGGCCCCGCAGCAGAAGCTACGGACGCACCGCAGCCTTAAGGCTTATTGTGCAACCCTGTGATGAAGATGATAATTTTTTTCGTTTTTATAAGTAGTGGAGCACTGGTGGAATGAAATTGACAGGGGAAAACCGAAGTACTGGGGGGAAAACCTGTCCCAGTGACAATTTGTCCACCACAAATCCCACATTGATTGACGGGGGATCGAACCCGTGCCTCCGCGGTGAGAGGCCGGCGGCTAACCACCTGAGCCATGGTACGGTCCACGAATACATTGCGAACGGAAGTGTTTTCTCAAACACCTGCTGGTGTGTTAACATGAAAATGTGTTATCAGTTGGCACATCGTCTTGTTTGTGTTATAAGGGACACGAGGCGTGCGCAGCGCGTGTCCCTAGGGTGCTATCTGACTGTCCCTGTCGTGTATGGATAAGGAAAAGTAAACTTTTATGTTATATGGAGATATAAGAGAAATCCGATTTGCCTCTCCAGGACGGACGTCTGACGTCGAAGAAGTTCCGATGCTTTTACCCATGTCGAATAACATGGTATATATTTCAGGTTGGTCGATTTGAAAGCAAAAGTCTCTAGGGGGAGCAGAGAAAGAGAAACAAGGTTGAGACCAGCGAAGTCCCAGTTGTTGTGTAAGATATAGAATGATTCCTGCGGTTTATGTTGATTCAGTATAACAGAAAGTCAACTTCAGAGTTTATATCTGTTGTTAGCAAACAGGTTTGTTAGCTATGAACGTTTCCGAGCCGTTAACCTTTAAATTCATTCCACTCGGAATGTTAGATACGTATTTTTATAAGCTTTATATGTCCACATGACTTTTGACGAATGTTCCAATACTAAATATATTCTAAATCTGTGCTAATCTTTCACTTTTTCTATCATAAGGGTGCATATTGTTCGAATTTTCTTTGGTCTAGATAGAGCACAATACTTGGCTGACTTTTCTGTTTCCCACTAGCTTACAAACCTACTTTACAATATATGGGCACTTGTTACGAGCTGAATTTAAACAAACTGTAACATGGACATTTTAAAATTACGTATTTTCCCCACAGTGGTGAATATGAAGATCTTCTGGGATGTGACACCGTGTAATTTGGCATAGGTGTCATCTTTTCGGAGGGATTTTCTGCCTCCAGTTTCAGGGTAGACTCAAAGATGGCGGTAGTAGGTTTTTCCATAACGGTGTTCTCATGAACCAAACGACGAGGTGTCACGTGACACAACACAGTAATCTCATTTTAAAATACTGCAATATATACTGGTGGGAGAGGACAGGGGGATTTCCCAAATGAAATCCTGAAGATGGAAGTAGTAGGTTCCTTCGAAACTGTAACTGTCTACCACACGGTGTCACCTCTCAGAAAACAGCAGTGGAATTCTATAATACTGTAACGTTTGCTTGCAAATTGGGACTTTAGGGATTCTGAACGACATTGAGTTATGTCGCAAAACCCTCCTTATAGAATAAGCAGCGCCATTATTTCTTAACTTTTAAGATTTTAAAACACTTATTGGTTTTTGCCTACAAAAAGCGTCCTGCGAAATGTTCTGTTTTGAATAATATTTAACAGGTCCATTGACATTGAAATTCCCTACACGATACGAAATTACTCTTGGCATTATCATGGTAATATTCGACGCTGTAAGGTAGAAAGGCAATTTTGTAAATGGAATTTAAACCTCTGATCGTCAAGGAAAAAGTCAGAATGTACAAACCGCAGTAAGCTGTCTGCTCTATTGATTTGATGTTGAAGTTATATGAATGTCACTGCGTGGCAGAGTTTTCTGTAACACGTATTTTTATACCAAGAGAAACATCGCAGAACAATTTAAGACGTGAAGCCACATGTTATGTCTATGATGCAGATCGGACAACTATATCGTATTTACGATGGTTTGGGAAGGCCGGGAAGGAATACGTTCGTAGTAGATGTGTAGCTGACCCTTAATGGTATCTGTAAGGACAGCCATTAACTTCGAGAATCGATACTTCCCAGACATGTTTAGGCGTAATGTTTCTGGTTGCTGCATGAAGATGAATGACTGTAGTGCAAAGGTTCTATTACGTTTTAATCGGCCTACTCATAAATGGGAAAGAACACGGAATTGCTTTCTGTTTTTCTGAATCGCCATATTAACTACTGCAAGTCAATGAGCAAGTAAATGAAGATGAATTATGACGAAACGATTGCTCTCCTGACATCGCTTTCGTTTACCTGCAGATAATTGGATTGTGAAACGGCGCAGTGACAGTGATAATTAATGTGAATAGTGTGACAAACGGCGAATAATATTGTCTAATTAGCTGTGCGTAATTCCTTCTGAACACGTGCCAGTTTCAGCGGAATGCCTACGCACTGTCGTGACGTTGTTGACGCTTTTCAGATGACAGGAACATCGTGTGTTATTGCGGAAATGTGTGTTATTGCGGAAATGTGTGTTATTGCGGAAATGGGTTGCACTTCGTCGTGGTCACAACACCCTGCCATAGGGCCCTGTCTGGAACCAATTAAGGGTGGTCACAAGACCCTGCCATAGGGCCCTGTCTGGAACCAATTAAGGGTGGTCACAAGACCCTACCATAGGGCCCTGTCTGGAACCAATTAAGGGTGGTCACAAGACCCTACCATAGGGCCCTGTCTGGAACCAATTAAGGGTGGTCACAAGACCCTATCATAGGGCCCTGTCTGGAACCAATTAAGGGTGGTCACAAGACCCTACCATAGGGCCCTGTCTGGAACCAATTAAGGGTGGTCACAAGACCCTACCATAGGGCCCTGTCTGGAACCAATTAAGGGTGGTCACAAGACCCTACCATAGGGCCCTGTCTGGAACCAATTAAGGGTGGTCACAAGACCCTACCATAGGGCCCTGTCTGGAACCAATTAAGGGTGGTCACAAGACCCTACCATAGGGCCCTGTCTGGAACCAATTAAGGGTGGTCACAAGACCCTACCATAGGGCCCTGTCTGGAACCAATTCAGGGTGGTCACAAGACCCTACCATAGGGCCCTGTCTGGAACCAATTAAGGGTGGTCACAAGACCCTACCATAGGGCCCTGTCTGGAACCAATTAAGGTTGGTCACAAAACCCTACCATAGGGCCCTGTCTGGAAACAATTAAGGGTGGTCACAAGACCCTACCATAGGGCCCTGTCTGGAACCAATTAAGGGTGGTCACAAGACCCTACCATAGGGCCCTGTCTGGAACCAATTAAGGGTGGTCACAAGACCCTATCATAGGGCCCTGTCTGGAACCAATTAAGGGTGGTCACAAGACCCTACCATAGGGCCCTGTCTGGAAGCAATTCAGGGTGGTCACAAGACCCTACTATAGGGCCCTGTCTGGAACCAATTAAGGGTGGTCACAAGACCCTACCATAGGGCCCTGTCTGGAACCAATTAAGGGTGGTCACAAGACCCTACCATAGGGCCCTGTCTGGAACCAATTAAGGGTGGTCACAAGACCCTATCATAGGGCCCTGTCTGGAACCAATTAAGGGTGGTCACAAGACCCTACCATAGGGCCCTGTCTGGAAGCAATTAAGGGTGGTCACAAGACCCTACCATAGGGCCCTGTCTGGAAGCAATTAAGGGTGGTCGCAAGACCCTACCATAGGGCCCTGTCTGGCACTGCGCCCAACCACAAAGCTGAAGGCAAAGGACAATATTTGTAAGGTGGATGCAATGGAAAGAGAAGTGCTTACAGAGTTTGGTGGGAGAAACTGCAGGAAGGAGAGCGCCTGGAAGACCTGACAGTAGATGGGATGATGTTAATACAGCTGTTATGGACATAATATGGGAGGGCTTTCACTGAAATAATCTGGCAGTCGACAAGGGGCCAGAAGTGGGTAGTTTTGAGCATGGTGATGGACCTTTGGGTACCAGAGCATGCAGGAAATTTATTGTCTAGGAAAGGAAATATTAGGTTAATTGGTGACGTAGTTATGGGCAGGTTAGAATATTACGTTACCTTTAGCTGCGTGGTCACATAATGTTTGTTAGGATTGTGAAGTGGTGGAGCCTTGGATGATTTGGATCATGTAGCTGTAAGAATAAAGACGGGGCAGCACGTGAGCAAACTTTTTGGAAAAAGGAGCTTTGAAGACCGAGCAGGAGGCACGATAACGTGATAACATTGAGATGGATCTTGAAAAATAGGTTGTGAAGATGGAAGGTGAATGACTCGACTCAAGATCCCGTCCAGTGCGTGGCATTTACAGTACCGGCGTTGACCCACCGCTGTCTGCTACCGGAATTTGGTCACTATTGGCTGGTGACGGAGAATGTAAGGCTCTGAAGTGCGTATCCGGAGACGTTCCATATTGTGCGTCATAGTGCGTCATACTGTGCACACATGACTATCAATTTCGGCACGTATTTACATTCGTGAAAGTGGTGGTAGTAATGAAACGTTGAGAAAATAACCACAGATTTTGTTTATTGAAGGGCCCCGCAGCAGATGCTACGGACACACCGCAGTCTTGAAGGCTTATTGTGCAACCCGGTGATGAAGATGAGGGTTTTTCTGCTTTTACAAGTAATGTAGCACCAGTGGAATGAAATCGACAGGGGAAAACCGACAACTCGGGAAAAACCTGTCCCAGTGCCACTTTGTCCACCACAAACCCCACATGAACTGACCAGGGATCGAAACCGGGCCTCGGCGGTGAGAGGCCGGCGACTGACCGCCTGAGCCACGGCACGGCCAACCTCAGATCTTACGTTTTTGTTGTTTGTCCTTTCCGTCAATTACACAAATAAATTTGTCTGAATTTGAAGTGCTTATAATGAAACAGTACACTGTTGTAGCCGAACGGTGGCCTGGGATACAACTGCAAACAGACGCCCACTTATGCCGGCGTCAAACCAACGAACACAGATAACTTTATTGAAGTGCAATGGTCTTTACATAGGGATGAAAGTGATTCTGCTTTTGAATTGTTAGGTAAACTGTTGCAGTGTCGTCATACTATACACAAGGGCTCACTTACAGTGCTGTAAATTTGCTGTGTTTTGACTTCACAATCGGTTTATTTCTTTGTGTAAAGTCCGACGTCTACAGAGGACGTACCTCAGTGCTGTTCGCTTGATGGCATTCGGATGTGTCCAGTACACTGTGCGAGTTCCTTTGTGATGTCCTTCCACGGGGATGATAGCAGGCCTATAACTGGCAATTAACTAACTACACGGATCGTAACTTACTGTGAAAGATGATAGTTACTGAAACCAGTCTCTGCCTTGCACGGTAGCGAAAGGTTTGTTGCATTGTTCGCAAAGAGGTCACACCTGGAGCTTGTCCTGAGTCAGCTGAATTGAGTGCAAATGGTCATTGCATCGTAGTTCAGAAATAATTGGGCTACATATAAATCGGGAGCCAGGTTAGCTCAGTGCTGTGCTAACTGGGCTGTGGGCTGGACAACCGAGTAATTTTGGTTCGATTCCCGACAGGGGCTACTGATTTTTTTCCTTCGAAATTTTTCTTTTCTTTAAAGTTTTTACCGCACCACTGGACACTTACAACACAAACAAGACCTGATTTACTTAACTGATTAGCTATATATACAGAACCAACAGCCAGAAATTAAAAAAAAACAAGCTAATGGTAGAACATATATCCTAAAGAAAACCATATAGCTTCGTTTTATCATTTTATTATGAAAAATTGACGAACCTTATTTAACGATTTTATATTCTGTATTTTGTATATTTAAATACAGAAATTGTAAATAACTGTAATCTATAAATGATAATGAAACTTGACTACATGTGATATATAACATAATAGCAGACAAAAACAATGGATGTAAAGTAAATGTACATTACGAGTCCCCTGAAGATGGCCCTGTAAGGGTTGAAACATATGTAGGGGTTAAAGAATAAAAAGTGAAAATATAGTGCATTTCGTTGGTGTGTGATTTGTGAGTTGTACAGCTCTCTGTTTAATAACGCTGGGTACTGAATGAATGATCCTGTGTGTTGTTACTTGCGAATCGGCAGTCTGAATTCTACTCGGCTACGCAAGTGAACACTTAACAAACAGCGAGGTTGGCAGAGCAAACTTCAAGCAGCAATGCAGTAGTTGCTACTACAAATATTTGATCTAGTCGAGAATGTTCGTGTCTTCTCTGATTTCGTAGTCGTTGTAACACTTCGATAACTAAGCGGATTAGCACATCGGTAACACTTTCGACTTGCAGTTGTGAGGCATTCTGTCCGTCCCCGCTAGGCCTTCCAGCAGTTCTCGCTGAAGTCAGTCATTTTTCAAGGACATAAAGGTAAAGGTCACCCTAGAACAGGCCATGAAGGCCCAGAGGGGGAATAGAGGTATAGCTCTACTCTTTCCTTAACCACGACGCTAGATGAGGACGTCTTGACCGGCCCTGGGGCCCACCCAGCCTCCTGTACAATGGGTACCGGGTCTCTTTCCCGGGGGTAAAGCTGCCGGAGCGTGAAGTTGATCACCCACCCTCATCTAGTGCCAGGGTTAAAGAAAGAGTAGAGTTGTACCTCTACTCCCTCTCTGGGCTTTCGTGGCCTGTTCTAGGTTGAATTTTACCTTACCTTTCCTAGATGAGGGTGGGTTGTCAACGCCACGCCCCGGCCGCTTTACCCCCAGGAAAGAGATCCGGTACCCGTTGTATAGGAGGCTGGGTAGGCCCCAGGGACGGTATGGACGGGTGCTGAAAATCTCGCTCCCACCGGGATTCGATCCCCGGACCGTCCAGCCCGTAGCGAGTCGCTATACCGACTGAGCTATCGCGGCCCTGAGGAAGCCCGAAATTAATGGCGCAGTACGGTCTGACTAAACAAGAAAGCAAAGAAGGCTGTTGAAGGCAACTGAAGCTTGAAGACAAACAGCGCCTTCCCTTGGTAACGTACGACAACAATGTCGTGTTGTTTGCGAGTTACAGACTGTAAAGTCCTAAAATGTGCTTCACAAACAGGGGAGTAGGAAGGGCGCCTCTTCATGATAGACTGCGAACTTTGCCAAATTTGTTTTCGTTTCATCCCGCGTCCCTTCTACCCTTTATTTTCTGCCAACATCACGGACGGTATACCTCATCGCCGTAGCCTGTCAGTCATTCAGGAAGGACTGTCAGTGAATTTGAGTGTAATGTGTCGGCGGAGCACATGTTGCGCTCCAAGAGGCAGTGAGTTTCGTCATATTGCTATTGCTCTGTCGCGGTTTATTGAACGTTATGCAACGGCTTGACTGGGGCCTCTGTAGCGATATAACTTGCTGCTGCGAGATGCAACCTGAGACCGAAATGTGAGTTTGTTAAGTTTCTGAGTTCTTTTTAATACCTTCAAAAACATATTTCTGTGTTAAAGTACTCTGCTAGGAAGATAGATGTTGGAGTAGAGGCGAAACTCCAGGTATTCGTAACCTCAGCAGTAGATGGAGGTAAAAAAACACCATCCGTTATACTTGGTCGCTTGTCCTTAGAGCGGAGACTTTATTTGGATAGCCGACAAAAGTTTGTTTATTTCTAATGATGTTTTCAGAAGCTCAGAATAGGCCTATATAGCAGTAAATCGTAAAGCGATTAGTGAGTAGTGAATTGGAAACAATACGCAAGCAAGTGGCCGTCGCCTGAATTTAGAATTCCTACCTCCGTGTGCTAGCATGAACTTAGGAGAACCAGAAATAATGTGATCGAGTATTACCGCGTCCCCGGGAATCTGCAGAGCATATACTGACCACGTGACCAAGATGTCAGTTATTCCTCTCTGTTGACGTTATTTGTACATTGCCTCTCTTCTCATTTGTCACTAAAAACCGGTGCAGTTGGACTGTCATTGCTAAATATCTCTCTAGCCAAGACAGCATTACAGTAGGCCCTCGATTTAATAGACCCCGATTTAACGGACTTCGGATTTAACGGACAAAAAATTTCTGGCCTAAAGGAAAAAAATTAGAACCTTTTTTATTGGCGAATAGAGCATGCTAAAAGGTCGGGTCAATGAGTGGTGGAAACACTCCACTAGTTAGATTGTACAGTGGCAACACTCCACTAGTTACATTGTACAGTGGCAACACTGCACTAGTTACATTGTACAGTGGCAACACTGCACTAGTTACATTGTACAGTTTTTGACGTGTTTAATTAATATAAATTTTGGTTCGTGTCGTAAATTTATTTTTATATTTGTAACAGTTGTTTTAGTGACGTGTATAAATTACTGAATGTACATTATAATAATATTTTATTCATACTTATACATTATAATAACATTTAATACATCTGTACATTGTAAGTTCGTTATTAATATATGTTTTTAAAATACATTCGATTTAACGGACTTTCGGCAATAGCGGACACCCTTCCCCGAATTAGCCCTTTAAATCGAGGGCCTAGTGTATGTGTTTTTGAGACCAGAATCTGCACAGCATTACAGTGCTTAGGACTCGTGTACTCGTATGATAGGTGTTTGACGTGAGCAGGTCGCTGGTCTGAGTATTGGAACGGAAACTGGAGTGTACTAACCGACTGCCTTCGTAATTACCCTCGCTCCGTGAAGGAAATTGCTGAATAATTTATGTAGGCCGACGTTATATGATTGAATATGAAGGAGTATGTTAGAAGTTCTACACCGTTTCCATGGAAAGGCGTAGTTTTCACGTACTTACACAGGTGGCAGCACTTTTCGAAATTGTGCCATCCGAGGTTTGGAGTTTAGGGCCTGTCCTAATTAACTGCTATAAAGTAACACGGGTCAGGGTTACGAAAGGAGAGGACTAGGAATGACGATTGTACGGGCCCATGAAGGGGATGGGAAAGAGATAAAGATATGTAAAGGGTGAAGGAAAGATGTATTGGTGGGTGAGAGACGAAGATACGAAACAAAATGTAAACAACTGAAAACTTCGGTGTGGAACATCTCATTTTAATATATAATAATAATAACCATGGCTCAACAGCCCTATATGGGCTCGGGCCTCCTCTTTCCGAGGTTACTAAGTCGTGCGCATTCGTGGCAGTTGGTGACTGGTCAACTGGCCGCGCTATCGATCCTGATGTGTCCGCCAGAGCCATCTGGCAGGCAATCAGGAGACTTGGGTGAGAAATGGAGGCAATTTGGCTTACGCAACATCTCTATTCAAGCCCGTAAGGTTCTTTTACATGCCGTAAATCTACGACATGGGACCGACGGCTTTACTTCCCCTCCGAAGGAAGTGGTGCTCCGGATTTTTATCACCCTTAAAAATCCATCGACCTCGGTCGGGATCGAACCCGCGAACCTTGGGTCCAGTGGCGAGCACGCTAACCACTAGTCCACCGAGGGCGACAACATCTAATTTTAATGAATTTTAAACTTAAAATACTGTGATTTTATGATTGTTAACTTTGTGCTTTTTGGAATTTTAATTGTTTTAATGAAGGCGATACAATATCTATATAAGCGTGCTGGCGTTGTATTCCTTTCCCTGGTGATGGCACCTCGGTGCCGAAACATGTAGGAGTTTATACTTTTGAATGTATTTTATTAAGTGCATAATTTGGTTAATGTATTAAATGTTAAGCTGTTACCCTTTTATTAGAGGGGGGCTTATACACTGGTGGAATAAAATGTACGTCACTCACAGTGCAAGCGCTTTGGGCTGGTTTATACGTTGCTGTAGATCTAGTATAACGGTGGAATATAATACAAAAGCAGTTTCTGTTTTAAATTCAATAAATGCTTTAATATTTCTCTTAGTAGTGTATAAGTAACCCGCGCAAGCAAGGGAAGCTGTTGCCTGAATAAGTGATTTTGCTGACGTTTCGTCCCTGGGAAGATATAGAAAATGCCCTTGGCGGTTTCATCACGTGATCATGCTTGTAGATCATGACTCACCACTGCTAACGCGATACTTCCACGTCTTTCTGAAAACACAGCCGATGCTATGTAAAGTATTGTGCTGATAAAGTGTCGTAAAATGGCTGTAACAGTAGAACGGGTAGCCCAGGAGAGTGGCTCGTGTGGCTTGGCGCAGACAGCAGTAGCTGAAGCCTGTGACACGCAGCGAACAGTGCTGCCGCGGTGAGCAACAAAATCTTCACATGCCGGTAATGAGCTTGTGTTGCCCACGTGCAGACACCGCCCACGGCTTGTGTGTGCCGAAAATACAAACAACGGTACGCTGGTTCGAACTGCAGCGACGCGAATGTGTGCGAGGTAATCCTTGATGACAGACCGTTTCGTTCACCTGTGCTATTATTATTGTTATTATTGGGAGCCGAGATGGCTCAGTCGGTATAGCGACTAGGCTATGGGCTGGACGACCTGTAATACGGGGTTGGATCGCCAGAAGAAGCAAGAGAATTCGATCTTCGCCAAACTGTCTGGGCTACTGAAATCTTTACTAATAAGTACTGTGGGTGAAGCGTCTGGGACGTGAAGCTAACTACTGACCGCCATCTAATGATGAGGTCTGGAATGCGTGGAGTCACACCTCCACTCTGTCTTGTGACTTCACGGCGTAATTTTTAATTAAGCAAAGATGCACGTTAATTCTAAATTTATTTTATTATTATTATGACCGCTGAGATGTTGCTATAAAATATAGTGTTTGTTGTGGTGGACAGAGTGAAGGAAATATTGGTGCCATTTGTATTGAATTTATACTAGTATACAGTGCTAAAGCCGATCCCAGTGACCGCGCGGTCTGAGGTGTGGGTCTGCGGCCGCTCACTTGCTGGGATTGTGGGTTCGAATCCCACCGGGGTCATGGATGTCTGTCTGTTGTGAGTGTTGTGTGTTGTCAGGTAGAGGTCTCTGCGACGGGCTGGTCACTCGTCCAGAGGAGTCCTACCGAGTGTGGTGTGTCTGAGTGTGATCGTGAAGCCTCGATAATGAGGAGGCCTAGGCCCCCTAGGGGCTGTCGAGCCATTGAAAAAAAAAATACAGCGCTAAAAGAAGGGTTTTGGGTAAACAGATATGACGTAATTCATGGGATCTCTAAACGTGAGGACAGTGTTAAGTTATTTAGGATAGTTATGAATGCTGTAAGAAGACGCAGATGTTGTATTGCAATGTGGTAACGTGTTTGCTGTGGCAATAAACGCTGGCAAGACGTACGCCATGCAAGTGTTAATGTCACCAAAATTAAGGGTAATTTTTAGGATATAAATTTTGAATAAATCCTTCGAAAATGCCGCAGAATTAAATATTTGAAGACAGTAAAAAAGATTTTAGATAATTTTAAATAATTATGTAGCTCTTTTATTGTATGGGCATAATTTGTTTACTTTGGTGCTTCAGCCCGTATTTGGGTCATGGCCTCCCCTTACGAGGCTTCACGATCACACTCAGACACACCACACTCGGTAGGACTCCTCTGTACGAGTGACCAGCCCGTCGCAGAGACCTCTACCTGACAACACACAACACTCACAACAGACAGACATCCATGCCCCCGACGGTTTTTTTTTTTGTCCGTGGTTTTTCCCTTTGATCCATTTTTGAACTGTTTAAATCCTTTTCGTCCTTCATGTCACTTTACGTTCCATGCTACCGTCCTTATACAACATACACAACACAAACATCCATGCCCCCGGTGGGATTCGAACCCACGATCCCAGCAAGCGAACGGCCGAAGACCCACTCCTTAGACCGCGCGGCCACTGCGATCGGCCAACAAAGAGATTACCTCAACAAAATTTGCCTAGTCTTCCGGCATATAATACCATACATCTTTTCGGGGCCATGTTATGGGTCCCGCTAGTGTGCTTTCTACCTTACAAATCTGCGTCTACTACGTGTCGTTATTTTTTTATTTTTGGACGTTGAAAACACGGCATAATGATGGCTTCCACTGGAAGGCAATTCGTCCCAAAATTTGTCGAAATCTATTAGCTGACGATTTACTATAAAACACTTAAAGACGCCGCGGTAATCGCCTGAGCCTGTTTCAAATGTTTTTAAGGAATGTAAGTATAGTATAATTAGGTGTTTGGCGGGTGGCATATTAAATACGATTATGCCTGCAGGCGGTTTGCTTGTTGGCGGTATTCGGCCATTGGTCTGTATAATGTGACTTGAGTGATTGAGTGAGTTGTTGTGCATAAACATGTCCGCGAACAGGCGCCATATAACAAACAGGAATGGAATTTGTTTCTCTGTACGTTCCTAGCCACGCTCTAAAATTAATGTCCGCACTAATTATATAGTATTGGGGAGAGAAATGCGTGCATGTACTGCGTTGTGTGCCGCAGTACAAGCACACCAGGCAACACGCGAGCACCAAACCAACTGCACGAAACAGCAAGCGATTGATCCAGGTTAGGGAATGCCTGCTGCTACGTTGACAAGTGGCTAATCGATAGGCCCCGGATGCAGTAAATTAAATCAACAACTTTTCCTAACAAGTTTAAGCTTATTAAAATCTTATCGCTAATATGGCATTAACTGCGACCCTTTAAAGTGGAACTAACGAATTTAATGTGTGGCATTTAAAATTTTAAATATTTTTTCTGTTGAAATTACGGATTTTAAGTGTATTGAATATTCTGGGTTACGAGTGTATTGGGTGTGACACCGTGTAGTTTGGTATACAGGTGGCAACGTTTTGGAGGCTTCTGCATATGTCTTTAGTGTTGAAGAAAGAGGCTGCAAGTTTCTGCCTACCGTAGTCAGGCTACTGCTGTACCAGACCGCACGGTGTCCTATCCAAGAAGACCCTAGTCGTGATTTCGCACTGGTATATTTACGTATAATACCGGAAAGATTGTGGGCCGGGATAGCGTAGTCGGTATAGCGACTCGCTACGGGCTGGACGGTCCGGGGATCGAATCCCGTTGGGGGCGAAGTTTTCCACACCCGTCCAGACCGGCCCTGGGGCCTACCCAGCCTCCTGTACAATGGGTACCGGATCTCTTTCTCGGGGGTAAAAACGGCCGGGGCGTGGCGTTGACCACCCACCCTCATCTAGCGCCGAGGTTAAAGAAAGAGTAGAGTTATACCTCTATTCCCCCTCTGGGCCTTCGTGGCCTGTTATAGGGAGAACTTTACCTTTACACCGGAAAGATTATCTCAATAAATCGACTGACAGTGGGTTGAATAAGGCACACAGCAAAACTTGGGAATTGTATTCCGTATTGAAATTGCCTGTCAGTATATCAGGTTAAGTCAGTTAGTTACACAAACAACACTGCGTATTGCGTCTGACACAACTGTATATGTTATTATTATCTCAAACACTACATGTTTCGATCAAGCCGATCATTATCTGGTGTTTATTTTATACAAAAACTTAAAACTCAAGGCAAGAATGAAAAAAATTTGACAAGTCGTTATCAGGCCCTGACAAAAAGAAGCGAAATGATGAGGTCTTAAAGAAATAAGTTGCTGTCAGCCACCTCGATGAGAGCACTGTTAACATCTTGCTGCGTGGCGTCTTAGGTACCGAACTTGTAATCTGAATAGCATGGGTATTGTTGCAGACATTCATGACGTCACAAAATATGGCCCTCCCCTGCCTTACTGAGTGTGGTGACAAGTTCAGTCAGTTTTTTGTTTCCCATTCCGTGTGCAAATAATAAGTTGAGAATTAGTTCCGCTACGCAGAATACGGTTTATGCATTGTCTTTAGTTACAAAACACGGCAGTGAGAATTTACATTTTGTGGAACTTCGCCACAACACTGCACGCGGTAGGCTGCGCGCTTCATCTTGTGATAGGCAGATGAAGCGCATTCAACACGTTCTCAGTGGTAATGGATCTGTGAAGATCATAACTGTTCTCGGTTCTTCTCTTGTGTCTCCTACTAACCCTGTACCGAGAACCTCAGAGCTGTTTTCATAACCTCTGTACTTGATGCAGCGTCTAAATGTAGGGCCCACGCAAATTAATCTATCTTTCGTACGATTCAAACATCAAGCAGGCATTCTTTTCCTATGTGTTAGGCAATTGATTTTTGTAATTGAAGTTAGCGTGTTTACTGTGAGGAATGTACTGAACCTCTAACCATAATTCATGTTAATTTTAGTATATTTGTATAGGACTTTATACCGAGGTTTCCATTGGGGGGGGGGGGGGGTTCTGAGAAAGCTACAGTGTGGTCTCACATATGTGGAGTAATGTGAGCCCTGGTACATGAAGGTCAGTGGGTGACATCCTGTTAGGGGTCGTCTTTCTTGTAACTGAATTGACAGAATATGTTTTTGTAAATGGGGGCACGCGGTGGCGCAGTTAGTTGAGGCACTGCGCTACAAGCCGGAAGGTCGCGGGTTCGATTCCCGATGGTGTCATTGGAATTTTTCATTGACATAATCGTTTCGGTCGCACTATGGCCCTGAGGTCAACTCAGCCTCTAACAGAAATGAGTACCAGGAATATTTCCTGGGTATAAAGGCGGCCGGTGCGTAGGGCTGACAACCTTACCACCTTCATGTGCCGATTGTCTAAAAACCTGGGAGCCTCGACCTTCTGGAGCCCTAAGGGCCTGCCAAGGCCTGTAATGGGATTGCTTTTGTTTTTGTAAATGGCGTAAAATATGTCGGTGTCATCTTTGACAGCAAGGTTACACCGAGCGTTAATGTAGAAACGAGAGAAGTGAAGATCTCCCCGGCGTTTAATCGCTTCTGCTGTTTATTCGGAAGTGAGTGATTGAGCACTAATTTTGAATTAACACCTATAGAGCAGTCATTAGATCTGTAATGGCTTGCACCTAGCCACCTGCAGCGCCTGCAGAACAGGATTTTTCACACGATTAGCGAGCTTCCACTGCGCACACCGATTCACAATTTGCATGTGGCTTTCAAAATTCTATATGTAATATGTTATCATCAAATTATGTAGGTATAAAGCAGTAATTGTGGGAATGAAAATGTTGGCAATGCGAGTAAGGGCCAAGCACAAGGCAGTAAATACAATTAAATATCCTGACGGCGGTCAGGCTTACGACGGCAGACAGTGACTAAACTGTCCTTATGGTAAGACAATACAGACATGCTCTACATAGCCTTGATTGACAGGGGCGTTTGTATATTATCAGGATACCTACATGTTTAATTGAAAAATATTTCCAGCTGTCGTAATTAAAAGCCTTTGCAGCGACAGCAAATTGCCAAGACTTATTACAACGCACAAAGTCGCCATTTCATCAGGGAAGGGCGACCAGAAACTGACAGTAAAGTGAATAAAATCGGTCATGAGCTCCAAGAGGTTCGAAACGCCAAGACGCACTGACCCACCGACCAACTGTCACCTGCAGGACGCCTTTCTCTTTGCCTTAGTCTTCCCAGGGTTAAATTAATTGCAGTGTAGTGTTTCTTCGCGACTGGTCTTCTCGTATGTGACGCCGTATAGTCTGGTAGAATATCACCAAACAGTTATGAGTGGCTGGACTTGTAGACGGCATATTACTGTGCAGTGCTGCTGACCTTCTGCCAGGCTTAGCGTCGCATTCCAGAACACCGAGTAACGTATATTTTGCGCCAAGAGAGCGTCAGACCACTTGCATCACTCGTAATGTTAACAGTGAAATTGAGGAAGTGTGGGTGCTGTACTCATTGTAATAACGTCACAGGGGATACAGCCCATTATTTCATTCTTTAGCTTCATTATCCTTCTGTGAAGCAGAAGAATTCCTTGAGTTTTTTAAATTTTGTGCGGGAACCACGGATATGGGATTGAGGGCACATTCTCGAGTAGTGGATATTTTTGGAATACAGATAACAAGTACCTGAATACCTTCAACCAACCTATCGTTACCTCTAATGCATTGCAGCCTTCAACTGAATTTATAGCAATCTTCAGTGGTAAGTTTTGATATAATAAAGTTAAGCGTGTAGACCTAGTAGTAGATAGCCGGGTTGCTCAGCCTAAAAAGTCGCCAGAACAGTAGTACAGTACTGTATACATAACACCAATGCATACACATAACACTGTACACAACTGTCCTGTTAGCACTATCACTTTGTCTGGAAGCCATCGTTAATTGGAATTTAATAAATTTCAGATAAACATAATAAACCCACGATCCAGGTTATCAAAACAGCATACACAACCATCTCCACGCAAGTGTCAGCAAAGACTGAGCCCCGTGTCCATGTCCGCCACGTAGCGGCCACTTCGCTAATTAACAGTCAAGACCAATAATTTCATATATTCCCATTGCAGAAGAAAATTTCGGAACCAACAGATTTCTTCCGTTGTTTCCGAAATCCGTACATAAGAGGTCCGTTAATTCGAGGGTCCGCAGTATTGCGATTTATTGTTTCCAAATACCGGGTCAACAAGCACTTATCGCTAAACAGCTGGTTCGTTGCCACCAACTAACAGTGTAACAGCTGCAGTCGGTTTAGTGCGATATCAACTCGAGTAGAAGGAACTCAGAGCGTCTCTTCCGCGATTGAAAGGTAAGACGGATACGTGGGAAGTGGGACTTCATGTGGTGTCGCATGTTCGCGTACTTTGTAGGAAACGACTCTTTTGTCCTTCAAAACTACAGGCCGCCTCTGCTTGTTTCCCTGTCAGCGAACAACCGCCTTCCGGCCACCCCCTAAGCTGTTCATTCGCGGAATCTGCTCAAAAGATTTTGTTCTGAACTTTTGATCTACCCCGCAATAGTCACTGCAGTATCCGGCAGGCCAGCGCTGGGCATTGTGGCAGACTGTTGTGGCTTAGTGTGCGTGACGGCCTTCGTAGGTCACTGTTGTTGTAGTCAGTTTGTGTGTTTTTACTGCTGTTTGGCGTGTTTATTATGGCGGACTATTGGCGTACTTTGTTGGTGTTTTAACGTTGGAGACGGAGTTTTAATATGGGAGTTTTAGTTTTAATGTGTTTCAAAGGGGTTTAAATCTGCATTTTCATTTCAGATGCTTTCGTATGCTTTTTTAATTTAAAAAAAAATCGCAAAAAATATAATATTTCGGAAAATATTTTCGATATTAGGAATAAGCAGGCACGTACACATAAAAATACGGATATGATAATAGTGAAAGATTCAAATATGTTAGCCGTCGCGACGCAAATCTGTTGAACAGAAAACACTGCTTATCAAATTTTTTACCTAGTTCCTGTATTCAAAAAATGTGTCATGCCTTCTAAAATTTACTTCATATTCCTTGTAATTTACTTTTTAACACTTTGTTCGTCCTTTTATTTTAGATTAGAATATTAGAATCGCGGACGATATTCTGAGTCAACCCTGACACAAGGAAGCAGCCATTAGTCGTTCAATCAATTGATCAACCAGCCGGATTTACAAACAGCATTAGAATGAATCATTCACTCTTTGAACTTGTTTATCGCCCCTTGCTTAAAATGAAAGTTTGAGATTCAAAATTGAAGATATAAATTAAAAATTTTTAATAAGGCAAGGAACGATGGATTAAGTGCAGAGAATAAATTATTTGATATGATAATGCCAGAAGTATATATAATTGTGTAGGATTAGGTGAAAATGTTTTCGAGACTTTTGCCTTATGTCTGAAGCTGATACAGCATTATTTAACCAATTCAGATTACAAGCATATGATGTTACAGTATTCGAAGCATGTAGAAATTGATTATGGGACTAAAAATACAGCCTAACCATTGTGTTATGCAAAAGGTTAGAACTTCAAACTGTTATCAGCAAGGTGTCTGCTTCGAAACTAGAATGGACACGACATGCCAACTGCCCTAAACGAAAGTTACTTTTTTACTTCAGTGCTTCAATGGAAGTTTAGGTTTTGCATATTAGTTGGAAGATGTCATGACCAGTTTCTTTGACATCCCGCTCGTATTCCATCATTCACTACAATCGACACCAAATATCCTCAGTAGTGAATACAGCTTCTGACAACGACCGAGCGCCCCACCAGATGTTGCTGCTCATTGTGTATTAGTCCATAATTGCAGCATTGATACAGTGTCGTAAAACGAGTGTACAGGTCACAGCATTGATACAGTGTCGCAAAACGAGGGTACATGTCACAGCATTGATACAATGTCGCAAAACGAGGGTACAGGTCACATGCATTGATACAGTGTCGCAAAACGAGGGTACAGTCACAGCATTGATACATGTCGCAAAACGAGGGTACAGGTCACAGCATTGATACAGTGTTGCAAAACGAGGGTACAGGTCACAGCATTGATACAGTGTCGCAAAACGAGGGTACAGGTCACAGCATTGATACAGTGCCGTAAAAGGAGGGTACAGGCCACAGCATTGATACAGTGTCGCAAAACGAGGGTACAGGTCACAGAATTGATACAGTGTCGCAAAACGAGGGTACAGATCCAGCATTGATACAGTGTCGCAAACGAGGGTACAGTCCGCATTGATACAGTGTCGCAAAAACGAGGGTACGGGGTCACAGCATTGATACAGTGTCGCAAAACGAGGGAAAACACAGGTCACAGCATTGATACAGTGTTGCAAAACGAGGGTACAGGTCACAGCATTGATACAGTGTCGCAAAACGAGGGTACAGGTCATCAGCATTGATACAGTGTCGCAAAACGAGGGTAAGGTCACAGATTGATACAGTGTCGTAAAACGTAGTGGTACAGGTCACAAAATTGTGCCTCAAATTTTACATTAATCTATAATCTCTGTATTGTGTACAGCGCCATAAAATGACATGAATAACTCACAAGTTTTTTTACTAGAACATAACTTCAGCAGATAACTCAGCGTTGTAAAATCAAATAATAACGGTTAAACCCTTCCCTGTTTTGTCTATTGATTTATCACGTCTGTGGTGAGAACGTAATTGTTGTCAAATAGCGGACGAATTCGTTATGACTAATGTCGTAGTCTGTGTACGTTAGTCCATGTTGAGGTCCGGTGAACAAGATGAACAGTTCACACTCTTTAAAAGCGCTGCATTAAGATGTTAAAGCGATGGTTTCATGAAACTCAGTGCAATGTACACAGTGTATGTACTTCAGAGCTACAGCCTAACGTGGAGCGCCTCTTGTGGGAATATTGCTCAGTCAGCAACTTTATGCTGCACGAGAGAGAGCTCTCAGTACCTGATAAGGTCGAATTGGGTTGGTAGCAATGTAAATAAAAATTATGTGGGGAGAGGGACATCCAAAATTAGACCCCGTTTCGTCTCTTGTAATTTCGAGGTTGCTAACAAATGCAGGTAGAGGCCATTGCTACACCTGCACAAGTGTATCATCGCGAGAGCCGCCGAACGGGGTTGCATAAAATTTTGATGCTGGCGAGTTTTTTTTTTTTTAATAAAACTTGACAGCATGCTCCAATTTTGGGTTCGAGTCTGACAGTAACAAGACACTTTACATGCAGATACGGCAGGTCTTTCTATATCTAAGTCATTACTAGTTAGAAGTGTGTAATGTGTACAGCTTTGTGACATTCCGTAAACTGTGTGGGGAGAAAATGAATCATGTATTTTACCCACCTGCACATATTCTGTAACGCTTTCGAAATAAACTATGCGCATGTTTCCTAACTTGTTCACCAAACAACAGTTATATTCCGAACAAGCCCGAACATGATCGAAACCTCTTCTTATCGATCGAAATTATAAACACATAAAGAGAAGCCTTGATTTATTTTGAAATACAGTGAAGTATTTCTGTGTCATTGTGATGCAAGAAGCATTACCGGGTAACTTTATGCGTGCATTAAGCGAGGTCTGTATTTATATTTGCTTTTCTTCTGAGCATGTAAAAACATTGACCAGCGAAGCCCTAATATTCATTGTTGTCGTAACGGTACTATCATTATTGCGTTAAAAATAAAACAGTGGGCTTTTGTATTAACAGATTATTCAGTGCGATCTTAATGCCAGAGTGGTCCAGGGTAACGTAGGCTGTATAGCGACTTGCTGCGGGCTGGACGGTCCAGGGATCGAATCCCGGTGGGGGCGAGATTTTCAGTACCCGTCCAGATCGGCCCTGGGGCCGACCTAGCCTCCTGTACAATGGGTACCGGGTCTCCTTCCCGGGGGTAAAGCGGCCGAGGCGTGGCGTTAGTCACCAACTCCCATCTAGCGCCGAAGTTAAAGAGAGAGTAGAGCTATACCTCTACTCCCCCTCTGGGCCTTCATGGCCTGTTCTAGGGAGAACTTAACCCAATGTGAGAGTGAGGGTAGTATTTGTTCACTTCGCATATTTACTAAGAAAGTGACTTGTATGATAATTAGGCGTGGGCCGGGATAGTTTAGTCGGTAGAGCTGGACAGTCCCGGGTTCGAATCCCGGTGAGGGCGAGATTTTCAGCACCCGTCCAGGCTGGCCCTGGGACCTACCCAGCCTCCTGTACAATGGGTACCGGTTCATTCCCGAGGTAAAGCGGCCGGGGGTGGCGTTGACCACCCACCTCAATCTGACGCCGAGGTTAAAGAAAGAGTAGAGCTATATCTCTCCTACCCCTCTGGGCCTTCATGACCTGTTCTAGGGAGACCTTTACCTTTATGATAATTAACTACTCGGTCGTGTAGGAGTGCAAATTATTTCGAAAACTGGTATGGATTTTGTAATTTAATAATGAACAATTCTTTACATTATTTAAGTGTTGTTTATTTAAGAGAATCGTGGTCAAAGAAAAAGCACATTCCTCAATTTCTTTTGGTCAGCAGCAATATATCTTCATATTAATTCCACACAAGCAGTCCAAGGAGTTCCATTACTTAATGTCGTTTCTCTTCTGACAAGAGGGAACTTCATCTGCTTTAGTTTGAAAAGTTCTTACTTCGAATCACGAAAGTGAGGCTCACGTTTTGATTCCCGGGAACTTGTAGGCGAGCCCAGCTTTCTTTACTTTGCGACCCTGCAGATGTACCAAGGTACCGCCTTAAGACGGAACACTGTCACGCATTCATTTGTCCTCAGCTCTCCGGCTGTAATTTGTTTATTCTTGGCTATCTTTATTTTTATCTGCGCAGTACGTGGCTCGATTTTAATGAGACTATTTGTCATGTAGACTATTTGTCATGTAGACTACTGAAACTTGAATGTTTATATTCTCTGAATTTTAGAGATATGTTACACCCAAGAGTGAGGACGTAAGATAGACTGAAGAAAAATGCGTTTTGAGGAGCTTTATGCAATTATACTTTTCACCACATAACTATTGATTTTATTAAAACTTGTTGGGGGGGGGGGGGGGTTGCGGATTAAATGAGAAATGCGTATGTAATGATAGGTCAAAATCTTGAAGGAAAGAAACCGAAAAGTTCCCGGTTAGGCGTAATATGTATAAAACAACATACGTATGTCAGCTAACTTAGTCACCCGGTTAGGCTAATGTAAAATATAGTATAGAAAAACATACGTATGTCAGCTAACTAGTCACCCGGTTAGGCATAATATGTAGAAAAAAAGCATACGTGTATCAGCTAACCTAGTCACCCGGTTAGGCATAATATGTAGAAAAGAGCATACGTATTATAGCTAACCTAGTCACCCTCTAAGCCTGCTCATTTGCACATGCACACTTGCTCCAGCGGTCCTGACATTCCTGGAAGCGCCTGTCGCCGTAGTCTCTTGGGACGGCTGTGACACTAGCTGTTGCTTTCTGTTCAATTTCTTTTATAGACCCAGAACAGTGACCTTTGAGTCGGCCTTAAGTTTCGGTAAAAACCAGACGTAGCACGGAGCGAGGTATGGAGAATACGGATACCTGGCGGATGGCTGGAATTTGGTGCTTGTCCAGAAACTCCTGAACTGCAAGGGAGGTGTCACAAGGCGCGTTGTGGTGCACGATATGGTCTTCCTGCCCTCTTCCGCCTAAAAACATTTCTCGTATCCATCAGAACTGCGAAATATAGATCAGAACTGGCTGTCTGACCAACAGACACGAACGCACTGTGCAGCACATGCAAATTGTCAAAAAGTAAAAAGATTGGCCTTCTGCTGAGATTTTGTATCCGGCGACCGTTTCTTCCTGAGCGACATGTAGAAATGCCATTCGGAGGACTGACGTTTTGTCTCAGGGTCTAGGTCGAAGACCCAACATTCGCCCTCAATAATCATTGACAGGAGATGTGCTTCTTTGTTTGATGTCACTGCAGTCACATTCCAGAGCTCCGTCAGAATGCGTGCCACATTTTGTACACATTCGCCGCACTGACAAACCGTATCAGTTTGTTCTGAAACAATCCCTCTGTGTCCCAGCCCCATTTCGTCGTTCTATCTTCATTATCCACATGCCCATCTGTTGTTACATTTTCCAATTTTTGTCATTCCGTAACATTGCTGGCCTGTCGCTCCGCTTCTCGTCTACTGACACTTTTCCGTTTTTGAACGCCTTGTACCAGCCGCACACAGCGGATTTTTCTACCAAGCTTGACGTACCTCCACGTCCCCTCTCTCTTTACAACCGAACGTGTAAGTCGAAGTCATCGTTCCAGGGTCATATCTGGGAGAACGGCCATCCTGTCCGAGGTGTCCTGTAGTTTTCGTCTGTCTTTGCGCACAGTCACTGCGATGGTAGAGTTTGCAGACGAACACGTGAATCTTGCACTAAGTAATAACTCTGAGCTTCGGGCTTTTTGAAAAATTCTTGTACGCATTTCTCGTTACGCCTGTACGTGCTACATGCTCTGCCCATCACGTTTATCTTGATGTCGTAATCCTGGTATCTGCTGAGAAGTGTAAATTATGAAACTTCTTAATGCCTTTTTACCGAACCTCCTGTTACGCCCCTCACCTGGTCCAAACATTCCCTCAGCACTCTGTCTTCAAACACTGAAACCTTGTTCTTCCCTCAGGATCTCCAGGAAGTATGAAGACTTTAAGGAGTCGCTGCCCCAAGCATAACGTCTTATTACTGCTGGCAGAGCTCCACATACAGGCAATGTAGGTCGCGCTAATTGAACAATATACCAAGCTGCCCTGGGTTTGCCAGTGGAGTGGCGGGGTTAGTGTAAATCCGTGTATGGTTATGGATCTTTATGTGGGCCTCAGAGTTAGCGTTAGTCGTCTGCGCCTATTACAAGGCCGTAAAAAATATTTCACAACGTCTGCTGAAAGTAATGCAACCGCTTACATCACTGTAATGTGAAATACTGCTGCTCGTCCGTTGCGTTACTCGTATTTATGTAGACCAGTGGTATTCGACCTGGGGTACGCGTACCCCCGGGGGTACGCGAAGATATCTTAGGGGGTACGTAAAATAAAAAAAAATTAATATATTATTTCATGATAAACACTGAATAATCAGGGCCAGATTTAGGGTTAGCCACAAAAGACCCGGACGTAAGGACATGCGATTTGGGAGCGCCATTTTCTCTCTCTCTCTCTCTCTCTCTCGTTTATGCGATTCTTATCTGGGCGGCTAGTTTCATTTTATTCCACATAGTGCATATAATATATTTGTTATTTAATAGCTTGACTCTTCTTTTTCTCATTTAAAACTTATTATTTAATACATTATTTTGGATGTAATTTATTTAACTTATTTTAGATGTAGATTATAGACTGTGTATAACTTGAATTATGCACCAACAAATTGGGGGTACAAAGTTGAAGAGACATATCTGGGGGTACGCGAAAAAAAAAGGTTGAATACCGCTGACGTAGACGACAGACATTGGAGAAAATGGGCCACGTTTTAACACATAAATTACATACATGGCGGAAATATGTGGTCCAGTGAAATGCAGTAGTTGCTGTACATCCGCCATGATGTTAATTCACTGCACATGCGCACACACGGTACTGTTTTCTGGTCAAGATACACATACAAGAATAATTTTTGTTTACCTTCTATTAAGCAGTTCAGCATATCGATATATAATCGTTGTAGCTATTACGGAAATACACATTGACCTCACGTACGGAGTTTTGTAAGCCAGCCGTGTACTGTCATTATGTTTGAAACTGTAATCTGTAACTGTCTGATTCTGTAAATGACTTAAGAGCAGTTCCGTTAATTGAGAAATTCACGCATTTTATCGAACGCGAAAGTGCATTACCCTGCTCAAAAGAGCCCACCACTGCTCCGTATTTTGAGCCAGTTGCATCCAATCAACACACTAATCATATTACTTTAATGCGATTTTGAATATTAGTCTGCTATCTACGTCCAGGTCTTTTGAAGTGGATTTCTTCCCTTGTGCAAAGCGAGACGAAACATGCTATAAAATGTAGCCACCCGAAGCCGGTAAGAGAGGCAGCTGCTTTGACGTCGTAAATGTCAAATATGCTCTAGCTTTGGGAATGATCGATATGCAAGTAACTTTGTTAGGTCTGTAGGAATCAAGTTTTTACGAGCAACGTGTTTGTTCTTCTTTTCTTAGACGTCAGAGATGACCGTGCTTTGTTTGTGTGTAAGAAAGATAACAGGGTAGATTCTTGAGGCTGATTCGGTCATGGCGCATTTATTTTGCCTTTATCTATCCCTTTCTCTGTCTGTCTGTCTGTCTCTCTGTCTGTCTGTCTGTCTGTCTGTCTGCCTGTCTGTCTGTCCATCCATCCATTCATTCATCATCTATGTGTACCTGTCTGTCTGTCTGCCTGTCTGTCCATCCATCCATTCATCTGTCATCTATCATCTATGTGTACCTGTCTGTCTGTCTGTCTGTCCCTCTGTTTATAATTTGTTATATCCCCTAACCTCATATTACCCATGATAAGTCGGTCCCTGTCAGCACGGCATGGCGCGTCCTGACGTTGGAGACGGACTTCAGATATTGAGAGTAGTTGCAAATATGTTGAATAAAGAATCGTGGAGAGTCGACAACGGGTGGTCCTCCAGCTGGGGTATTATGTGACGGACTAACTGCTCCTCATCGTAAAAATGTAACACGTTACGAAGTGCAGTATTCAGCCTCGAACCTGGACAGATTCCTTTGAACGACATCATCATCGGATACACGAGATTAAGGCAGTGGCCAGAAAAGTAACGAAATGTGGATTAGATATAGTGCGAGTAGAAGAGGTTAGATGGGATAACGTGGGCACTGAACTGGCGGAGGATTAGACTCCTTTGTATGGAAAGGGAAATTAAAATCTTTAATTAGGGACAGGATTTTTTGTGCATCAGAGAATTTTATCAGCAGTTACGAGAGTACCGTTTCTTCGTGATAGTGTACATGAGGCCCGATTTGCTGGGGAGCTGACTCTGATACTAATCACTATCTTATGGTTTTCAGAAGGTAGGGAGAGACTGTCTGTAATAAACGAGTAGCACAGAAGTTTGACTTTAATATTAAACTAGTTACATTATCGAAGCCAGATTAATGCAGATAATCTCGAGGATGTAAGATGTGAAACTATTGGACGTTTCAGGAAGCAGAAGACGGAATATTTGAAAGGCAAAATTAATTAACTCGAAACGAACAGTAAGAATAATAATATTGGATATTTGTGTAGGGGCTCCAGTGAATTGAAGAAGAGTTACCAGCGTAGATGTAACTTCGTAAGAGATGAGAAAATTCATCTACTTGCACAGTCCAACGGGCTGCGTAATCATTTCGGGCAGTTATTGAAGGTACATGGGGTTAAAGACGTAAGACCGACTGTTATAGACTTAAGATAATGACAATGAAGAAAATGAATATGGCAATTATTAGACTTGAAGGGTTGCACCTCACACATTAACATGTATGAAAATAATAGGATAGCTACATTATCTGCTGAAGAGCTAACTTCACTTTCTGTCCTTACAGGTAAGAAAAGAAGTCGTGAGCTGCTTAAAGCAAGGGCCGTGGCCGTGTTGAAGAGTGTCTGTGAGTACTTGAAGCAAGGGCCGTGGCCGTGTTGAAGAGTGTCTGTGAGTACTTGAAGCATTAGTACACATCGTGCTGATACAACTGGAACATTGGTTGGTGCTACTTTAGTAAATGCGTGTCTGAAGATCTCACGCAGACACACTTGCACAACTATAATGTTCGATATAAATGACATCACTTTTATGCGCTTTTGGAAAGCGTGTAGAGAAAAGTGGCTATTAGTTTCGTTATGGCTGTCTGTCTGTCTAGAAAAACTGAGCTACCGCCGGACGAAATTTCATGAAATTTTGTTTTTGGAACTTTTACTACATCCTGTTGACCAAACTGAAAATTGGTTCAATTATGGCAATTAAAGCAGACAATTTACTTGAAAATTTATGACACGAGCTCTCTGAATTACTCTTTGGTTTGAAAAATCTGCAGAAAAAAGTTTCAGAGGAGATGAAAACAGAGACATCTTGTGTCTAATACTCATGCCGAAAATCGTACAGTTTATGAGATATATTTAATGAAATACGACAAAGTTAGGGAGGCCAAAGAAATAGTTTACGCTTTTAACATAGTGTGCCGCGTGATTAAGGCTCGTAACGAAGGTAGTGTTTTTATGGGGGCTACGACCTAATTTTCACTACGGGTAAAAATTTTCAAGGTGCATTATCCAAAATAAGACTGAGTGCTTCGTGTTACGTGTGAGGAAAAATTGGTGAACGGGACAATTTGTAATTGTAGGATGTGTTTTGATGTATCCAACTAAGCCAGAAAATAAAGCTTTCAATTTCAAAAAAGGCTCGTATACAAACGCACCTTCCATTCTGGGGTTTTACGTACGAAAACCGAGAAATTACGCAACGAATTAACTGTCATGATATGTTTAGCCATTGCACATACGGGTATACAGTAAACCAGTGAAAGAGCGAACAGTCTTTTGTCTCGCTGCATTATTTCCGTTCTGTGAACGTTGGTGCAGTGTAAAGAAAGAAAGTGTGAACTGGTTGGAACATTTATTTCTTTTCAAAGAAGGTATTTGAAGTGGTTAGGCACTGTGCAGTACAAACTGAGTGGACGAACCATGATGCAAAGATCCGACAGCGCCCCATTGATGCCATATACGCACATTTTCTATCTTATTAAGATATGTCAATAGCTGCTTTTGTGATGTAGCAGTTGTATATTCTTGTGTAACCTGTGTCGAATGCAAAACATTTGACCTTTTGTAGCGTAATATACTTTGAAGGCGAATGATTTGTGTATGAATGGCATTATTCGTGACAGAAGGCTATAGCAAACAATTGTCTGCTAAGTTAACATCACTCGGACATATGTTTGTTTAGGAATCTTTACGGTGTCCGCTAAGAATGCGAATGGCGATAAACGTGTCTGGAACCGATATACAGAACTGCGGGTGAAGTTACGGTCGGAGTGATGGCTCTCGAGGACTTCCCGGGTCAGTTTGCTGTTGTATTCTCTTCGATCCCTCTCTGTTCTGTGCCTAACAGCAAAAAGCGCGTCTTGCTAGCGAAGATCAGCATGCGATATCGCTACCAACCTTTCTGCGCATAGAAGCACTGTGCAGGTGGAGGGGTGAGGAGTGTATGGGAGGGGAAATCGTGACAGCTTGGGGGAGATATGGTGGCGGCCGATCCGTGGGACATCTTCCTGTGGCCATAACGTAAGCGCCTAAGCAATTGCAGGTTATTATGCAGAATTCTTAAAATGTAATGCTTTGATAGATGATGGCACGCTCTGATCCAGTAACGTTTACTCATTTTAGATATACACCAACAAAATGCACAAATTAATAAAGGTGCAAATTAGCTCCTTATCGTGATTTAACCCTACAAGCATTTCAGCTCTTTATGAGCCATCATCAGGGGTTTTTCTTATAAAAATTGCTTTTCAAATGCTGAATCTGTTGATGACACTTGTAAAGTTATGCACTATTTTAGAGCATAAAAACACTCGTTCATAAGTTAAAAATATGAGTCATAAATTATAGTTAAAATGACGATTTGTTAAAAAATGATAACTTGTTAAAAACACTGTTCACTGCGTCTATTATATAAAGATATGTTAGCACTTCTAGAAGTCATAGAAGATCATATATTGCACTGTGTTGGTTGTGATGGAATTTGATGCGGAACGGCGATAGGCAATGCGTGCTGTGTGAGTTCTTGTCATTTCGTTTATTACGTCGTAGTGTAGTCTTCCTGATGATGTGGTATAAATTAAGAGGAAGAAGAAGTGGTTCTGGTGCTAGTATGGTGTGGGTTGTGTCTTGAAGTATACCGGTGAAAGTGAACTGTGTTATCTGTGTTTTGTTGGTGTATATCTAAAATAATAAAAATGGACGGTGAGTTAAGACTAAAGAACGTTTACTCACTTCGATAAAATTGGCTCATTCGTATAATTAATCCATTAAGCTCTTTCTGTCTTTACACATGTTACGTCAATATTTGTATGTTTTAAACAATACGAAGGAAACTCACAGCTGGTTAATTCCAATGCAGTAAATATCTTGTTCATTTATAAAACCAACTAAATGCACTTACGGTATGCACAATATTACAGTCCATCATTACGCCTACATGTTTCGGCCTGTAACTTTGCCATCATTAGGGACTTTCAAAGTTTACTGAATTTCCTGTCGCACTTGTAGAGCTGCCACTACATGCAATGACTGTTTCTTTGAATTATATCACAGGGTTTAAATTATATTCAATGTATAACTTTGGGAGTTTAACGTGTAAGAATTGCGTGTACAACTATTAACTCTTTAGGGATCGTTATCTAAATTATGCCTATGTGAGAGTTTAATACATAGCTCACGGAAAGCACAGCCCTCGTGCATTATAAATATCGGTCAGTTATTGCTGTGTTGTCAAATGGTCGGTATTGGCTCCGGGAATCGTGTAAAGCAAATGACTGCATTCTGCCGAGGAACGCGTGCGTGTGTTACGTAGATATGCGACGGTGCGTCAGACGACTTTTGATTAGCAGAGAGACGCTGTGTGTGACTACTGAGTTTCGTATCGACGTCTTGAAATATGTTTTCATATTCTGCTAGTTGAGAGGCTCATTGAAAATTAAACAGGAAGTATTTTATAGATGAAAATTGTGGAGGCTTTCTGGCGATTAACACCATCTGTTAGACACTAACAGGAACTACTTCCCCTGATAGTGAATAACATAGCATTTACCTCAGCCAATCAATCCGAAGTTGTGTCCCATTTATATAAATTACTTCCACGTCGAATGAGAGAGAAGGGATAGGGGGAGAAAGTAATGCACGGTTATGTCTTCGGACGATAGCTGCAAACCGACGTTCGATGCGTGATAACGAATGTCATTTCGAATTCTAATACACCCAGTGCGAATCTCGGTGTTTATACAGGGTGGAACAGAATAACACTGAAAACATTACAGGGATGGTAGAGGGGACCAAAGTAATGATTTTGAGATCAGGAAGTTACGTCCGGAAACTGAAAACCTTACAGGGATGGTAGAGGGGACCAAAATAATGATTTTGAGATCAGGAAGTTACGTCCGGAAACTGAAAACCTTACAGGGATGGTAGAGGGGACCAAAATAATGATTTTGAGATCAGGAAGTTACGTCCGGAAACTGAAAACCTTACAGGGATGGTAGAGGGGACCAAAATAATGATTTTGAGATCAGGAAGTTACGTCCGGAAACTGAAAACCTTACAGGGTTGGTAGAGGGGACCAAAATAATGATTTTGAGATCAGGAAGTTACGTCCGGATACGCGTTAGTTCGACGTAATGGAATAACCGTGCTCGCGGGCGAGGTAAATACGAAAACCGACGAATGTCTGGCGCAAATTTGATGTTCCAGTTTTCGAACACCGAGTTTCTTATCTCAGAATTCTTGATTTGGTCCCTTTTGCCATCCCTGAAAGTATGTCGGTCTATCTCTTTCGCCCTTTACGTACAAATATTCTGTCTGAAATTTTTGTTGCATTAGTGAGTCCCGTAAGGAAAAACTGCCTTTGAGAAACCAAGACCACTTTTTGCTACGGCCTTCCTACGGTATGTTTCATAGTTATGGAATATATGTATATATGTAAGCTGTGAAGTTTGTACGAATTTTTGTTTTTGGTGGTGAAGGTCCCCGCAGCAGAAGCTACGGACGCACCGCAGCCTTAAGGCTTATTGTGCAACCCTGTGATGAAGATGAAGAGAAAGATGATCAGTTTTCTTTATTTTTCCAAGTAATGGAGCAGCGGTGGAATGAAATCGACAGGGGAAAACCGAAGTACTCGGGGGAAACCCCTGTCCCGGTGCCACTTTGTCCACCACAAATCCCACATGGACTGACCCGGGATCGAATCCGGGCCTCCGCGGTGAGAGGCCGACGACTAACCGCCTGAGCTATGGCACGGCCCTTTATACGACTTAGATAAACAGAGAAACAAAACAGGAATGCGAGCTGTCACGTCGCGTGGTGACATCTGAAGTAATTCACACGCTAATTATTTTCAATAAACATTTTGAACCTGTCGTAACTTGTAACCCATATCTGTGGTTACATAAGGATGCTTCGTCGAGTGTCTGTTGTAATGTGGCGCGAAGTGGTGGAATGAGTTTGATGGCTGTAGAATGCATTGGAAGGAACTGAGCGTAGTCCGTTTTGTAACACATCGCCGAATTTTTCGTCTGGAAGCTGAGGAATGGGGGGCGTGGATTTGTACGCGCAGGACGTACTGAGGCAATACACGAAACACTTTGCTTTGAGGAGCTAAGGAAAGAAGTCAGCCAGAGTTGCCATCCTTCGGGACCAGATTTGAACCCAGTAGCACATGAATAGGCGTCAGGAGTGTTCGCCATTACACCGCAACATGCAGTGCCACCTGGTAGTTTTAAAGTGATATACAGGGTGATTCAGTAGGAAAGGTCAATATTTTGGAGGTGATAGTATCGGTCATTGTGAGAGGAGAAGTTCACATGAACACGTGTCTAATTGTGAGTGGTTACCGAGATAGAGCCGTTTGAATCTGCAGACCTAACTGCGTTAGACTTTTGTTTGTGGGGCTGCATGAAGAGCGAAGTTTACAAAACAAAGGTGGACACACAGACGAATTGCTCGCTCACATTTTGTACGCTGCTGTCTGCATAAAGAAACGTGAAGATCAACTGAGACGAACAACACGCGATCGTAGCACACGAATTGCAAAGTGCACTGAGGTTGACGGTGGAATTTTGTAACGTTTATTGTGAACTGTAACAAATGTGTCATTTCTGTGTAACAGATTTGTCATTTAAACATTAAATTATAATTAAAATAAAATTAACAGTAACTAACTTCTCTTTATTACCATTCACAATGCTTCTGTTTGTATATTCAAACAGCTCTATCTCGGTAACCGTTCACAATTAGACACATGTTCACATGAACGTTTTTTCTCTCTCACAATGACCGATATTATCACCACCCAAAATATTGACCTTCCCTTCTGAATCACCCTGTATAAATAACTGTACCAATACAGGAGCATTCAGTAACTTTCCTTTTGTTTAATGCAAATATAAATCAATTAAATAGTAATCAACATAAGGGCTCTAAATCATTCGAAGCACACTTTGATCTGATCTGTGAATACAAGCATACAAAGTGAATTCATAATGATGTTTGACTTCTGGGCACTGTTCCATCTTTGCACAATCGATTGTTTTGAACTACGGACTGTGTGTTGGCGTGTGAAGTACAGTGGCTTCTTGCCTAACAGGTAAGATTACTGTGCGTGTAGAGCAACTGACTGCAATCACACCTCGGTACGTCCCCACTGCTCTATACCGCAATTTGTGACGGTATATCGATATGCTGTAACTTTTAAAAAATCGTGAAATTTACTTTAAATAAGATGTCAGTTAATGACAGAAAGATAATCAATAAAATAATAAAAAAACAATAGATAATAATAAAATAATAAATGGTAATGAAGGAAGTGAATAAAATAATTAAAATTATGATAATTTTGACAAAAAGATGATAATTATAACACTTCATGCAGTAGGAGTGTACATTATTTCCAAATCACCTTCTTTCTATTGACGTTAAATTGTAGTTCTGAGTTTTTCTATAGCTGCGCTCACCAGCTTTTTGAACAGAAACGTCGGTTTGCCGAAAATATGGGAATTCAGATGACCACTTTTTCTGACTTTTGGGCCTTATGTCAAGCGTGGGTTATGTCACTGTTGGAACTCCTCGTCGACTGTGCGTGTAACGTGTGTAACGTTGCCTTTGCACCTTGTAAATAATTGCACTGACTCAATCTTACCGCATCAGATATATTGAGTCTTAAATGGGAGTGTACGGGATTGCAGTGTTGCTCCAATTCATGCCGTTTTGATGATCTAGAACAGGGGTCGGCAAACTACGGACCGCGGGCCAAATCCGGCCCGCCGCCTCTTTTTGTACGGCCCGCGAGCTAAGAATGGATTTTACATTTTCAAATTATTTAAAATTTCAAAGTACGCGCTATAGCGGAACCGTATGTGGCGCTCGTATAGCTTCGCATTCGCACGCTGCTTGGTGGCCTCTGCTGTGACGCCACGCGGTTATAATTCGGCAGCGTTTCCAGTGAACATTTGCAATCAATTGTGATGATAGGGAGTACTGACTTTGAACCCCAATTTGGTGAAATGTTATCTCAAAGAAAGCAATTCCATTCTTCTCATTAGTAGAGCTGTATTTCAAACAATTGTAGTCTACTTATTATTACGTTACATTTTGTTCAATACATTTGTGAAAACTTGTTCTTTTTTCTTGTTATTTAAGTAGGCCTACCTACATAAATATCCTCGAGTTTGCCTCTTGGCGCGCAGAGCCTAAAATATTTACTATTTGGCCCTTTACAAAAAATGTTTGCCGACCCCTGATCTAGAATAAACTGATTTTACAACTTCAAGGGAACCTTGTGTCCAGTTAAGGAAACACAGAGTTGCAGGCGTGCTTGGGTTTTTTTTGCCTTTACGTGTTGCCTACACACTTAGAGTAGCTGTCTATTAAACCGAATAAAACTAACTGCTGCGTATTAGCGGACATCGCCCCAATTTGAAAAACACTGAAGAACCCAATCCACAAAACATTACTTTGTACATTTGTATTGTACTCACATGAAGCACAACATCCTGAAATTTTAAAAAGGGAATGTTTAAGAAAAGGCTTAGACCGCGGATGGATGAAGAAAGGGAGCAATTTGAACCTACAGTTGAGCCCCACGCAGCAAAGAGCATAGTAATTTGTACATGCCACCTGGCATCTTTAGGATAGATCAATCTAGGAAACTACCGTGGATTGGGTGTGTGGCTCAGATGGAGATTATAGACTTTGTGTGGGGGCAACATTAGGAAAGGCTCATCTGGAAGTACGTGGAATGATGATATTAATATGGATCTTAGCGTTTCATTTGTGAAGATACGGAGTTCTTGGAACTATGTTGAGTGGAGGACTGGTGCCACTTATTCATCAGGTTTCCTTACTTCCTGTCCTTTTGAAGCGTCTTGTGTTGATGTGGTCACTGTGATGATAAATTGTCTGTCAGCAGAGTTGTGTCGCTTGTGTTTTATTTAAGGCGGTATTCGTCTCGAATCCCGACCGGTTCACTGTCTCTAGTTACTCTTTCTGGTTTTCCTCAGTTCTGTACATTTCCTTCATATACTATGAAATGGTCAAACAGCGCTCTTGTCGTCACTTATAGTCTAATAGACCCTAATAGTCTATCGTGACGCATGAAATGTCATTTATGTCTATTGGTTCTGTTAAGATACTTTTGCAAGGGGACACTACGACGAGTTTCGTGTGCATCTTGCCATGCGCGTTTCAAGGAGTCTGTGGATATCATTTAGATATACGGAAGGTCCGTATGAATAATACCAAATGGAGGCCTAACTCCTTGGGATGAGTAAGTAATTTAAAATAAGGACCAGCAAAATTATAAATGTTTTTCTGCATCAGTCACCTTCTAACAGGGAAAGGTAAATGTAACCCTACGACAGGCCGTGAAGGCTCAGAAGGGGAGTAGAGGTATAATTCTACTCTTTCTTTAACCTCAGCGTTAGATAGGGGTGGGTGGCCAAAGCCACTCCCCGGCCGCTTTACCCCCGGAAATAGACCCGGTAGCTATTGTACAGGAGGCTGGGTAGGTCCCAGGGCCGGTCTGGACGGGTGCTGAAAATCTCACCCCCACCGGGTTTCGAACCCCGGACCGTCCATCTCGTAGCGAGACGCTATACCGACTGAGCTCTTCCGGCCCACGACCGTCTGACAGAGGGAGAGAAATGTGTTAAACGACGTCGATAATTGCTGAAGTTATATAGCTTTCTTGGTAGATAGATAAAACGTGAGGAGGCTTGTGCAGCTCTGGTGGAATGATACTGACAGAGGAAAACCGAAGTGCTGGGAGAGACAACTGTTCTTGCGCCACACTATCTGCCACAAATCCCACACGGACTGTTCTGCAGTATTTTCTAACAGGCAATAGGTACATATTTTCCTGTGCGTTCCAAAAATATAGACCTATATCGAGGAGAGGAGACATGATAGTGAGAATTGTTACATACAAAAGTTGTAGAGAAAATCAAAACTTTTTTTTGTTCAATAACTTTTTTCCGAAAATCGTGCCGTTTATGAGATAATGTGGAAAAATATGGTACAGCCAGACAGGCCACAGATGACAATGTAATACGGCGCATGCGCTTTGCATGCTGGATAACTAAGGCTACAGACACACACTCGGAATATGTAATACTTATTGCTTTTCCACGGGGACATTGGTTACGCGAACGCGCCTCGACTTTAATTTATACGTACTTTGCATGCCCTGTATTATCTTAAGAACTGGAAAGCGTTGGCAAAAGCTACAAACCATATTATGTAGAATTATGGCCAATATTCTGGTATCAGACTCGCTTTACAATTGACCAGTATCGCTACTGGTCCGTTCAACTGATCCATCTACTGTACCATCCATGTGCCCGTCGAACCACCCGTCATTCCGTCCTTCCATCTAGCCATCCATACACCCACACGTCTACCCACTCACAACTCTCGGACACAAACATTTTATATAGACAAAAATAGAGAGAGAATTGTTTCGGATTCATGCGGCATTGTATATAGATAATGTTTGTTTTAGCGACGTCGGCTTTGTAAACCTGGAGTGTTCCACCTTTTTATTTTTATGGGGACTTCCTCTTACTTTGACCAGATCGATACGTCTGTGCTGGTTTGTACTGGATTTGACTTTATTACATGTTGCATTAATTTCTGTGTAGAAGTGATGAAACATTGTTAGATCAGGGAATGTTTTAGGTTTAGAATAATATATCTTTAAAGCTCTAAGGACTAAGACTAACATTTATTTTATACGAAGATAAGGGTAAGTACCGCGCAGTAAACACACTCCGTCTCCGTTATAAAAAACAGTCAGTTAATGCTGTACAGTGAAATAATCGCTGTTTGTTCTGAGATCCACACAAAACACATAAATCCAGTCCGTACCGCGCAGTAAACACTCTCCGTCTCCGTTATACAAACCAGTCAGTTAATGTTGTACAGTGAAATAATCGCTGTTTGTTCTGAGATCCACACAAAACACATAAATCCAGTCCGTACCGCGCAGTAAACACTCTCCGTTATAAAAACCAGTCAGTTAATGCTGTACAGTGAAATAATCGCTGTTTGTTCTGAGATCCACACAAAACACATAAATACAGTCCGTACCGCGCAGTAAACACACTCCGTCTCAGTTATACAAACCAGTCAGTTAATGCTGTACAGTGAAATAATCGCTGTTTGTTCTGAGATCCACAGAAAACACATAAATACAGTCCGTACCGCGCAGTAAACACACTCCATCTCAGTTATACAAACCAGTCAGTTAATGCTGTACAGTGAAATAATCGCTGTTTGTTCTGAGATCCACACAAAACACATAAATACAGCTCGTACCGCGCAGTAAACACACTCCATCTCAGTTATACAAACCAGTCAGTTAATGCTGTACAGTGAAATAATCGCTGTTTGTTCTGAGATCCACACAAAACACATAAATACAGTTCGTACCGCGCAGTAAACACACTCCATCTCAGTTATACAAACCAGTCAGTTAATGCTGTACAGTGAAATAATCGCTGTTTGTTCTGAGATCCACACAAAACACATAAATACAGTTCGTACCGCGCAGTAAACACACTCCATCTCAGTTATACAAACCAGTCAGTTAATGTTGTACAGTGAAATAATCGCTGTTTGTTCTGAGATCCACACAAAACACATAAATACAGTTCGTACCGCGCAGTAAACACACTCCGTCTCAGTTATACAAACCAGTCAGTTAATGCTGTACAGTGAAATAATCGCTGTTTGTTCTGAGATCCACACAAAACACATAAATACAGTTCGTACCGCGCAGTAAACACACTCCGTCTCAGTTATACAAACCAGTCAGTTAATGCTGTACAGTGAAATAATCGCTGTTTGTTCTGAGATCCACACAAAACACATAAATACAGTTCGTACCGCGCAGTAAACACACTCCGTCTCGGTTATACAAACCAGTCAGTTAATGCTGTACAGTGAAATAATCGCTGTTTGTTCTGAGATCCACACAAAACACATAAATACAGTTCGTACCGCGCAGTAAACACACTCCGTCTCAGTTATACAAACCAGTCAGTTAATGCTGTACAGTGAAATAATCGCTGTTTGTTCTGAGATCCACACAAAACACATAAATACAGTCCGTACCGCGCAGTAAACACACTCCGTCTCAGTTATACAAACCAGTCAGTTAATGCTGTACAGTGAAATAATCGCTGTTTGTTCTGAGATCCACACAAAACACATAAATACAGTCCGTACCGCGCAGTAAACACACTCCGTCTCAGTTATACAAACCAGTCAGTTAATGTTGTACAGTGAAATAATCGCTGTTTGTTCTGAGATCCACACAAAACACATAAATACAGTCCGTACCGCGCAGTAAACACACTCCGTCTCAGTTATACAAACCAGTCAGTTAATGTTGTACAGTGAAATAATCGCTGTTTGTTCTGAGATCCACACAAAACACATAAATACAGTCCGTACCGCGCAGTAAACACACTCCGTCTCAGTTATACAAACCAGTCAGTTAATGTTGTACAGTGAAATAATCGCTGTTTGTTCTGAGATCCACACAAAACACATAAATACAGTCCGTACCGCGCAGTAAACACACTCCGTCTCAGTTATACAAACCAGTCAGTTAATGCTGTACAGTGAAATAATCGCTGTTTGTTCTGAGATCCACACAAAACACATAAATACAGTCCGTACCGCGCAGTAAACACACTCCGTCTCAGTTATACAAACCAGTCAGTTAATGTTGTACAGTGAAATAATCGCTGTTTGTTCTGAGATCCACACAAAACACATAAATACAGTCCGTACCGCGCAGTAAACACACTCCGTCTCAGTTATACAAACCTGTCAGTTAATGTTGTACAGTGAAATAATCGCTGTTTGTTCTGAGATCCACACAAAACACATAAATACACTGTGTGGGCAGAACGTAGAATTGTTGAATGTTAAACATGGCGGTACGTATAGTAACCATGGGCTTTAAAGGGTAAATATTGCAGTGAAGCAGAACAGAAGGTGCGTTTGAAGTTCAATATAAACATGAAAGCGCCTGCTATTATAAAAAAAAATAAAAACTACAAAACTAAAACTCGGATTATTTGCACGTTATAGTTACTTCCGGAAACAGTGAACTTTGTGTTTTGTGCTCGCACAGCCTCGTGTGGTAAGTGGTAAGCAGCTGCGTCGGTTAGGTATTAATTGGTAACGTTGCGGCCCTTTGTCTCTGTTTTTGTAATCAGGAGTAATTGTGAAAACAAAGGAACCCTAAACGTTGTTTTTCTATTGCGCATTTACGCGACTTTTCGCCCGAGTACATTTTGTGAATAATATATTGAGTTTGTGCAAGGTATGTACATGAAGAAAGAGAGATTGGTACAACATTTTGATACCAAATCTCAAAGGCACAAAGTACGTAATGATTCTGAGGTAAATTTCGAAGGCGTATTCAAAAGTTCCCGAACTCGCCGCTGTGACCGAGAGCGACAAGTAATTCAGCTTTCTTCCACTGCCTGCGCTAGTATCTTCTGAGTCGGTGTAGCAAGTTTTGCATCCATAACCCTCAGCATTGTTTGTCAACCGATATTTATTTTTATGCGTGTTGATTGTGGTCCTCTATTTTACAGTGGTTAATTTTAAGGGACTGTACATTTTGTTTGAGATTTGCTTCAGACTCGGCGAAAACGGCCACACTAAATTATGAAGTTCTCAAAACAGCTTTCAGTGACAGTGTCATGGGGGAAACATGGGGAAATTTCCGTTGATGATTATGAGCCTCCAGGTCACCCCTCCGCAGATCGCACAAAAGAAAATGCGGAGAATATTTGCAAAATGGCCAACGGAGCCCGATGCAGTAGCATTTCGGCAACCGCTGACTAGCGGATTTGAAGGCAGGACTTGTGCATGAGGTCGATCTCCTCGAGGGGTTTGCCTTTGCTGTTCACCGCTGAGCAGAATGAAGGGATATTTTGGCTGGAACTGGCTGCGGTATCTAGTTACGCGCCTGATTTGGTCGATTATAGTTTTTACTTATATATGACAGTGAAAGTACAGCTACGAGATCTTTTTTCCGGGGTGTCCCTGAAATTCAGAACCAATTACTGACCGTCCTGTACACGATTCCAAAAAGTTCCAGTCGTGTTTCCCTCAGTGGCAGAAACTATGGATCTGTAGCATGAATTCGGAAGAGGACGACGCTAAAAGGAGACAAAACGACAGACGACAAATTAAAATTTAGGCGTATATTTCAATATCGAGTCTGTCCAGAAAGTTTCGAATACGTCCCGTACGACGTGAGAGTAATATAAAAATACGTCTTACGCAAATGGTTTGTGAATTGAAGGGAATTGTTAAGTTGTGATAAAGTTTGACTGTTGGGTTGCGTAGTGTCGATTGTGGTCTTACAGATGTTCAGCAACGGACAAATTTCATGTACAGCTAAACGCTGTTCCAAGGAAGAACCTAGCTGTTAGTGACAATGCCGTGATGGTACATTAATCACTGTATAATGTGACGGAGCCACATGCTTCTAAGTAAAGGTAAAGGTAAAGGTAAAACAGGTCACGAAGGCCCAGAGGGGCAGTAGAGATATAGCTCTACTCTTTCTTTAACCCTGGCACTAGGTGAGGGTGGGTGGTTAACTCCACGCCCCAGCCGCTTTACCCCCGGGAAAGAGACCCGGTACCCATTGTATAGGAGGCTGGGTAGGCCCCAGGGCCGGTCTGGACGCGTGCGGAATATCTCGCCCCCATCGGGATTCGATCCCCAGACCGTCCAGCCCGTAGCGAGTCGCTATACCGACTGAGCTATCGCGGCCCACAGTCCTTTTAAGTATTCGTTTCAAAATACGCTGTCTATTAAGAACTCCCGCCTTGTTGTTCATTTGCCTCACCATGTCTGCCTGCCTGTGTGTATGTATGTATGTACGTAAAGTTTTATTGGACCAATAATTACAGATTTACTTGTCGGCCGAACATCAAATAAACTTCTCTGTTTTGAATCCTTTACATATTTTCCGTTGCCTTATTGGACATTTTTATCCATATAAAACCCCCACATTACGGCCGGAGCGCTGCACAGGCGGTCCGAAATAGATCCATTCATGCAGCCTTCAGATAGGCAGGCTCGCCCAGCTAATCTGTGGACGCCATAACTAACTTTGCCTGTATGCCGTGGATTTGGCGGACTCCAGATCAAAACCCCATAGACTTATAGAAAGAAGTTACGCGGTGAAGCAGCATTTACTTAAAAATACCATATGCAGTGAAAAACCAAACCCATGTCTGTCGCTTTATGATGTGAGGAAAATGGACGACAAGCCTCTGCAGTGTCGAAAGTAAGAATATGTTGAAAGTCAGGGTAAATTCACTTTACGTCAGGCATGTGACACTGGCAGGTGCGTGGACCGCACAGAACTGAGAGGGTTGAGGTTGGGCCGCAAAATTACGAAAATACGTAGACAGGTGTAAATCCATAAACACAGCACGTTAAAAGGAAAAGGGTAAAGGTCACCCTATAACAGGTCACGAAGGCCCAGAGGGGGTATAGAGGTATAGCTGTACTCTTTTTTTTAACCTCGGCGCTAGATGGGGGTGGATGGTCAACGCCACTCCCCGGCCGCTTTACCCCCGGGAAAGACCCGGTAACCATTGTACAGGAGGCTGGGTGGGCCCCAGGGCCGGTCTGGATGGGTGCGGAAAATCTCGCCCCCACCGGGATTCGATCCCCGGACCGTCCAGCTCGTAGCGAGTCGCTATACCGACTGAGCTATCTCGGCCCACAAATATACCACGTTACCATAAATAAAATAGTATTTTGTTACATACAAATGGAAATAAAAAAAAACAAGAGTCAAAATTAGGTTATCTAATCGGATGCTGATATAATAACTAGCCTCAATACAATATATTTTACATAAATTTAAAAGATTTAAAAGTTCGTTAGTAACGACAAGTGACTGTCTGCTTGTCGTGATTATTCGGCGCCCTTGTTTAATTTAATGGGTGACAGATATTTCTCACACACGTGTTTGCTACCAAACGTCACACGTGTTTGCGAAGCGAATTGGAAACTTGGTACGAATAAATATATGCTGAGATAGGTAAGTACAGAATTTCAACATTCAGAGTCACTAAAATATTCTTGTTAAACTGAATCACAGTGCAAATCTATCAAATTTAGTTATGCATCTTCGTCCGCTACTTCAGCATCAAAATTATAATATGCAGTGAACGGGTTACGTTACAGTATGGCGTATGTGGGCGGGGGAGTATGGTGGAGCCGCCCCGGGCGGCAGAGTTCAAGGGCAAGAATATTAGCGGCAAGATGCGTATTTTAAATTAAAAATCTTTTTTTCTGCGCTCAAAGAATTTTAAATTATTCTGAAAGAAACCCAGCTAGCCCACTGCCTCCCACCGTTCAACATATTTCCCTGTGATCCATCATAATTTTAAGTTTCAGCTGTTGCTCTGTCTTCGACTTGTTGATGTTCACGCCCTCTCATCATCGAAATTCTGTGTGCATATTTCTGTCATCCATCTACTTTGGAGTTTGGACATTTAATAATTGGTGAAATTAAACAAAACAAATTCTACAAAAAACCGAAACTAAATTTGGCACAGTTCCCACAGTTTAGTCTAAGGATGACTTAACGTAGTTGCTGTCTTTAAATAAAAACTGCAGACTTCTCGGCTTCTCTGCAATTGATCGTTACAAAACCTGGTCACCTTACACACAGGTAATGTGCAACACCTTGCAAACAATCCTGCCAGTGCAGACGTTCATTACCCTAGCAGTACTAAGTGAAATACGTAACTGACATCTGTCATTTGGTTATGTCCCAAACTGTCAAGTAGTTCTGAATGTAAATGGAAGGCTAAACTATGGAATGTGAATTTGTAGCACGTTGAATACGCTATGTAGTGACTGACTGTTAAGTTGTGTAACGACGATGTTTCAACTGCAGCGGATATGTGGCTTACGATAACGAGAAATACAATGTGAACGGTGATTAGATAAGGAATTGCTAAGAGGCAGTCGCGGTTGATTGGCAAGCGGACATAGTTTACTGTTGCAGCATTCATGTGTAGAAGCTGAGGAAAGGCACGAAACTTCCAAAGGTCGAAACACTGCACCCCCCCCCCCCCCCCCGCCCCACCAATACAAGTCATGGTCATTACCTCTGCTATAAAGTATTACGAGAGACAGTAGTTTTTCAAGGTTCGCATGCGCCAATAACTTTTAATTATGTCCAGTTACATTCTCATAGTATTACTCCGTAAGATATAGTTCCCCCTTCCATTACAATTTCTGTATGTGTAATATCCTTCCACAGCAAGTGACAGCATGTTACAAATTCCCCCCATTGTTGTGAAGCAGAAAATCGTTCCTACCGAATGCGAGCTCTTTTGCAGCAAGGCTTCCCCAACAGAGCAAGCAAACTGCATAGACAGCAGCAGCGACACAGCCTGTGGCGTTGATCGTGTTTATCGCTGCTATTGCTGATCCTGTAACGTACCAGGTGGCTGTACTGCGCTAATCAAAAGACGTTTAGTATATCATGTGTACGAGCAACTGTTTAAAAAATTGCAAACGTGAGAAATGTAAACAGGACGTATTTGCGGGCGTCGGTTTTCCATCAGCTCTTTACTAAGAACGTTTATTTCACAATTTAAATGATGTTTGAAAGGTTGCATGCTTATGTAAACTGGCTAGGCTCAAGTAGTTAGTGATTCGAGGGAGGACAGCGAGAGACGCGGAGTGATACATGTTCGTGGTAGACTATTTCAGTTACGGAAATAATGCGGCAGGAGTTTCTTGTTCTGTGTTTGTTGCATTGTGCAGTTAAATCGGTTGCTTGTTCGTGCAAAGTAAATCAGGCGTAAGGTTTAATAATAAGTTATTCTTCTGTGACAGTTGTCATAGCGAATTGCATTGAAGATTCAATGTAAATTATGTTTGAGTTCGTCGGCCATAGAGATGCAGTATGTACACGTGTGTGCGTTTGTGTGTCGAATAGGCAAGATGTCTGTCGGGCAGAATGTTCTGGGGGTATTACGAAGGAACCTAACAAATTTGAACAAAATAGTGAAGTTAATGGTTTCTAATTTCTCGAAGATGATGAGCTGTTAAGTGAAACTGCTTCAGTGATTTAAGATGTGACGTTTGGTGTTTAAAGCAAATAGTGTAAAGCAGCAGCGACTTGTATTAGTCCAAATATCGCTGGAAACGGGGGGCAAATTCAAGGACAGGATAAGGAACACACAGAAGGCAGGTATGGTCTTCAGAATATTACTAACTTGTTTAAATTGTTATTCTTAGTGAGTGGGAAGTGACCAGATATTTTGAACAAGTAAGTTACCTGAGTTGAAAGATTTTAATTGTGTCGATATTTGAAACATGCAGCCTGTGTGCATTACTGGACAACAGAGTTATTGTGATCAGCTTTAGAAACAGCCGGTGATTATGTGGAGTCTTTGTACAGAAGTATGACGTAGTTTGCTGAGTTGTTTGTGCACACAGTACTAGACTTCCTCAGATGTTACGTTTGTAGTAGCTTATGTGTCGTGGCGGTAAATGTAGAGTGCTTCGCCAGTTCTGACAATGCTTGATCCATTACACCCTTATTTCGCTGGTCACTGACCATTTTCTGAAGTATCATTAATGTACACGTTGTCTCGGGAGTGGACTGAAATCCCCAAACATCAGTGTGCTATAGGGGGGGGGGGGGGTGACGAGTGATGTGGCCGCCTCCGGAGGCAGAGTCCAAGGGGCGACAAAATGAGTGTTTTAAAAAAATATTTGATTTTATGCGCTCAAAAATTTTAAATTATTGAGAATAAAGGAAAACTCAATGCCGATCCCTGTGGCCGTGCGGTCTAAGGCGTGGGTCTTCGGCCGCTCGCTTACTAGGATCGTGGGTTCGAATCCCACCAGGGGCATGGATGTCTGTCTGTTGTGAGTGTTGTGTGTTGTCAGGTAGAGGTCTCTGCGTCGGGCTGATCACTCGTCCAGAGGAGTCCTACCGACTGTGGTGTGTCTCAAATGTGTGTGACCATGAAACCTGAACGAAACGAGGAGGCCCAGGCCCATATAAGGCTGTAGAGCCATAAAGAAAAAGGAAAACTTAATAATTGTGATTTTTTAAAGTACTCGTTTCTGTCAGTGGCGGCCATAGTGGTTACTCGCCCCGGGTGTGAGCAAACCTAGTTCTGACACTGCAAACTCCGACCCAGTTGTAAACAATCTGACACAGGGTGTTGCTCTGTGTCATCGTCTTCTAGCAGCAGATGATTCCGTCTTTGACATTTTTGGATTTGTTATTTAAATTGTATTTAATTGGCAATAATTTAACTACTGCTACATAAAAGTTTCATCAAAAATACATATTATCTAACCAGTCTTTCTGTAGCTACAGTCACATTCCTACACTTTAAGACAGTCTGTAAGGAACTAACAGCAATATGCAACGCGCCTGCGCAGTCGTATAACCTCTCAACAACGGAGCATTCACGCAGCCATGCCTTTAGGCGATCGTTTGATAATGTAAGAATGCACTGAAAATACATAAAAATGCTAAGTTTCGCTCCACAGTTTCTTAGCCGATTTTACGATCTTATCGAATCGAATGTTCCTGTTTCTAAATTGTAGTATTCGGTCCGTATTCATACTGTATTTGGAGACGTTTCGCGGAGCGCCAGTATTACACATCTGTCTGCCTTCAGGAATTAAACATCTAATCAATGCAAGATTGGATACTTCTAGCTGTAAACGGTCGCATTGATGCCATTTGCACTAACTTTTTTTTTGTGCTGGATAAATTTATATATTATTTATTACTGCAAGTGGGTGTACACCCGGTGGCAGTGGTACTACAGTGACACATAACACAGAATAACATACATCACAAAAATTAACACACAACACACAAAACAATACATAACACACAAATTTACAGAAACAATAAAACACACATACTACAAAAAAAAGTAGCTAAGCCTAACAAAAAAAAACCTAACGTAGATGAATCAGAGTTAAAAATAATTAGGTATACAAAGCAATTTGGCCTTTTGGAAACTAAACAATGGGATAATATTTTCGCATTTATTGCTCCCTACTATCCGACAAGCATTGCTTTGAAATATTGTATAGAAATATTGGTTTATTTTCTGCACAACAATATTTTATTTTATTATATTATAATTTATGTAAACAAAACAATTATGACAAATTATCTCCTAATTATATATATGTTATGCAGACAAATGTACACTGTTTTATGTTATTTAACACAATTTTATTAAATGTTGCCCAACATGTTTCTAGCCTATATAAGGCTCATCTTCAGGGGCTCTTTTGTTGAAATTACAACAGCTATATTATTGGTATATAAAATTCTTAAAAAGCCGTTAGATGTATTTGGTTATCTGTACCGGTCATGCTGCTTTCACTATAGATTAGTTAGAGGCCTATTTCTACATGTTTCTACCTCTATAGGTCATCTTCAAGTTATTGTAAAGTGTAATGAGGAGTTTGGTGGCATGTTTTACTGACATGACAACTGCTGTTCGTGATGCGTTGCCTGTACTAGATTGTATTGCAAGTTCCTTGTTTTCCCGTGTTTTTTTTTTCGCTTTGTGCGAGTATTGTGTCAAAAATCTTTTGGGGCTTTTGTTGTGACTCACTGATAGGTTTAGTTTATAGGTGTTTGGGTTAGTTTGCTGAGTTGTATTATATGGAGATTGTTCTCTACTGTCCTTGATATCTGTTCCCTTTGTTTCGTGATGTGCAGTGTGTCCATCGTGTTGTCTGTTGTGCCATGTGTACGGTTTGTGATGTGTTCGTGATGTGCAGTGTGTCCATCGTATTGTCTGTTGTGTCATGTGTACGGTTTGTGATGTGTTCGTGATGTACAGTGTGTCCATCGTGTTGTCTGTTGTGCCCATGTGTACGGTTTGTGATGTGTTCGTGATGTGCAGCGTGTCCATCGTGTTGTCTGTGTGCCATGTGTACTGTTTGTGATGTGTTCGTGATGTGCAGTCGTGTCCATCGTGTTGTCTGTTGTGCCATGTGTACGGTTTGTGATGTGTTCGTGATGTGCAGTGTGTCCATCGTGTTGTCTGTTGTGCCATGTGTACGGTTTGTGATGTGTTCGTGATGTGCAGCGTGTCCATCGTGTTGTCTGTTGTGCCATGTGTACGTTTGTGATGTGTTCGTGATGTGCAGCGTGTCCATCGTGTTGTCTGTTGTGCCATGTGTACGGTTTGTGATGTGTTCGTGATGTGCAGCGTGTCCATCGTGTTGTCTGTTGTGCCATGTGTACGGTTTGTGATGTGTTCGTGATGTGCAGCGTGTCCATCGTGTTGTCTGTTGTGCCATGTGTACGGTTTGTGATGTGTTCGTGATGTGCAGCGTGTCCATCGTGTTGTCTGTTGTGCCATGTGTACGGTTTGTGATGTGTTCGTGATGTGCAGTGTCCATCGTGTTGTCTGTTGTGCCATGTGTACGGTTTGTGATGTGTTCGTGATGTGCAGTGTGTCCATCGTGTTGTCTGTTGTGCCATGTGTACGGTTTGTGATGTGTTCGTGATGTGCAGCGTGTCCATCGTGTTGTCTGTTGTGCCATGTGTACGGTTTGTGATGTGTTCGTGATGTGCAGCGTGTCCATCGTGTTGTCTGTTGTGCCATGTGTACGGTTTGTGATGTGTTCGTGATGTGCAGCGTGTCCATCGTGTTGTCTGTTGTGCCATGTGTACGGTTTGTGATGTGTTCGTGATGTGCAGCGTGTCCATCGTGTTGTCTGTTGTGCCATGTGTACGGTTTGTGATGTGTTCGTGATGTGCAGCGTGTCCATCGTGTTGTCTGTTGTGCCATGTTGTGATCGTTTGTGATGTGCAGTCGTGTCCATCGTGTTGTCTGTTGTGCCATGTGTACGGTTTGTGATGTGTTCGTGATGTGCAGCGTGTCCATCGTGTTGTCTGTTGTGCCATGTGTAGGGTTTGTGATGTGTTCGTGATGTGCAGCGTGTCCATCGTGTTGTCTGTTGTGCCATGTGTACGGTTTGTGATGCGTTCGTGATGTGCAGCGTGCCATCGTGTTGTCCTGTTGTGCATGTGTACGGTTTGTGATGTTGTTTCGTGATGTGCATCGTGTCCATCGTGTTGTCTGTTGTGCCATGTGTACGTTTGTCTGCAGTTTGTGTTGGGCGAGTTAGAATTAGAGATGCTCTTGTTTTAAATGAAATGTACGTGTTCTTTACGTATTATTTCCTCCTGCATTTTATCATTTCCTTGCTTTTAGGTCCAATTATTTCCCCGTTTTACAGTTTACAGTGTGATGAATTCTGTGGTAATCATAGTGTATTGTGTAGGGCTTCACATACAGTCGCCGTAATTTATAAGTCGTATTATTGATGTGTCTGTGAAAGATTCGCGAAACACAGGCCGTGAAGCTTCTGAAGCATATGCTCGCGCCGTTGCTGTCTCTTGTCATCCTCCCCTTTCCACACACACGAAGTTGGTAATGAACACGCAGTAATTACTTCTAATGTCACACTGTGGGCTTAGCATTAGTCTCAGTTCGTACGCAGTACCAGGAACTAAAAAGTATGCCTACAATTTTCCAGGAATTAATTAAAACAAAAATTCTGTTTTAAACACTTATTTCAACATGACATCTTTTGTGCCTTACAGTTTGGCTGATAAGAAAATAAAATGGAGCTTATTTTTCCTGCAGCTACATATCGTACAGTGTGACATATATATACAGTGTGACAAATATATAGTGTGACATATATATATATATATACAGTGTGACATATATATACAGTGTGACATATATATATACAGTGTGACATATATATACAGTGTGACAAATATATAGTGTGACATATATATATATATACAGTGTGACATATATATACAGTGTGACATATATATACAGTGTGACAAATATATAGTGTGACATATATATATATATACAGTGTGACATATATATACAGTGTGACATATATATACAGTGTGACAAATATATAGTGTGACATATATACAGTGTGACATATATATAGTGTGACATATATATATATATACAGTGTGACATATATATACAGTGTGACATATATATACAGTGTGACAAATATATAGTGTGACATATATATATATACAGTGTGACATATATATACAGTGTGACATATATATACAGTGTGACAAATATATAGTGTGACATATTATATATATATACAGTGTGACATATATATACAGTGTGACATATATATACAGTGTGACATATATACATTGTGACAAATATATACAGTGTGACATATATATATAGTGTGACATATATACAGTGTGACATATATATACAGTGTGACATATATATACAGTGTGACAAAAATATACAGTGTGACATATATATAGTGTGACATATATACAGTGTGACATATATATACAGTGTGACATATATACATTGTGACAAATATATACAGTGTGACATATATATAGTGTGACATATATACAGTGTGACATATATATACAGTGTGACATATATACATTGTGACAAATATATACAGTGTGACATATATATAGTGTGACATATATACAGTGTGACATATATACATTGTGACAAATATATACAGTGTGACATATATATAGTGTGACATATATACAGTGTGACATATATATACAGTGTGACATATATATACATTGTGACAAATATATACAGTGTGACATATATATAGTGTGACATATATACAGTGTGACATATATATACAGTGTGACATATATACATTGTGACAAATATATACAGTGTGACATATATATAGTGTGACATATATACAGTGTGACATATATATACAGTGTGACATATATATACAGTGTGACAAATATATAGTGTGACATATATATATATATACAGTGTGACATATATATACAGTGTGACATATATATACAGTGTGACATATATACATTGTGACAAATATATACAGTGTGACATATATATAGTGTGACATATATACAGTGTGACATATATATACAGTGTGACATATATATACAGTGTGACAAAAATATACAGTGTGACAAATATATACAGTGTGACAAATATATACAGTGTGACAAATATATACAGTGTGACAAATATATACAGTGTGACAAATATATACAGTGTGACAAATATATACAGTGTGACAAATATAAACAGTGTGACAAATATAAACAGTGTGACAAATATCACTGCAGCCACAGTGACGCCAGCGCTACCATCATGTGCTTTACAAATTTCCCCAGGAACGTTTCTTGCTTCTCTCTGACGATACAGACTGTTGTGTGTTCAGTAGGTATAAACGGTTTTAAGTTATTTCAGTCGACATGCCGTTGAGCAGTTCAATATTAAATGTGTGGGGCGCATATCACAGAGTTGAGCGTACTGACTTAATGAATGGAAGAATTCAGCTGTGAAGATATATTTTGGGGTGTAATACATTGAAGTTCGGGTGATAGGTGCCAGTGTGCTGGAGTGAGGTGCTGGAAATGAAGCAGGGAGTACAGCGAGGTGACATACAAAAATTCAGTCAGTATCGCAGAACAATACATTGCCCTCACCATCAGGCATTGTTTTTTAAGCTTTTCTCACTAATATTATTTCTGTTTTCCTCTCTTGAACTTTTGTTTCGCGCACTCATTTTAGCTAAATTGGTTATAGGAACAATTTTGTGATATTTTCTTTGTATACCGTAAATACTGTCAATACCATTATTCAGTTAACCAACAAATGTACAAACATAAACTACTTTATAGTTTTTATTAGTGTCGATGTATTCCCCTACACTAATAAAAACTATAAAGTAGTTTATGTTTGTGCATTTGTTGGTGAACTGAATAGTGAGTGAAAATGCACGGTGAAAGCAATATAAAATTGTCAATACCATCTTTGAAATAGACACTTAAAAGTAAAAGTAACAATTTTCCTCTTCTTTACGAAAGAAATAATCGCTGTTCAATTTGAAATTTACGCGGAAGACAAATTATACAATGTTGGCAGGCAGCAGCTGAAGGTTTTTCTGTTCAAGCAGGTGGCACATATAGTAACCGTGGTGATGTAAAGGATACAGTATTAGTAGCACTCAGCATTCAGAAGGTGGATATCAAGGAATATATAATGCCTATAAAAACAGGAAAGGCCAGCGCAGAGCTGGAACTGTTTCCAGGCTATGTAGCTTGTCGGATGGACAGCAGTGAACAGAACATGGCGTTTATTGCGTAAAGGAAGCATAAGGCAGTTGCTCACCAAGGCGACAAGGAAGATGAAATCCCCTCGCATTGTCTGACCATTTTTCACACCTTTCGAAATACAATGTATTTAATGTGAAATCTCAGATTATCCCCTTTCCAACCCCTCAAATGTCTGCCCCACATACTGAAGATTAAACGGGACAATTTTCCACTTTCCTGAAGCTTTCCTCCCCAAATTTGCATAAAAGGACTGTTACGGGATTTGCCACTACGAGTGCTGGAGTGTGGCTGTGTTACTCGGTAGATCTTTGTCGAAGTCTGAAAGACGAAACGAAAGGCGTTCTTGAGTTCGGAGATATTAATTGCTTCAATTCCTTTTGTACTTTGGGGCTGGGTGATGGAGAGCGTTGTTTCTCATGACATTTTGTGTTGTTCTGTGCTGTGATGCCGTGTAGACTGGTTTGTAGTTGCCGATGTTTCGGAGGAGGTTTCTGTCTCCATCTTCGGGGTAGTTCAAGAAGAGGATTACGCTGAAGATTGACGCAAGTTGCTTTGAAAGATCGGCAGCTGTTTTAGTGTACACTGTGACATATCCAAAATAGTTTAATTTTAATTTATTTTAGTACAGTCTAACCCGGTTATAACGACATCGGTTTATACGACACTTCTCCTATAGCGTCAGATTTTCTGTGGTTCCAATTAATTCGTCACTGTTAACCATAATATTATACTCCTCGTTTATAACGACACAACATATTCAGTCCATTTCATGACGTTATAACCGGGTTCGACTGTATTTATGTATGTGTATACCAAACTTTCACAGGAAAAACTGCTTCCATCTTCAGATGTAGTTGCGATAACGTAACCACAATATCGGTGATAGTGAATTGTTCGTTTTTCGATTGATCTGTTTCAGCTACCAAACAGTGCGCGCAAAAGAGCTGTTAGAAGCAAAACCAGTTACGGTTATTGTATATACGCACTGTGCGTATGTACGCACTGTATTCTAGTTTTCGTACAAGGTTTAAATTGTACAGGCATATTGCAGTATTTGCGAAAAATACGTTTATGAGATGGTTCCTGAACTACCATGGACTCTTGAAATTTGTTCATTCTGTCAGCGTGACTCGGTTGTCGTTAATGGTATGTTTCACGACGCTGTCAGTATGATATTCTGTCGATGGTAATTTGGTTGATGAATGTGATGAGGTGGAAGTGATGTCGAAAGCATGATGAGTGACTATATCGAGCACCATGCCGGCAATTGCCTGCAGGGCCTGAGGAAAATCAAGTGATGTTCGTCGGTTTCTTTTCTATCGTGGAAAAGTTCTCGGAGTGTGACGCTAAGCACTCGAGTCGAAGGATAAGAAGGACTGGAGCTATACCTCCAGAGGATGGCCAGGACTTATGGTGGGCTGTATTGTAAGTATTTTACCCTTCACTCTCTTCGTTAATTCAGTTAATTTGGTTGGTTATATCGCTGATATCTGTTTCAGCTAGCGTAAAGTGCGCGGACAGTACAAAAATAGACGTTCAGATTCGCCAGGTGTTTCCTGTGTGATAGCTGTGTGCAGGTGCGGAACTTTAACGTGGGGCATAGTTCAGTGTCCTGGGAACGTGTGGACCAAAGAGAAATGAATGAGGGTCGCAATTTGGAGCAGCAACTTCATAATGTTTTATGAACATAAATGTGTATATGCATGTAAACAAATGCTTGTTCATACGAGTGTAAGAGTATCTCAAAATAAATGATACAGGTAAAAGGTAAAGTTCACACTAGAACAAGCTACGAAGACCCAGAGGGGGAGTAGAGGTATAGCTGTACTCTTTCTTTAACCTCGGCGCTAGATGGGGTGGGTGATCAACTCCACGCCCTGGCCGCTTTACCCCCGGGAACGACCCGGTACCCATTGTACAGAAGGCAGGGTAGGCCCCAGAGCCGCTGTGGACGGGTGCTGAAAATATCGCCCCCACCGGGATTCGATCCCCGGACCGCCCAGCTCGTAGCGAGTCGCTATACCGACTGAGCTATCACGGCCCATAAATAAACGATACAGGGCGATCGAAAAGTCGCGCACCACTAGGTTTGGTATTTAATATTAGCCAGGAATGAGTGCGGCGAAGTTGAATTGGTGGATGAATATGTTGGTACGACCGTGCAGAAGGTGTGTAAGGGCAGGAACAGGTCACGTGACGTGAATCCATCTCAGCAGTGGCTTTAAAATGTTGCGTCTACCGACGTCTTTTTGACAAGCGCCGCGTTTTTTTTGTTGTTGAACACTGTCTGCAGTCTCAATCCTATTTGATATGCAGGATGATTTTAGGAGTGCCTTCCCGACGTCTCAAGTGCCAGATAAGTCAACGGTATTTCGTCTAGTAGTCCTTTTTACGGAACAGGTAGTGTGAGTGATCGAAAAACTTCTGGTCGCCCTACAGTGTTAAATGACGTGAGTGACGGAAAACACCCGACAGTCTTTAGTGCAATGTCCACGTTAATTTTAAATATATTGAGATATTTTTAATTTTTAAATTGTTCTAAAACTTGGGTTGCGTGACTTTTCGATCACCCTGTATATTTTTAATCTGCAGTCCGTACCGAATTGCGCACGGTTTGAAACAATCTTCTGCACTTTGGAATTCTGAATTCGCATTCCAGTGCACGATGTATGTGATTTACGTAAACCTAGAGTATGACTTACTCTGGTAGGTATAGTTACCATGATTTCTATTTTTATAACTGTTAATAGGTATCCTTTGCGAGATTTCAGGCTTCCGCCGCGGCGTCGTTTGGGCCTTCGGTCTTCTGAGATGTTAACGCAGCGTATTGTGGATAACAGCTACCAACATACGTTTCGTAATGTCCCAGAATAGCGAGGGCCCCATATTTTTTTTTTTTTTTGGTATACCATGCTCACCGCATCTCAGATTAATTGCAGTGGCCCTCCTACCTACAAATTCATGTTATTTCCGATTGTAGGATGTTACAACATACGAATTTTGATGGGCTTCGAATGGTATAACGCACATACAAAATTTAGTCGAAATATGTCTTGACGTTCTTGAGTTGAACAATGCGGACTGACAGATAGGTAATAGACACAAGACTGGACAGGCTGACAGATGTCGGCATGCAATTTCTTGCGTGTTTTACGAATGGCCTGTGTGAGTATAATGAATATATGTCTATTTATATAGCGCAATGGATTGAAATAAAGAAAGGAACAGATAAATAAAGGAAGTAAGTAAACTTGGCTCTTACTTTCCATTTCCATATGTTCATTATATATTTATGTGTTCTGCGCGGCTACTTGACTAGCGTAGCGACGTAAAACGTACAGAATAACTCGAACACGCTGTATAATTTATCTTGCCCCCTGGGCTGACTTCACTGTATTGAATATTTAATTAAATATTAGGTGCATCCCATTCTCGACATCCCGCCGTTAGCTAATTAAAACCGTTCGCTGTACAGAGCAGATAAGTTATTCATTGACATAGCCGATACTTGTGTTCAGCGAGTTCCGTCGGTACCACAGAAACACAGCATCCGTGTAGCTCGGCTTACATCTGCTTAACATTCTAGAACGCGCCGTCTTACTTCTCGTCCACTCTTTCTGTAAGACTATGTATATTAATTGATTATTAATTAGGTTGTGTAGTGGTATTTAAGGAAGAAACTAGCAAAGTGCTACATTTGGAGCATAGCTTTGTGTGGTGCTGAAACGTGGACACTTCGGAAAGTAGATCAGAAGTATCTGGAAAGTTTTGAAATGTGGTGCTGGAGAAGAATGGAGATCAGTTGGACCGATCGTGTGAGAAATGAAGAAGTATTACACAGAGTCAAGGAGGAGAGGAATATCGTACATGCAATAAAAAGAAGGAAAGCTAACTGGATTGGTCACATCTTGCGTAGAAACTGCCTTCTGAAACATGTGATTGAAGGAAAGTTAGAAGGAAGGATAGAAATGACGGGAAGACGAGGGAGATGACGTAAGGAGCTACTGGATGACCTTAAGGAAAAGAGAAGATACTGGGAATTGAAAGAGGAAGCACTAGATCGCACCCTGTGGAGAAATCGCTTTGTAAGAGGCTACGGACCTGTCGTAAGACAGACTGCAGAATGAATGAATCTAGGGTGCCAATGCCCATTCTATGGTACTGGGCCATGTATCCTTCTTACATGTTCTTTTCAAATGCCTTTAGAATATGAGATCTGCGGTCTTCTGGGATATTACGCAGCGTCCAATGGTAATCCTTTACGGACGTTTCGGGACAACGTATCGGTCCCATTTTCAAGGGCGAAGAAGTCCGTGAAGAAAAACGTCGGTAAAGGATTACCACTCGACGCTGCGTTATATCCCAGAAGAGCGCCAATCTCATCATCATCGCGTGTAGCGTACGTTCTGTCACTTGTGTTAGGGTCCGGTTTACACCTGTAAACATTGAAGTAAAGGAACTTTCATCCGGGCGCACTTCAAAGAAATGTGCTTTTTTTTTTTCCCCCAATGAGATTCCGGCGATGGCTGACCTCCACACTCTGCATGCGTCGTGCAACTTTCTTTGCCCAATACTAATGACAATACCGCTACACAACGTTTCAGCACCACACAAAGCTATACCCTAGATGGAATAGCGAAATTTATAGTCTTCATAAAGATCTAAATATCATCGGTGATATAATTAGAACACTAGGATAGGCGGGTCACATAATAAGGATGGAAGAGGAAAGAGTTTCTTAATGGGAAATTCCAGAACAGAAATCAGTAGGAAAACCAAGAAAAAGATGGCAGGACGTCGACCAGAGGGATGCGTTAGACATCCTAGGATTACATGGTTGGAGGAGACGACGTGGGGATAGAGAAGAATGGAGGCACCTTTTGAGGGGTGCCAGGGCCCAGAAGGGGCTGTAGCGACATACATGGACTGATGATGTTTCGAGGCTTTGTACATCTGCCCTTATAATAAGAGCAGTGTGAAGGTGAACATTTGTGCAGAACATTGGTAGAAATATACTCACAAGGCAACATTTCAATTCTCGATGAGAGTTCTCTCCGAGCCCCGTTTTGTCCATCACAAACCCCACACGCACTGACCCGGGATCGAATTCGGGTCTGCGGGGTGAGAGGCTAGCTGCAAGCAGCTTTGAAACACATGGTTCAAGTAACATACAGTTCGTACCTCACAGTAAACACTCCATTCACAGGGAATTTATAAACACCATTAGGCAAATGAAACCTGCTTGTGTGTGAGTCATATGGGGACACTTGTAATTTTAATGTTATAAGGATAATTGGATCAAGGACGATGGGATGGACATGACACGTAGAACGCAAGGAGACGTGAAAAATGAAGAGCCTAAAACATTTCTACATTAAAACTTGGTTAAAAGAGAACATTTTTTATACCTTGACATTGACAGGAGAAGAATATTAAATTGAATTATAAAACAGAATGTGGCATTTACAAGAAATGCGAAAAGAATTTGAAATATAAAAGGCCTGTAGCAGTAGCATTACACGCCAGACCTTGAAAGGACAGGACAGACGTTTCACAACACATAAGAAATGACTACGGAGATATAAATACTATGCCAGTAGTTGCGTAAAATAATAACAAACAACTAATACCACGAACAGATTACAACGTTTTATAAAACAGTTTTTTATATATTCTTTTAAGTGAGATCTTATATTTTTAACTGATAAAGGTACACATCGTACAACTTCCAAAGTGCTCCGAATATCTACTCACATGAGGTTTTAAGACTGTTCAACAGATTATTGCATATATTGTGAATTTGTTTTTAATATGTGAATATCTGGTAGCATAAGACAAAGAAACCCCTGAAGATGGAACTTTAACGTTCCGAAACACGTGTAGGGAAATAGGCCAGAATAAAATTGGTCAATATAGTGCATTCGTTGGTCTTATTGTTTGATAAAAGGCCTGTGTTAAACCTTCAAGCTCTGAATTTATTTGTAAACCCTATATACTAGTATATACATGATCGTAATTAATGGTGATTTGGCAACAGCTGTGCAGTTAAACTTTGTACCTTTTTAACGTAATATTCCAAACTTGACAGTAGGGCAGATGGATTTTCGGTCTTCCGGGCGACGATGGGACACGGAATCCCAATTATGAAACATTGCTAACCGCTGCGACCGATTTCGGGGAGAAAAGAGCAGGATTTTATTGCCTAGGAACAAGCTACTGTCACGGAATTGGATCGACTGGGTCACGAACCCAGATCTGCTTGATGGGAGGCCTGGTCAGTCGAGTACTGTTGACAGCTGTTAATCCAGCGATATTACAGCCAGTTGTGACACATTTGGTAGTTTACATTACTGAGGAAAATAATGGATTTTGAATGATTGTAATCAGAGTGGAAGCCACTTTACAGCGGTCGCGAATCTGCTAACCTGATAAACAGTTTGAGTTCTGTCAGATTCGTTGCTCAACAGGGATTTATGAATAGTTTATAGGTTAGAGCTGTGCTGATAATGGTGAAACCAATTCGTCACGGAGCGTAAGGCTCCCTGCATGCAGTCCCATAATATGTTGGCTGGCGTTCTTTTATTGCGTCTTCTCCTTCATTCACGTTTGAATCACTTTATGCGCTGCCATGTAAGCCTAATTAAAATGTAGACCAGTTTCAGCCCCTCGTTCATATACAGGACATACACAAAAGAATGGTGCGGTTTCAAAAGTGAATAAAAAATTTATGTCTCACATTACACGGGCACAACATACACCGTCAGCGGCGGCAACTGTCCAAGTTTCTCATGCGCTACCAGCAGTTCGCTTCTCATGCTTACTGCTTGGCCGCGGGGCCAGTTTCAAAGATGGCGTTGCAGCAGGAGAAGGCTTTCTGTGTGCTCCGTTTTGAGGTGTCCAGATCTGTGATTACAGTGCAGCGTGAGTTTCGTGCACGGTTTAAAAAAGACGCACCACACAAGAATAACATAAGCAGGTGGTACCGACAGTTTGTAGAAACTGGATGCTTGTGTAAAGGCAAGAGTCCTGGTCGACCTCGTGTGTCTGATGAAAACATTGAAAGAGTGCGTGAGGCGTTTCAGCGAAGTCCCCGCAAGTCAGTGGCTACAGGAAGCAGGGAATTGGGCATGCCAAAAATGACGGTGTGGAAGGTGTTGCGTAAGCGGCTATGTTTTAAACCGTACAAGATGCGATTGGTGCAGGCCCTTAAACCAGCAGACAAAGACCACTTTTGATACCGCACCATTCTTTTGTGTATGCCCTGTATATACTACCAATGGTAAATTTGATAGATAATAAACCTTACAACTCGTTTCGCTGATGTTGGGATTGGAGACTATATAGAGTGTCACCCTCATAGCAGGGACGCACCAAAAGGGGCTGCCGCCCCTAAAATCGAAATTTAAAAAACACAGGTTTTTTTAGGCACAATTATATCAAAAGTTTTACGTGATTTGCCTTTCAGCCGAAATCAGCCACTAAAATCGGCTGATTACTAGTAAATTAGGAATTTGAAAAATAAGAGAAATTTAGGGATGTGTTAGACGAAATTGAAAATTCCAAGGAGATAGTGTGATTTAAATTAGTTGAATGAGTCATGGAACGTTTGGTTATATTGGTGTGTATATAAATGCAGTTGCAAACAGTGTTATGTTACGGTTATACTTACGACATGATTTTTATAACATAACTTTTAAAATCAAATATAAACTATATATAGAGTCAGGGTCAATACCCCCCCCCCCCAAATGACAAATTCTGGATGCGCATCTGTCCCATAGCATATTTCACAAACAGTTGCAGCTGCATATCCGAGAACGTGGTCGACCAAGGCAGGTTACGAAAGTTTTTGCCCATTCCTGTTTGGCTTAAAATAACCTTCGCTCCACTGTGTTAGTCTGAAGTCTGAGAGAAAACAACTGGATTGCTGAAGTAACACTGCACATGCTTCGTCGTGAGAGGTGCGACGTCAACACAAATCCTGTGACGTCCCGCTTCTGGGACCCGGGCCGATGTCCTCTCGGCCGAAGTGTAATTTTTGCCAGCAAAGTTGTACTAGGGCAGATTTTCTTCGGAACATTCCGCCTCAAAGAAGTACGAGTATTTAGTGTTCCTGCAACCGTTTGAGGTAACGTCTGGCATTTTCGTATGTACACAAATGATCTGTATTCTTTACAAAATCTGTCGAAAAGTTAGATACTAAAAGCGTTATAATTTACAGTATTTACACTGAATATTGCAGTATGTTAATATGCTACCAGAATGCCGAAGACGTACACAGCTGATTTCAAAGCGGGAATATCTTTTTTTAGGCGCGTTCGCAAAATTGCGAAACGCGACTTTTATATTTGAGCATTTTCGAAAATCTATCGAGAGAATTCAAGTTTGATTAAAATCTAACAAGAATAATGGGTACTTTATACGAATACCTATGTATACAGGATATACACAAAATAATGGTGCGGTGTTAATAGTGTTCACTATTACAACCGCACCATTCTTTTGTGTATGCCCTGTATTTATAATAATATCTCTTTCGATTCTTCTTAGAATGAGAAATCGTAGAAAAAAAGAAAATTAATGTTCTATGTTCAATGAATGTTTTTTTTCTTTTTAAAAAAATCGTGCCGTTTATGAGATACTGTGGAAAAGTACGGTACAGCCAGACAGGCCACAGATGACAATATAATACGGCGCATGCGCTTTGCGTGATGGAAAACTAAGGCTACAGACACACACTTGGAATATTCAATACTTGTTATTGTTGAGAGTAAGGTAAAGGTAAAGCAATCCCAATAATGGCCTGGACAGGCCCTTAGGGTTCCAGCAGGTTGAAGCTCCCAGATTTCTAGACAATCGGCACATGAAGGTGCTAAGGTTGTCAGCCCTACGCACCGGCCGCCTTTACTCTCAGGAAATACTCATGGTTCTCATTTCTGTTAGTGGCTGAGTCGACCCTAGGACCAGGATTATGTCAATGAAAAATTCCAATGACACCATCGGGAATCGAACCCGCGACCTTCCGGCTTGTAGAGCAGTGCCTGAACCAACTGCGCCACCGCGTGCCCCCTATTGTTAAAGGCAATACGAATTATTTTGTAGCACGACAGCAGTGGAAAGGGGAACAATTGTTGCATTTCCATGTCAACACGGAACACTTCTGTATTGTTGACAGGTGCGTCTAAGCCAACAATAAAAAAGGAACGTAATATTGCTTTACGCGAACGCGCCACTATGTCAAGTTGTACGTATATTGTATATCTAGTTGTGTACGTGTTTATACATAAACGACAGACAATTTCCTACCTACCGTAAAGATTCAGTTGGTGTGTGGTCATATGATTGACCGCCTAGAATATTTTCTGTACGATGCTTGGATGGGCAGTCATTTACTCCTGAATCACTCTAAAGGCAATTTCGGTTCTCCCTACACGCACGTTCGCTCCAGTCATCGCGCTAACCAATGAGCGAAACACGGCATTGCAACATGATGTAGCACAGAACAACAAATATTGTACGATGACTTCACTACCTGGCTGCTCTGTACACTGGATACGTTAGGTTTGTTATATACTTTTCAAACACAGGCCGAAAGAGCCTTACAGTGTATCCAGATCTTTCTTCTAAAATTTCCTATGCATAGAATAAACGTTTGTTTAAGATGACAGGTCATATTAATATCTGTGTTTACAGTCTACAGTAACCCGTAGTTTAATATAAACCTTAAGTGGCCATTGAGCACGGGTACATAAATTTTGACTGTGAGTCATAGGGGTACCAGAAATGCTAACCGGAAGATACTTCTGCTTCAGACGCCGGTAGGGTTAGACTGAGTTGGCTATGCCCTTTACAGTGTCACTGAGTGTGGGAGACGGCCGGTAGCTATTCATGCTTCGTGTCAGCGATGTAGCTACTCTCTTAGCTACCATCCGCTGTCACTAGGCACCCTGACGTGTTGAAGGGAGTGGCAAAAGTGACAGAGCGTTTCGACATTTGTGCTGAGATAAACCGACACAATGACGGGAAGACGAGGGAGAAGACGTAAGCAGCTGCTGGATGACCTTAAGGAAAAGAGAAGATACTGGAAACTGAAAGAGGAAGCACTAGATCGCACCCTTTGGAGAACTCGCTTTGGAAGAGGCTACGGACCTGTCGTAAGACGGAATACAGAATGAATGAATGAATGAATGAAATCGACACATGGCGCCTTGATGCGTTCTGTGTGACCGAACGGCAGGCTAGTGAACGTGCAGCAGTGCAGGATGTGTGGCGTTAGTGTATCGCACAAGCGTTAGTGTATCGCAAAAGCGTTAGTGTATCGTACAAGCGTTAGTGTATCGCACAAAAACCTTAATCTGAAAACTTGCGAAATAAAAGTGATGAATGATGACATGGTGTATGAATGGGACTGGATTTATGTGAGTGGGGGTGGTGGTTGGTGTTAGGGGTGGGTTAATGTGTGAGTGGGTGGTTGGGTGGGCATATGAGTGGACCAGCGGTATATACTTCAGTGAGTGTTGGCATATTTGCTAGATCGTGACGCAGAACGTCTTACGGAGTGTGCATAAGTTGCTTCAGGATACTCCGTTCTGTAAAGCGGAGATCTTTGGACGATTAGCAGGACTTAACAGGTTCAAATTTGAATAGATTTTCAATTTGAATGGATTAGATGATGCGTTTTTGTTCTCGGGGATGAATGACCGCACATCCAGTTACTTCGTAGACTTGGGGGAGGTCACGTAGTTGTTCCTGAGAGTGTTTCTGTATTTTGTTGTCGAAACGTGTTACCAAAGAGCAGTAGCCCTCTAGACTCTTAAATTCTTCTTCTTCCAAAGGATCGACAGCCCTCTTGGGCCTAGGCCTCCTAATTGTCGAGGCTTCACGATCACAGACACACCACACACTCGCTAGGACTCCTCTGGACGAGTGATCAGCCCGTCGCAGAGACCTCGCACCCGCAATCCCAGCAAGCGAACGGCCGCAGACCCACGCCTTAGACCTAGTGGCCACTCTTAAATACGTCATATTGTTTTCGCCACCGTCTAGCGGTCAGAAAGTTGGGCCACTTGTTCACCGGTCTCATTCTTCTGGCAGTATCTGCAAAGGCCTTAATCGGTGAATTGATCAATTCGATTTATGTATTTGTTGTAGTTGTGTTACCTTGTTCGTTTGTACTCTGTTGGTGTGTTCTAATTATCATTGTTTCAATTGAAATTCGTCTTAGTCTATTGCCTTTCCGTGTCACATGGCATGAACTCATCTCCACACGAAGACAAAGATAATTAGGTTACAAATGATCTTACAAAAGTAGTTTAAGCTGTACATGTTAGGGGCCATTGCCTATGTCTGCCACACACTACGTCGTGTATTGTCAATACAATAATTTCTATATGTCTTAACTAACTAACTCCATGTAGCACAGTCCTTCTTGAGAAGCTAACAGGTCGTCAGCTAGTCAAGAAATTCCCCGCGTTTTATGGAACCCGAAGGTTCATTACCGCACTCACAAGAGCCCGTAGCTGCGAATATGCAGTCGCGAACAGCCGACAAGGGGTGGTACTCCAGCTTGGGGGTTGGGCGAGGTGCTAACAACTCCTCACCGTAAAAAATTACCGTGTTACGAAACACCATACAGAGCCTCTATATGCCTTATTATGTGTAAATGATCTATGCGGTACCGAAGTTAAAACAGTTTGCGACTGATCCCTGGATTATAGAACTCCATTATACACACCTTACAAAATAATCGCCCACTAATTAATCATATAACATTTTTTTTTATAAAAAATGTCGCTGTCAGAGTTTGTGGAGTGTCAACAGAATAGCTAGTGGCTGTTCAAATAATTTGCGCAATATATCACCTGCGAGGCAGAAGGTGAAGACACATTCAAAACTAATGACACCCATTATTCAAAATTTTGACAGCTTCTTAGTTAATTACCTAATACAGAAGTGGCATTAGCCGTGTCTAACTACACATGAAGCACAGAAGCAATTGTCTGAATTTAAAGAAAGTCATCCGTTGTTGTTGCAGGTGTGTAACCCGGTAATAAGAAATATCAGCATTATCTAAATTTGGTACCTGAGTTTGTGCCTCATATCTTTCCGACAACGACAAGCCAGTTGCTTAGGGCGCGTACCGTGGTGGGATAATGGAGTGATGCGGTTCAAAGAAGCAGTTCACCCCCTGAATGTCCTGAGAACCGCCATCCGATTTTATTGTCACGTGCACACTCGATACAATGCTAATTGACAGTAGGCCTACTGGTCTGACACGTTGCAGTCTGAACAAGATAATGGAACTTTCTGTGTGCGGTTTTACGGAGATTTAAATGAAATTTGGGACAGACACGTGATGGTCAGCGCACTGAGGGTAATGGGTTTGGTTGTACAACTGCGTTAGTGTGAATAAACTGTGACAGTGGGGGGTACTGTAACTGTCAGCTGAAGTGTTGCTTGAAGAGTAACCCCGAACAGTACTGTGATTAAAATGTCATTACGTCACATCCTCTTTATTTGAAGCTTGCTTTGTTTCTTAAATTGAATTAGTCTTATGAGAAGAATTCACAGTCTGCTTTAAGGTAGCATAAATGTGTAGTTATACATGTCTGTTGGTAGTCTTGATGTTTTGTATTTGCCTTTTTTTTTGTGAGAGATTGTTGCTTATGTACTGATTCTGTGCGACATAAATCAGCGGTTCATATCGTCAGTATGCTTGCAATGTTGCTTTGCTCGACAGTATTTCATGTGAACTGCGGTATGCAGGGATGTTCACGGTGTCTCTCTTCGCCCAACTTGAAATTCATATGCTCAGTTTTTCATTACGTATGCGTGAAACGTAAAAAACTTGACGAAACTTGTCGCACAGTCGCCATCTTGTTACATCCGAGTGCACAGAAGATTTTCCTTAACACAAGCTGCACATTACTCCAAGTTATATTTCATGACCTAAAAGTCAGTTGAGCTATTGTCGTTATCCGAGTACAAGTTCGCGCGTCCGCCATATTGTTGTTACTGATCTGCAGGGAACTAAAGAGATGCGGTGTTGGTATGTCCTTCAGTGACCGACTGCATACCAAGTTTCGAGAAGATTGGCTCGTCGAATCAGATGTTCGAACAGGATGACACACGGGCTCTTCATGGAATCACGAGCACTCACACGTGGACGCATGCGCACACACAGAACAGTGATCCCAAAAGCCTACTCATCTTCATTTTTAGGAAAGAAGTATGCTAATGAGGTAGACTTAAGAAAGAATCGTGCTGTCTATATCACCCAATTTGACGTCTGAACCAGTTGGCCGATTTTAGAGAAACTTTGTATGCCCGGTGTGGTTTTGGAGACCATTACATCTACATCTGTACAGTGTTTTATACACAGAAATGCGAGCTCAGCGGTCACTTGAATTTATGTCACTGCAACAACTGAAGTGCTACTTATCGTTAAGGCCCTGAAGTGATATTTTGTGACAGATGTTGGGAAAACATGGTAAGTTTGTTGGGGTAATATTTCTGTAAAATGTATAGTAACAAAGTGGGGGCTGTGCGAAAACTATTTGTACCTTTAGACTTGAAGGAGATACCGTATGAACCATTCGAGCTAGGCAAGTGAAGTTTGTCACGTAGGGCATAAGTACTTCAGCATACTACGTGTGAAATATTGTTTGTAGGTGGACAATTACACAGGCAGTGACGATTTGAAACTACAAAGTTGTGTGTAGGGGAAAAAATACGTAGAATGTACACTGACATATTGTGTTTAAAAAATGAAACAATTCGACATGACGGCGGTAATTGCGAAATGGATCTCTTAGACCAGAAGTGTGTGCAATAGAAAACTTCTGCTTCAACTCACTGTTTAAATCTCGTGAAAGTATAATTTTTTTTTTGTAATGAAATGCTTTATTTATATAAACATTGACGCTTGCCTGGTTAAGATACAAAAGTTATGTCATTAGTATTTTATACGTAGGATATATGATTTTAAGATTTTGGGTAGGAATTTGCCTTGCGTTTATGTCGGGGGACTGAGCAATTGTAAACCGAATAGCTGTGAAAGTGAGCAGAGAAGCTTGTGTAGAACAGAAGAGCGGATTACGGGCGTTTTTATGTAGCACCCTTTCGAAGAAGAAACCAACTGTGCCAGACCTGGGGCCAGAGGTGAGGCGAAGATTACAGTCTGGTGTGGGCAGGAGAGCCACATTTCTGAAAGCAGCCGGTGGGATTAAAGCCTTCCAGATTCATTTCGCTAGTCTCTTCTGCCTCAGCTTATAGCAAACAATTCTCACATAGCTTTAGGGGGTGTAAATCGGCGAAAAATAGGCGGAAAAGACGAATAAGAGATAGTAATGTATGATTTTGAAGGGGTTTGTTATTTGCTGGGAAGATACGTGAGACGAATTATCGAGTTCTGTCAAGACAGAGAGAGAGAAGGAGGTCAGGAGGAGGATGATAAAATTGGTGTTAAAGTAACTGTAAGGAGCATCCAAGATGGTGGGCTGCAACATTGTTTGTGTGAAAGTAACAGGGAGCCGATTGTTTTGGTGATAATGCCTTGGTGAAAATGGTGCTGATGTCATTACATTAAAGAGAATTAGAGAAACAATCTTCTTTTGGACTTTGTCCATTGTCTTGAATTGTAACGGAGTAAAACGTTTCGGAACTCGGATCTGCTTCCGTCTTCAGGTGAAATGGGACTCTCAGTTACTGGGTTCTTTTAAAGGGTGTTCACCAGATGAGATGCTTCTTGCCATTTCATCTGACGACGGAAGCAGAATCGACTGCCGAAACCTTGCACTCCGTTAAAAATTAAGACCATGGACAAAGTCTGAAAGTAGACGATTGTTTCACTAAGTCGTTTGTCATCGTCAGAGTCCTATATAGTTGAAATAACCCTTTAAGGACGGTACGTTTTGCATTTTGTTTAAAGACGCGGATTGTACCGCGCAGTAAATACTTGCCATCTCGTTTATAAAAACCGATCATTGAATGCTGTTTAAGGTAGAATTTACAGTTTTTCTTAGATACATGCAAAACTTATAACTGCACTGTTGGCAGAACGTAGAGTTGTTGGAATGTTAAAACTGGCGCAACAGACAGTAACCGTAGGCTTTAAAAGGTTAACGATAGTCTTGACTGTGTAATTTATGACCTAATTATTTGGAGTAATGAGTTGAAAACATGTGGCAATGATCGATCGTGGCTTATTTTAAGAATTGTGCCCGATGGTCTGACAAAGAGAGCCACCGCCGACGATCAAGATTCTGAGAACGTTTCGGGAGTGTTGTCCACTGCATCGGCACGTCCGTTCACTTGTCCCTGCACGTCACGTGGCTGCATGACGGACTTCATGTGGTTTAGTTGAACCCTGAACGTAACGTCATTCACTGACTCGTGTATTTATCACTGCTGTATGAACTTGACAATTTGAGTGTCTAAGGAATTTCAGTTTATTTAACGATGCTTATTACAGAACTTGGATTATGTAGCATCGAATTCTGTGATGATGTGAATTACGAATTTGAAATGATGTCAAAACACTTGGGCTTGGTTTTTTTTACGACATCCCAGGGTTTACCTGAAGAGACTGAGGAGAAACACGAAGTACTCTGTCAGAGAAGGACATCCTTAGGCCACTCAGTGCGAATAAGGTTTGTGTGTGGCTCTGGATTTTGTCGAATGTTGTACAGAAATCACGTTATTATGAATATCGGTTTTGGAGGCCGTCTTTATGCCCATGGAGGAAATGCGTGGAAATGAAACGTCGCAGTACTGTCGAACACCCGTTTTTAGATTGTAAAGATAAATTACCGAATGCCTCTTTGAGACTGTTTTAAATAAAGATGCAGTTGAACAAAACGTCTGCTAGTTGGTCATTAAAAGTTTATGATATTTGATTCGTTTGTGTTTCTGTTCGTTTTTAAGTAAATTCGTATAATAATGTGCGGATATTGTTACAGAAAAGTTTATGTCTGTATTTTAAAACACCAATTAATGCCACTTCACAAAAATATCTGTTTGTCAGTCGATGCATTATATTTGTGATGTATTGAGCCACGGTGGTCGGACGAGAGAGATCTGTGATTGGTGGTTTCTGGTCAGTGGTAACTATGATAAGGGTCTGCCGCTACACGGGCGACGGACAGGAAGGGGCGCGGATAAACACGAAGGACAGGAAGGTGCGCGGATAAACACGAAGGACAGGAAGGTGCGCGGATAAACACGAAAACATGTTACTCGTGCGCCCTCATGTTGCTGAGGTTTCATAATTAATTACAGTTACTTAAAAATTAATTTACTGCAGAAAATAGCGTAAGAGAAACCAAAAATAATTATTATTTTAATGTTATTCGTACCGTACATTTTTTGATTATATAGGTTCATCCGACAAATGTACACTTTTATTTTCTTTTATTCGATTGAATAATTCAGTTGAATAATTTATTCAATTGAATAAAATAAAAGTGTACATTTGTCGGATAAACCTAAATAATAATTATTTTCTCGAACTCTGGTGGGAGAAAATACGTGCTGGTTGCATTTCTGAAGTAAATAAATTAATAAATACATCTTGATATCATAGTGGTAATTACCCTCAACATTCAGTCAAACGGCGTCGGCGTCGGATTAACCTATCCGCTTTTCCGAGTAAGCGGATAAAACCGACGCATACGGACTCGACACCTTTACGGACAGAAGAGCCGAAGATGCCTTTTCAAATCCTCCACAGGAATTACTGGAAAGCGATTCCGAATTATTTTTGTATTCAATCTTAAATATAGCATTTAGATAATGTATTATTTTGTATTTTTATAGGACCAGTAATAAAGCCTACAGAACTAGGTTTACAGATTAGGCCTGCGCAACATTGGTCAAACTTCGTTAAGTGGTGGAAGCTGCCGACACTTATTCAGGTTTTAGAATGTGTTTTAGGACTTATTTTGTTATTCTGCCCCCCCCCCCCCCCCAGTTTTACCATACGCATTTTGTTTTGTGCTGTAACGTTTCTAGGTTCAGGTTTCCGAAATTCAAATCCGTAGGCTAGACTGTAGGCTATATCGCGGACCCTGCGCGCCCGACCCAGACTTCTCCCTCATTAGATCAGATAACAGAGGGTTCACTGTATTAGACTGTTGTTTTGCTACAGAAAATATAACCACAAACACCGATACCATATTACAGTCGAACCCGGTTATAACGACATCGGTTTACACGACAGCTCGCCTATAACGTCAGATTTTCTGTGGTACCAATTAATTCCTCACTGTTAACCATAACATTATACTCCTCGGTTATAGCAACACTCGTTTATAACGACACAAAACATTCAGTCCCTTTTATGACGTTATAACCGAGTTCGACTGTACTTTATAAATCTCTTATGGAAGAAGGGGCATGCTGATGAAACTTGGAAGATATTAATGTCATAGCGAGATTGAACTTATTTAAATAGTCTTGTTTCAGTGAATAAAGTAGGATAAGTGGAATACAGAACTTTCACGGCAAGAATATATGCTAGCCACGTTTGTGGTAACAGTAGGCAGACTGTGTGAACACTGCCCTGCTGCTGTAGGTAGCACAGTAAATGGTAGACACTAGCAGACAGTCTCCGTTAGAACAGTAGATTAAGCTTGTAGTAAGTAGCAAAGTTGTACAGTAGGCAATGAACTCTGTAGCTGCTACAGCCTGTGTGACTAGTTTGCCCCCCGTTTACTAGCATTGAATTTGGTAGGTAAGTAGGAGACTTGACACTGCCTGTAGGTAGAAGTGAGAATTAACAGCTGCGATACACTGGAACGACACTGCCTCTGCTGGGTACAATAACTAGTAACACTCCCGTAACAGAGACCAACAGCTTGCTTAGGTCACTACAACTATGAACATGCTTGTGGAAAGTAGGACTATTATCTGTAGGAAAGTAGGCAGCTAGGAAATCCTTTGGACAGTAGCAGCTGACCCCTGCTTAGAGCACATGCATTGCTGCTTGCTGTAGGTAGCACAGTGCGATGAACACTGCCTTGCTGTAGTAGCCAGTAGGCGACTGTTGAACACTGCCGCTGCTTAGGTAGCACAGTAGGCAGACTGTGAACACGCTGTGCTGTAGTAGCACATAGCGCTTGTGAACACTGCTTGCGGGAGCCGTAGCAGACTTGTGACTGCCTGCTGTAGTAGCAAGTAGGCAGATATTGACACTGCCTGTGCTGTAGTACACAGTAGGAACTATGTGACACTGCCTGCTGTAGTAGACGTAGCAACTAGTGAACACTGCTGTGTAGGTAGACAGTAGCAGACTTGTGACATGCTTCGTAGTACACAGTAGGAACTGTGACACCTGCCTTATACACAGTAGGCAGATTGACACTGCTGTGCTGTAGTAGCACAGTAGCAGACTTGTGAAACTGCCCTGCTGCTGTAGGTAGCCAGTAGCAGACTGTAACACTCCCTGCTGTAGGTAGCACAGTAGCAACTTGTGACATGCGCTGTTAGTACACAGAGCAGACTTGTGAACACTGCCTGCTGCTGAGGTACACAGTAGCAGACTATGAAAGCTCGCTGAGGTAGCACAGTAGGCAACTGGACACTGCCTGCTGCTGTAGGTAGCACAGTAGGCGACATGTGAACACTCCTGCTCTGAGGTACACGTAGCAACTTGTGAACACTGCCTGCTGCTGTAGTACACAGTAGGCAGACTTGTGAACCTGCCTGCTGGTAGGACACAGTAGCAGACTATGTGAACACTGCCCTGCTGCTGTAGGTGCACAGTAGGCAGACTGTGACACTGCCCTGCTGCTGTAGGTAGCACAGTAGGCAGACTGTGAACATGCCCTGCTGCTGTAGTACAAGTGGCAGACATGTGACACTGCCCTGCGCTGTAGGTACACAGTAGGCAGACTATTGAACACTGCCTGGTGTAGTAGCAAGTAGCAGACATGGAACACGCCGTGCTGTGTACACAGTAGCAGACATGTGAAACGCCTGCTGTGTAGTACACAGTAGGCAGACTATGTAACCTGCCTCCTGTAGGTAGCCAGTAGGCAGACTATGTAACATGCCTGCGTAGGTAGCAATAGGCAGACTAGTGAACTGCCTTGCGTAGAGACTAGCAGACTTGTGAACACTGCCTCTCGAGGTACACAGTAGCAGACGTTGAACGCCCTGCTGCTGTAGGTAGACGTAGGCGACTTTGACACTGCCCGCTGCTTAGTAGCACAGTAGCAGACTTGTGAACACTGCCCTGTGCTGTAGTGCACAGTAGCAGACATGTGAACACTGCCTTGTGCGTAGGTACACAGTAGGAACTTGTGAACACTGCCTGTGCTGTAGGTCCGTAGGCAGACTATGTAACACGCCTCTGCTGTAGTAGCACAGTAGCAACTAGTACACTGCTGCGCTGTAGTACCGTAGGCAGACTATGTGAACATGCTTGCTGTAGTAGCACTAGCAATATTGACATGTTTGTAGTAAAGTAGGCAGACTAGTGAAACTGCTCTGCGTAGGTGCACATAGGCAACTTGTGAACACTCCTGCTGCTGTAGGTAGCACAGTAGCAGACTTGTGAACATGCCCTCTGCTGTAGTAGCACAGTAGCAGACTGTGTGAACACTGCCTGCTGTAGTAGCACAGTGCAGACTGTGTGAACCTGCCCGCTGCTGTAGGTAGCACAGTAGGCAACTTTGAACATGCTGCTGCTGTAGGTAGCACAGTAGGCAGACATGTGAACACTGCCCTGCTGCTGTAGGTACACAGTAGCAACTATGTGAACCTGCTGTGCGTAGTAGCACCAGTAGGACAGACAATGAACACTGCCTGCTGCTGTAGGTAGCACAGTAGGCGACTATGTAACACTGCTCTCTGTAGGTAGCACAGTAGGCAGACTTGTGAACACTGCCTGCTGTAGGTGCACAGTAGGCAACTATGTGAACACTGCTGCTGCTGTAGGTACACAGTTAGGCAGACTTGTGAACACTGCCCTGCTGTGTAGACAGTAGGCAGACTATGTGAACACTGCCTGCTGCTGTAGGTAGCACAGTAGGCAGACTATGTGAACACTGCCTGCTGCTAGTAGAAGTAGGCAGACTATGTGAACACTCCCTTGTGTAGGTAGCACAGTAGGCAGACTATGTGACACTGCCCTTCTGTAGGTAGCACAGTAGGCAGACTATGTGAACACTGCCTGTGCTGTAGGTAGCACAGTAGGCAGACTTGTGAACACTCCTGCTGCTGTAGGTAGCACAGTAGGCAGACTATGTGAACATGCCCTTGCTGTAGGTGCACAGTAGGCAGCTGTGACACTGCTGCGTAGAGCAGTAGGCAGACTGTGTGAACACTGCCTGTGCTGTAGGTAGCACAGTAGGCAGACTATGTGAACACTGCCTGCTGCTGTAGGTAGCACAGTAGGCAGACTATGTGAACACTGCCCTGCTGCGTAGGTAGCACAGTAGGCAGACTTGTGAACCTGCCCTGCTGCTGTAGGTAGCACAGTAGGCAGACTATGTGAACACTGCCCTGCTGCTGTAGGTAGCACAGTAGGCAGACTATGTGAACACTTCCTTGCTGCTGTAGGTAGCACAGTAGGCAGACTATGTGAACACTGCCCTGCTGCTGTAGGTAGCACAGTAGGCAGACTTGTGAACACTCTGCTGCTGTAGGTAGCACAGTAGGCAGACTATGTGAACACTGCCCTGCTGCTGTAGGTAGCACAGTAGGCAGACTATGTGAACACTGCTCTGCTGCTGTAGGTAGCACAGTAGGCAGACTATGTGAACACTGCCCTGCTGCTGTAGGTAGCACAGTAGGCAGACTATGTGAACACTGCCCTGCTGCTGTAGGTAGCACAGTAGGCAGACTATGTGAACACTGCCCTACTGCTGTAGGTAGCACAGTAGGCAGACTATGTGAACACTGCCTTGCTGTAGGTAGCACAGTAGGCAGACTATGTGAACACTGCCCTACTGCTGTAGGTAGCACAGTAGGCAGACTGTGTGAACACTGCCCTGCTGCTGTAGGTAGCACAGTAGGCAGACTGTGTGAACACTGCCCTGCTGCTGTAGGTAGCACAGTAGGCAGACTGTGTGAACACTGCCCTGCTGCTGTAGGTAGCACAGTAGGCAGACTATGTGAACACTGCCCTGCTGCTGTAGGTAGCACAGTAGGCAGACTATGTGAACACTGCCTTGCTGCTGTAGGTAGCACAGTAGGCAGACTGTGTGAACACTGCCCTGCTGCTGTAGGTAGCACAGTAGGCAGACTATGTGAACACTGCCCTGCTGCTGTAGGTAGCACAGTAGGCAGACTATGTGAACACTGCCTTGCTGCTGTAGGTAGCACAGTAGGCAGACTATGTGAACACTGCTTTGCTGTAGGTAGCACAGTAGGCAGACTATGTGAGCACTGCCCTTCTGTAGGTAGCACAGTAGGCAGACTATGTGAACACTGCCCTGCTGCTGTAGGTAGCACAGTAGGCAGACTATGTGAACACTTCCTTGCTGCTGTAGGTAGCACAGTAGGCAGACTATGTGAACATTGCCCTGCTGCTGTAGGTAGCACAGTAGGCAGACTGTGTGAACACTGCCTTGCTGTAGGTAGCACAGTAGGCAGACTGTGTGAACACTGCCCTGCTGCTGTAGGTAGCACAGTAGGCAGACTATGTGAACACTGCCCTGCTGCTGTAGGTAGCACAGTAGGCAGACTATGTGAACACTGCCCTGCTGCTGTAGGTAGCACAGTAGGCAGACTATGTGAACCCTGCCCTGCTGCTGTAGGTAGCACAGTAGGCAGACTATGTGAACACTGCCCTGCTGTAGGTAGCACAGTAGGCAGACTATGTGAACACTGCCGTGCTGCTGTAGGTAGCACAGTAGGCAGACTATGTGAACACTGACCTGCTGTAGGTAGCACAGTAGGCAGACTATGTGAACACTGCCCTGCTGTAGGTAGCACAGTAGGCACACTATGTGAACACTGCCCTGCTGCTGTAGGTAGCACAGTAGGCAGACTATGTGAACACTGCCTTGCTGCTGTAGGTAGCACAGTAGGCAGACTGTGTGAACACTGCCCTGCTGCTGTAGGTAGCACAGTAGGCAGACTGTGTGAACACTGCCCTGCTGCTGTAGGTAGCACAGTAGGCAGACTATGTGAACACTGCCCTGCTGTAGGTAGCACAGTAGGCACACTATGTGAACACTGCCCTGCTGCTGTAGGTAGCACAGTAGGCAGACTATGTGAACACTGCCCTGCTGCTGTAGGTAGCACAGTAGGCAGACTATGTGAACACTGCCCTACTGCTGTAGGTAGCACAGTAGGCAGACTATGTGAACACTGTCCTGCTGCTGTAGGTAGCACAGTAGGCAGACTGTGTGAACACTGCCTTGCTGCTGTAGGTAGCACAGTAGGCAGACTATGTGAACACTGCCCTGCTGCTGTAGGTAGCACAGTAGGCAGACTGTGTGAACACTGCCCTGCTGCTGTAGGTATCACAGTAGGCAGACTGTGGTAACACTGCCTTGCTGATGTAGGTAGCACAGTAGGCAGACTATGTGAACACTGCCCTGCTGCTGTAGGTAGCACAGTAGGCAGACTGTGTGAACACTGCCCTGCTGCTGTAGGTAGCACAGTAGGCAGACTATGTGAACACTGCCCTGCTGCTGTAGGTAGCACAGTAGGCAGACTATGTGAACACTGCCCTGCTGCTGTAGGTAGCACAGTAGGCAGACTATGTGAACACTGCCCTGCTGCTGTAGGTAGCACAGTAGGCAGACTATGTGAACACTGCCCTGCTGCTGTAGGTAGCACAGTAGGCAGACTATGTGAACACTGCCCTACTGCTGTAGGTAGCACAGTAGGCAGACTATGTGAACACTGCCTTGCTGTAGGTAGCACAGTAGGCAGACTATGTGAACACTGCCCTACTGCTGTAGGTAGCACAGTAGGCAGACTGTGTGAACACTGCCCTGCTGCTGTAGGTAGCACAGTAGGCAGACTGTGTGAACACTGCCCTGCTGCTGTAGGTAGCACAGTAGGCAGACTGTGTGAACACTGCCCTGCTGCTGTAGGTAGCACAGTAGGCAGACTATGTGAACACTGCCCTGCTGCTGTAGGTAGCACAGTAGGCAGACTATGTGAACACTGCCTTGCTGCTGTAGGTAGCACAGTAGGCAGACTGTGTGAACACTGCCCTGCTGCTGTAGGTAGCACAGTAGGCAGACTATGTGAACACTGCCCTGCTGCTGTAGGTAGCACAGTAGGCAGACTATGTGAACACTGCCTTGCTGCTGTAGGTAGCACAGTAGGCAGACTATGTGAACACTGCTTTGCTGTAGGTAGCACAGTAGGCAGACTATGTGAGCACTGCCCTTCTGTAGGTAGCACAGTAGGCAGACTATGTGAACACTGCCCTGCTGCTGTAGGTAGCACAGTAGGCAGACTATGTGAACACTTCCTTGCTGCTGTAGGTAGCACAGTAGGCAGACTATGTGAACATTGCCCTGCTGCTGTAGGTAGCACAGTAGGCAGACTGTGTGAACACTGCCTTGCTGTAGGTAGCACAGTAGGCAGACTGTGTGAACACTGCCCTGCTGCTGTAGGTAGCACAGTAGGCAGACTATGTGAACACTGCCCTGCTGCTGTAGGTAGCACAGTAGGCAGACTATGTGAACACTGCCCTGCTGCTGTAGGTAGCACAGTAGGCAGACTATGTGAACCCTGCCCTGCTGCTGTAGGTAGCACAGTAGGCAGACTATGTGAACACTGCCCTGCTGTAGGTAGCACAGTAGGCAGACTATGTGAACACTGCCGTGCTGCTGTAGGTAGCACAGTAGGCAGACTATGTGAACACTGACCTGCTGTAGGTAGCACAGTAGGCAGACTATGTGAACACTGCCCTGCTGTAGGTAGCACAGTAGGCACACTATGTGAACACTGCCCTGCTGCTGTAGGTAGCACAGTAGGCAGACTATGTGAACACTGCCTTGCTGCTGTAGGTAGCACAGTAGGCAGACTGTGTGAACACTGCCCTGCTGCTGTAGGTAGCACAGTAGGCAGACTGTGTGAACACTGCCCTGCTGCTGTAGGTAGCACAGTAGGCAGACTATGTGAACACTGCCCTGCTGTAGGTAGCACAGTAGGCACACTATGTGAACACTGCCCTGCTGCTGTAGGTAGCACAGTAGGCAGACTATGTGAACACTGCCCTGCTGCTGTAGGTAGCACAGTAGGCAGACTATGTGAACACTGCCCTACTGCTGTAGGTAGCACAGTAGGCAGACTATGTGAACACTGCCCTGCTGTAGGTAGCACAGTAGGCACACTATGTGAACACTGCCCTGCTGCTGTAGGTAGCACAGTAGGCAGACTATGTGAACACTGCCCTGCTGCTGTAGGTAGCACAGTAGGCAGACTATGTGAACACTGCCCTACTGCTGTAGGTAGCACAGTAGGCAGACTATGTGAACACTGCCCTGCTGTAGGTAGCACAGTAGGCAGACTATGTGAACACTGCCCTGCTGCTGTAGGTAGCACAGTAGGCAGACTATGTGAACACTGCCCTGCTGCTGTAGGTAGCACAGTAGGCAGACTATGTGAACACTGCCCTGCTGCTGTAGGTAGCACAGTAGGCAGACTATGTGAACACTGCCCTGCTGCTGTAGGTAGCACAGTAGGCAGACTATGTGAACACTGCCCTGCTGCTGTAGGTAGCACAGTAGGCAGACTATGTGAACACTGCCCTGCTGCTGTAGGTAGCACAGTAGGCAGACTATGTGAACACTGCCCTGCTGCTGTAGGTAGCACAGTAGGCAGACTATGTGAACACTGCCCTGCTGTAGGTAGCACAGTAGGCAGACTATGTGAACACTGCCCTACTGCTGTAGGTAGCACAGTAGGCAGACTATGTGAACACTGCCCTGCTGTAGGTAGCACAGTAGGCACACTATGTGAACACTGCCCTGCTGCTGTAGGTAGCACAGTAGGCAGACTATGTGAACACTGCCCTGCTGCTGTAGGTAGCACAGTAGGCAGACTATGTGAACACTGCCCTACTGCTGTAGGTAGCACAGTAGGCAGACTATGTGAACACTGCCCTGCTGTAGGTAGCACAGTAGGCAGACTATGTGAACACTGCCTGCTGTAGGTAGCACAGTAGGCAGACTATGTGAACACTGCCTTGCTGTAGGTAGCACAGTAGGCAGACTATGTGAACACTGCCCTGCTGCTGTAGGTAGCACAGTAGGCAGACTGTGTGAACACTGCCCTGCTGCTGTAGGTAGCACAGTAGGCAGACTATGTGAACACTGCCTTGCTGTAGGTAGCACAGTAGGCAGACTATGTGAACACTGCCCTGCTGCTGTAGGTAGCACAGTAGGCAGACTATGTGAACACTGCCCTGCTGTAGGTAGCACAGTAGGCAGACTATGTGAACACTGCCCTGCTGCTGTAGGTAGCACAGTAGGCAGACTATGTGAACACTGCCTTGCTGTAGGTAGCACAGTAGGCAGACTATGTGAACACTGCCCTGCTGCTGTAGGTAGCACATTCTTTCCAAATGTATGACCTTCGTATAAAATTGGAGCCGGGATGGCATAGTCAGTACAGGGACTGAAGCTGCGGTCTGGGCGACCGACTAATCATGGTTCGATTCCCAGCAGGAACAAGAGATTTGTCTTCTCCAGAGCTTCTGTACAATCTCTGCGGCTTTCCCGGGTACCAGGAAGTTTCTTTCACCAGGGTTAGAACGGCAGGGGCGTGAATATGACCATTCACCTGAATCTAGTGCCGAGATTAAGAATGAGTGGAGCTATGCCGTTGCTGCCCCATATGCTTTGTTGGTATACAGGAGTTCAACATTCCGTATCACGTACGTTTCTTGGTACCGACGTACCAAGATACAGGCTTCATGTACCAGAATACAGTAATGTGCATAGTCACCACCGTCTGTAGATCGACTTTTGCAAATTGCTATATGAAGTAATGTGGAAATTGCTGTCTAAGTGCAGACATCTTTATGAGAGCAACTGATAACATACGGATTATATAGAATTGTTGCGAAAGAGGATGGATGTTGGTGACCTTAGGGAAGGAAATGAGTAATGATTAACCTTGTGCAGACTGATAGTCTAAAATTATATGTATAAATTGTTTTACACACCACAGAGAAGACAGTATATCCATTACAGGTATTAATTAATTTTGTTTTGTATTATGGTCGGTGATTATTTTGAGAATCATACGGAGCACATAAATACATTTTTTTTCTATGTCGCAACAGCCCCTTGGGGGCCTAGGCCTCCTTATTATCGAGGCTTCACGATCACACACAGACACACCACACTCGGTAGGACTCCTCTGGACGGGTGATCAGCTCGTCGCAGTGACCTCTACCTCACAACACACAACACTCACAACAGACAGACATCCATGCCCCCAGCGGGATTCGAACCCACAATCCCAGCAAGCGAGCGGTCGCAGACCCACGCCTTATACCGCGCGGCCACTGGTATAATACATTGTGTGATAAAATGCAGAGTTCCTTCATGTTACGTGCTGGTGGGGCATATAGTTACCACTGGTCTTTGAACGGCCTGTGTTTAATTTCATGTTACTTGGTGGTTAGTATTTCAGTACGGAGACTGTCTTAAGACTAGCCGATAACAATCTTTAGAAGGAAATAAATGTTGGTGACATTTGTGAACGTAAGGAAGGGCTCAATTTCTCAACGAATGCTAAAATAACTTGTTCTTCTGCCGCACAATGCCATGTACGTCACAAATACGATGACCTGTATTACCACGTTAAAAGTACCAACACAATTCTGAACTCACGAGAGGGGAAGCAATTTTATTATTAATCTTATTCAAGTTGGCAGACATTGATTCTCTCACTTCCTTTATTCAGCTACGGAGTGAAAAAACGCCCGAGTTTGTATAGAAAGTGCGATCGAGATCCGTCTTGCAGCGGCGGCTCTTACACAAGGGTTACCAGTTGTAGGAGTTCGTGAGTTGCGTGATATTATTTGTACGTATTATAGGTCTGGATGAAAGAGATAGTTATTTGTTAGTTTTATTAGTTAGTTATATTTGTTACTGTCGCCCTCGGTGGACTAGTGGTTAGCGTGCTCGCCACTGGACCCAAGGTTCGCGGGTTCGATCCCGACCGAGGTCGATGGATTTTTAAGGGTGATAAAAATCCGGAGCACCACTTCCTTCGGAGGGGAAGTAAAGCCGTCGGTCCCATGTCGTAGATTTAATAATAATAATAACCATGGCTCAACAGCCCTATATGGGCCCGGGCCTCCTCTTGCCTCCTTTTTTCGAGGTTACTAAGTCGTGCGCATTCGTGGCAGTTGGTGACTGGCCAACTAGCCGCGCTAGTGTTCTATCGATCCTGATGTGCCCGTCAGAGCCATCTGGTAGGCAGTCAGGAGACTTGGATGAGAAATGGAGGCTAATTTAGCTTACGTAACATTTCTATTCATGCCCGTAAGGTTCTTTTACATGCCGTAGATTTACGGCATGTAAAAGAACCTAACGGGCATGAATAGAAATGTTTTGTAAGCAAAATTCAACCCCAATTTCTCAACAGATGGCTCTGGCGGTCACATCAGGATCGATAGAACAGCAGCGCGGCCAGTTGGCCAGTCACCAACTGCCACGAATGCACAGGACCCAGTAACCTCGGAAAGGGGAGGCCCAAGCCCATATAGGGCTGTTGAGCCACGGTTATTATTATTATTATTATTATTATATTTATTACTCCGTATTTTATTTGATATTACGTGATGCCACTGTCTTCCGATTGCATTACATTTAACGGCAGACATGGCTGATCTACAGTTCTAAATCATGAAGTGGGAGAAACGTATTATATACGACTTATATGAATTATACCCTTCAGAATGTGTGTTTTGTATTGTCGTCGTATGATTTATATCCTGACAATCAAAAGTGAATCTAAAAATATTATCGGATAGGTCCAGGAGAATCAGTGCGCACTAAACACACCTACTCTTTTTTTAATTAGGACATAATTAGATTCGTAAAATTCAAACAATACCATAATTTGCTTCTAAGTCGGGTAATAATTTGGTGTCCATTTTCTTACAGAACTAAATATATTTGCAGCTCAGTCTGGCGAAGAAAGAGGCTGTAAACTCTTCTCTATTTTTCTGTCAACAAAAAACACGTTCTAATTCGCTCACAGAATTGTTTTCCGTGTCCCGCTGTAAAGCGGCTTAGGATCGCTCGTAATCGGGGAGGCGTTCAAAAAATATGCCACAACGCGTCTGACACGGGCGGGAATTTATAGTATTAGTAAAATGTGATACCTGTTGTCGTAGTCGTACTCATAGCATACGTTGCCGCAGCCACATCACGCAGTGACACTCTGTGGCTTACCACGGTAATATCTGCAGACCAATGAGTTCACGTGTCAACCGAGATGGAACCAAGGTTCTTCGCGAAACACAGCGGGTGTGGGGTTCTGCTTTTGTCCCATCGTACACTCCACGAAGGTATCAGTTGACAAAAGTGACTTCTTTTAGGAACTGTTACATGTATTTAGCCTGTGATTTATAAAGAGACACGCCATTCTGAACTGGGTTGCTGATTGCGTCTAATGATGCGTACAGATCCAACAAGATAGCTACGATGAGGCGCGTGTGGAGAGGCTGTATTTTATACGATAAGCATGCCGACAGGAAGTGACGAGCTATATTGGTCATATAAAATGAAGTCTCTGTTCAAAATATATTTGTAGCGCATATTAGATAGAAATATTTACACTCTGTCATCTCATAAGATATATCTGCTGTGTTTTATAACATTTTTCATAGAAATTGCTGTAAGGAATACGCATGTTTTGAAAGTTATATCTCTGCTGTTTTGTTCATACCGAATTCCATGAAAGGCCGGTTGATTCATAAATATTAGGTTACCATATTAAACTCCTTCGCTTTTTTCTATTAAAATTTTCACAGAATTGCTGTAAGGAGTCTGCATTCTTTGAAATCTGTCTGTCGGCATCATGTTAATGCTGAATGCCACGAGAAGCCAGTTAATTGATGAACACTAGGTATAGCTCAAAACACAAGCCTGCGTTTTATATATATATATATATATATATATATATATATATATACCACACGTCACATTTTTGTGATTAAAATACAAAATTCGTTATAAAAGTTACTCAATCAAGAGATACACTTATACATGTTATGGTGTGTTTCATGCAATGGTAATGTGACTTTTGCTCAGCGCTGTATTTGGTTGTATCATCAGAGGGTTGCAATTAGTGTACACACGGTAGAGACCGGCGACTTGCTACAGGCGTGAGAGTGCAACTAGTTTTGTATCTTGCGTGTTACCATTGCGTTTTGTATTTTAGGCACGTTCGGAAAAGTGTGAAACTATTACTAGCCTCGTCATGTCTGTCCTTCTGTCCGTCACTCCGCCCGCAAGGAACAAGTCGGGCCCCACTGGACGGATTTTAATGAAATTTGATTTTTGAGCGTTTTTTTCAAATTCAGTCGAGAGAAATTCAATTTTTATTACAATCCGGCAAAAATAACGGGTACTTTGCATGAAGACCTCTGTACGTTTATGATAATATCTCGCTGAATTATTCTTAGAGCAATACATATTTCAGACAAGAGTTGTAGAGGAAATCAAAACACACGTTTTATGCTCAATATATTTTTTTCTGAAAATCACAGCGTTTATGAGATAATGTGGAAAAGTATGGTACAGCCAGACAGGCCACAGATGACAATATAATACGGCGCATGCGCTTTGCGTGCTGGATAACTAAGGCTACAGACACACACTCATAATATGTAATACTTATTGCTTTTTCACGGCAACAATGGTTACGCGAACGCGCCTCAATGTTAGGTTATGCGTACATTGCGTGTCTTGTAACATGTGTTGTACTTAATGCGTAATGTAGTGCTCATTGTACATTCTATTCTAGTATCAGGATCTTCAATAGCTTACCGTGTAATATCAAAAATCTTAAGAATGAAAAGGCACAATTTAAAGCAGCACTAAGAAGATACTTAAATGCACACTCCTTTCACTCTGTAGATGAATTTCTTTTGAGTACTGTTAACCTATAATACTGACGTCTAAGACTGCACATAGAATGTTTAAAGCATTTTGCAATGTACATTTTGTATGATTTTGTATGTTATGACTTATTGCACATCCCCTTGTCTTGTGACAAAATTATGGATCCATGGAATGTATGTATGTATGTATGTATGTATGTATGTATGTATGTATGTATGTATTGAAGGAACCAACAACTTGGGGTGATTCTTACGTGAGGTAACAGAGCCGTCATTTCCCCTAACTCCAAATTTCCGTTTCCAGCTGCAGTGTGTTTCAGGAACGTAACCTCGCAACTGGCAGTGGACTGCTGACAGTGACTCAGTGCTGGACATTACCGACTTTGTATAAAATGCCAACAGCATAAAAAGACGTGGGATCGAAGCCTCTTTGGCAAGCTGATCGTCGCCACGGTAGACCCGCTTTTGGGCGTGTTACTTCGGCTGTGAATCAAAGGAATGCGAGGATAATTTCGCAAAACCAGACATTCGAATACCATTGTAGCAAGGAGTCCTATTGTGACCGCCATGATGGATTTGTCACTGAAGCACACTCGTACTGAAGAGTACTTGAGAGATCCAGATAGCAACCCTAGATGATTTCCTCTCACTTGAATCTCACAATGGTACAACTAGGCGAGGAGCGCCACCTTCTGGGTTTGCATACACTTCTGTGTTGCGGAGTTCTGGCGTGAACTTGCGAAAGTGAAGTGCACAGAAGACACTTTAAGTAACTAAATTATTGCCAAGTCAGATGCTTCTTTTACTATCTTAAGACGATTCAAACAGCTGGGTAAACTAACATTTGGTACTAAAGAAACTTCAGTCGGTATTGCGGTATAGATTTTTCAGAAAAGATGCCGTGCTTTTTCCAAACTTTCTCAACTTCATTCAGTGACAACGTGATTTTAAGGTGTTTGCAAGATCTCTAATGCGTAAGAATGTATTAATGGAAGGATTATGAATGCAAACCATGTACAGAAATGGGGGCAGTCAAGTTTTCTGTTGAATTTGGGCCTTCCACTAGCACAGTATAATTTGCGTTGTGAGAATTAGCATATCATAATATGTCTAGATGGACACATTTTGCTCTCAAAATGAACAAGGTTTAACACATGTCGAATTTCAGTTTATTTCTGAACACGTGAGAAGACACGGGAAAGAGATGTGTGTGCGTGCGTGCTGTGGAATAATCTTCGACAGGAGAATTAAGTTGAAAAAGTTTAATACATAACAGTTTCGTTATGTATTCGTATACGTAATTGTAGGCGGTTTGTGTTTGATTAGCAGAGTGTGTTCTCTATTCAGCAACATTGGCTCTAGACACTCAGTATCTTGACAGATGGCGTTGTTTGTCAGATGATGGCATGTACATACATTCACGTAAGGACTGTCAGTGTCTGACATATCACTTTAGTTGTCTTTCGATGTCATGTTCAATCCTTTTGTCTTTTACTTCCAAGAAACCTTCTTAAATCAGCGTAAATATCTCGGACGTTGCGATATAACCAGCAATTTGAACATGAAAGTGACGTGGAGTCGCCGCTGATGTTACGTCAGTCGACGACACGACTACGCTACAATACCGACTTACCCCCCTTAGCCCGCCTCTCTATTCTCTTCTCCACGAAACGTTTTTCGAATGCAGTAGCTGCTGGGTTTTTTTTTCTGGCGGGATTTGAATCACAATGCCCCTTCTTCACTGCCCCACTTTACTCACACCCCATTCTTTACTGGTCTATAAATATTCGTCTTTTATGTTGCGAATGAAATATTACATGGACTTGAAGTACCGCGGAGTTCTGATGCTCCTTCTTACCTTCTCCCCTTGAATAAAAACAATTCGAACTTATAAACCGAACTGGCTGTGTCCGAAATTTATGTTTGGTGTGTATGGTTTCAATTATTTGGGTAGCATGATAACAAGTGATGCAAGGTGTACACGTGAAATTAAATCCAGAATTGCCATGGCAAAAGCAGCATTCAACAAGAAGAAAAACTTTTTCACCAGCAAACTGGAATTAAATTTAAGGAAGAAACTAGTAAAGTGCTACATTTGGAGCATAGCTTTGTATGGTGCTGAAACGTGGACACTTGGGAAAGTAGATCAGAAGTATCTGGAAAGTTTTGAAATGTGGTGCTGGAGAAGAGTGGAGAAGATCAGTTGGACCGATCGTGTGAGAAATGAAGAAGTATTACATAGAGTGAAGGAGGAGAGGAATATCGTACATACAATAAAAAGAAGAAAGGCTAACTGGATTGGCCACGTGTTGCGTAGGAACTGCCTTCTGAAACATGTGATTGAAGGAAAGTTAGAAGGAAGGATAGAAATGAAGGGAAGACGAGGGAGAAGACGTAAGCAGCTACTGGATGACCTTAAGGAAAAGAAAAGATACTGGAAATTGAAAGAGGAAGCACTAGATCGCACCATGTGGAGAACTCGCTTTGGAAGAGGCTACGGACCTGTCGTAAGACAGACTGCAGAATGAAGAGGCTACGGACCTGTCGTAAGACAGACTGCAGAATGAATGAAATGTAAGGTTTTACGCATTGTAGAGTAAGGCCTAAATATGTTATCTTTACTTTATTAAAAATAAGGAGTTATGTAGGGTCTTTACGTCCGTGTGTCCCAGTGCAGAATTCCTTTGTCATCTTAGGAAGTGTTCCAATTGGAAGACTGTCTAAAATGTGACCTAGCTGAACTAACACGTTTCAGTTTCGAGCAGGGTAGGAAAATTCTTTATTCTTCGCTCCATCCAGGCAAGCTGTAAGGCCCACCCATTCTTAATAAGCAATGGGTAACGGGCACTTGCGCGAAGCTGACCACTGGCCTCTACCCAGGGCTGAATCGAGTTCGTTCAAGTCGAAACCGGTCAGACTCACTGAGGTGTTCTTGAGAGCAGACGCTCTGTTTCACTCGGATCATGCACTGCGACAGAGTTATAGAGGAATTTTATGCAGATCAAATGGGCCTGCCTTTGCAGAATCTTAATGAGGCAGAGTCAGTTGGCCTCTATTCAGTTAGAATGTTCGCAGCGTAATGCCGAGCTTAAAGAGCGCTCGGGCGCTTACCTTCTCCCCCCCTATCATTTGAGTACACTGGTGCTCTCGTAAACGATAAATTTAATTTTGCTTTCAGGAATATTTTATTCTTCCGATACTACAGGTAGGTACAAATTACACGGGGCGGGGATAGCTCAGTCGATATAGCGACTCGCTAAGGGTGGGGACGAGATTTTTCGGACCCGTCCAGACCGACTCTGGGGCCCACCCAGCGTCCTATACAGTGGGTACAGGGTCTCTTTCCCGGAGGTGAAGTGGCCGGGGCGTGGCGTTGGCCACCCACCCCACCTAGCGCCGAGGTTAAAGAAAGAGTAGAGCTAATTTCATCGTGAATGTAAAACTTTTTGTTAGTGTCATTTCCAAGTATTTGAACTTCGGCACAATTTTAAAAAAATTTATTGGCAATACGTTTGTTGTATTAGCCTACATTCTGTGTCGAAACATGACCATATACTTACTTTCTGTAGCATTTACATTGATTTCAGGCTTCCGCCGCGATGTTAATGAAATCCGCGCTCTTCTGGGGTATTACGCTGTTTCGTGTGGTAATTGTTTACCGACGTTTCGGGACAATGTATTGGTCCCATCTTCACGGGTCAAGAGTTCGAGTGGGAAAGAAAGCCAGCAATCTATAACGTAGGTTATGGAAAGTACGGCGGGCTAGCAATACGTAGATGTGATGACAGCCAATAGGGTAAAGACAGGGTGAGAGAGGGGTGGATACAAACAACGTAAAACTGCTGGGGGTACCGAGAATGCAAACAGCTAAGACAGCTGGAAAAAATATGTAAGGAATAGAGTAACAGTACAGGAGGAAAATACAGGGATAAAAGACCAAACTCATTATTAGCGGATAAGGGACGTTCTGCATCTTTCTTTATAATGTTTACTGTTTGGCGCATTAAATTAACATCGCTGGCTTAGGCCAGAAGCTGATGGGCCCCATTCACTTAGAGATCTAATTGCGCATTCTGAAGGAAGTTGACAAGTCGACAAAGCATCTTCTTGTATCGTACCATTCTGAATAAGAAATTTACACATTCCAGGCAAATGTTTGCCAATGTGGACTTTAATGTATGTCTGATCTGAACACATTTTATAACGTGTTTTCATAGGTAAACCAACCTCAGTGAGAATATTATACAAAACCTGCCCTCTACCTGAATCATAGGTTTTCTCGAAGACTTATAAATAGCTGATGCACAGCCCCATAATATTCCCGTTTTTAAGCGCGTTCGCATAAGTCCCGAAAAGTGTCTATTACCTTCGTCATGTCTGTCTGTCTGTCCATCTCTTCGCATGAATCAACTCGGCTCCCACTGGACAGATTTTCGTGAAATTTGATATTGGACGCTTTATGAAAATCGATCTAGAACATCCAAATTTGGAGTCGGACAAATATATAGGACGCGTTACGTGAAGACCTGAGCAGTACGAAATGTTTTGTAACTCGACATCAGTGCGAAGGTAACCCATTGTTGCATCTCTACAGCAACACTGAACTGCTTTATATTTTTGACGGCATCATGTGACTCAACAATACAAAGGGAACCCATTGTTGCGTCTCTGTAGCAACACTGAACAGCTTTATATTTTTGACAGCATCATGTGACTCAACAATACAAAGGGAACCTATTGTTGCATCTCTGTAGCAACACTGAACAGCTTTATATTTTTGACAGCATCATGTGACTCAACAATACAAAGGGAACCTATTGTTGCATCTCTGTAGCAACACTGAACAGCTTTATATTTTTGACAGCATCATGTGACTCAACAATACAAAGGGAACCTATTGTTGCATCTCTGTAGCAACACTGAACAGCTTTATATTTTTGACAGCATCATGTGACTCAAGAATACAAAAGGAATACATTGTTGCTTCTCTATAGCAACACTGAACAGCTTTGTATTTTTGACAGAATCATGTGACTCAACAATACAAAGGGAACCCATTGTTGCGTCTCTGTAGCAACACTGAACAGCTTTATATTTTTGACAGAATCATGTGACTCAACAATTCAAAGGGAACCCATTGTTGGCTTTTCAGTGAAGCAGTACAAATTATGTCAAAGATGTGCATCTTTGACAGAATTTGTACTGTTCTTGTATGCCTTTCTACATAACTCCTGAAGATGACCTTGTAGAGGTCGAAACATGTAGGAGGGACGTAAGTGACTATCTATTATTTATTATGAAGTATATTGGATCAGATTCCTGTATATACTACAGTCTGTTCTTTCACCGTTCTTATAGACCTTTGGCTGTAGGGGCAAAATCCTTCTTTTTCCAAATAGAATGATCGATCCTGTACTGGGGAAGATCATGTAACAGCTGTTGCCTGGATAATTTCAGGCGAAGTTCCGAGCAAGATTATAAAATACGGTTTTAGCTTTTCAGTATAAATCTGAGTGTCAAGGCACCAGGCCGAGCTACACTTATTTCTGTGCCCAACACTGTTAACCCCATGTATATTGAACAGCAGATGTGAAAAGGTTATTCCACTACTAAAAGTAGTTTTGTAATCTTGTAACGGTTAGGCCCCCTACTTATCTTGTGGGAAGCTAGTTTTAAATTGGTACCTGTTGTAATTTTTTTTTTGTTCATATCCTACTGAAAGTATAAACTAAGGGCGCAGTGTTTTATGGAATGTGAAGATGCGTTACTGTTTTGGTAAGGAACAGCGACTGGTGTCCATCCTGAGGCAGATGAAAGGAATCCAATCCCCATTCCCTTTATCATGGTAACTCGCTGTCTGTATCTTATAGTTCTGTGTAACGCTCTGGCTTTTGTTACTGACGCCGTCTTTAAATAAACAACAAATGAACAAGTACCATTAATGTCTTCGCTAGACCTCGGGTCACTACGTTGCTGTCCTGCTGCAGTACTAGCTACCCGCTCCTTACATCTGAGCTCTAGAAGGCCTCACTGTTCTGCTTTCATTTATCGGCTGATAGAATGAAATATTGTCTTTGTGTCCTTCTAAAAGCGTCTCGTCAACTCCAACCACAGCGACCAACGTGAAGTGAAAATTGTAAAAAAAAAAAATTGCTTGTGCTTAGAAATGAGGTTAATAAAATATGCATGATATGAAGAATATTGTACACTTTTACAGGTTATGGTATATTTGTCCTTATTTTTTATCTGAGGAAGTTTGGAAGTCAAGTATTGTAAAGAATTCTGCCTATTTGTCATTCAGTCTAAGTTGTAAAGGAACAAATCTATGTTCCGTTGACGGTGTCAAAGCCAACGGCCGGTGATGGATAATCCATCAGCGTTACTTACTGTTCAGCCTTGAGTTTTCATGCACCTTGGATGGAAGTAGTCTATAAATATTAATATTTTTTGTGTATTGGCTAATTTAATATTCATATGCATATAAAATAAAAGGTCTTATTTTTATAAAAGTTTACACAGGCCCCAAGAGATTTAAAATTGAATTGTTTCTTCTGAAGAAAGTACAGACACTGAACAGTAACTCAAATACATTGCAAGCAAGAAAGTACAGACACTGAACAATAACTCAAATACATTGCAAGCAAGAAAGTACAGACACTGAACAATAACTCAAATACATTGCAAGCAAGAAAGTACAGACACTGAACAATAACTCAAATACATTGCAAGCAAGAAAGTACAGACACTGAACAATAACTCAAATACATTGCAAGCAAGAAAGTACAGACACTGAACAATAACTCAAATACATTGCAAGCAAGAAAGTACAGACACTGAACAATAACTCAAATACATTGCAAGCAAGAAAGAGCAAAAATGCAAACATCGAAACCGGAAAGTTAGACAGTGTTGATACGTGTGAAATTTGTTGCTGAAAATGCCGGAATAGAATCAGGTGAAGTTACTGTTACTTTAAAGAAGTAGAGACCCCATGAAGACACATCTTATTGTGCACGTGACAGTTAAATAAAATCACAGGATATCTTCGGCACCGTTCGAACATGTGCGTTATTATCATCATTATGAGCCACTTGTTAACATGTTACACGAGGACACGTGTGACATGTTACGCGAGGACACGTGTAACATGTTAGACGAGGACACGTGTTTCAAAACAGTTGGTATTTTATACAAAATAAATTATGGTTGTGCAAAAGGTTAGTTATGACATTCGTGTAAAATTCCGTGTATTGCTGAATATTATATTATATCCAGAAATACACCAACAAATGCACAAATCACTAAAAAGGTGCAATCAGCCCTTTATTATAGTCGAACCCTACACATGTTTCGGCTCTCCATGAGCCATCATCAGGGGCTTTCTAATAGTGCTTCTCAAATGCTGGATCGGCCTATTTCTGGAATAATAAAAATACACGGTGAATTAAGACTTAAGATTATATTATATCGTTTATATGTTGGAACCACAGGAGGACATGAATTTTCTCATAACCTTGCAGATTGGTTGAATATCTCGTATTCGTGCTGTGGATGTTGTAACTGGTGATAGTTTTGGTATGTACAGTGGAACCCGGTTATAACGACATCGGTTTATATGACATTTCGCCTATACAGTCAGATTTTTCTATGGTACCAATTCATTCGTCACAGATAAGCATAACATTATACTCCTCGGTTATAAAAACATTCGTTTATAACGACACAAAATATTCAGTTCATTTCATTGCCTTATAACCGAGTTCGACTGTATTTGGATTAGTCGAAGCACGAATTATTTGTGTGCTGACAAATTGTATATTTTGTACGTTATGATAGTCCGCACCTGTCTTGTGGGCTCTCAGAATTACAGCTTCATAATAATAAAACTCACTCGATGTAGTAGCTGCCATCTTGAGGTGCCGAGAGTGTTTCAGCTGGTAAAGAAAATGGCCTCCTTTACAGAAGTCCTATGTTTATTGTTTTCCTTTACTACAATATGACACATTTTCCTATCCTGAGTCAGTTACCCCAGTACGCATCTTCAGTCTAATTTCATTAGTCTCTATGTAATGAGACGGGAAGATGAAATCAAAACATGAATTTGATTTGAGAAATGAAACTAATCGTGAAGAAGCTGGATATCAGAATAGCTTTGTAAGTAAGTTTTCAGCTAGTATATCCTTATAGGAGTGGGCCAGGATAGCTCAGTCGGTATAGCGACTAGCTACGAGCTGGACGGTCCGGGGATCGAATCCCGGTGGGGCGAGATTTCTCGCACCCGTCCAGACCGGCCCTAGGGCTCACCCAGCCTCCTATACAATGGGTACCGGGTCTCTTTCCCGGGGGTAAAGCGGCCGGGGCGTGGAGTTGACAACCCACCCTCATCTAGCGCCGAGGTTAAAGAAAGAGTAGAACTATACCTCTACCCTCCCTCTGGGCCTTCGTGGCCTGTTCTAGGGTGACCTTTACCTTTTTATCCTTATAGGAACCGTTCTGAAGATGTCATAACTATATGTTATCAGAAATAAAGACATTAGAACAGAAGACATAATGTTGTGGACCTCTGGAGATGTCTGTGAGGTAGAGAAATATGTGAGGGAAAGTATGTATAGAATGTGTCTAAAATGTGTGCAACACTTGGGCAGCTTTGTGATTAAGATGTGTAATGGAAAAATTAATATACGTTTTACTAGAATAACTATAAAATCCGTAATATCAGTCAAACACAAATGCTTTATTTTAAGCAGAGGTCAGTAAAAAAATACATCAAGACTTCGCGTGAAGTTGGCCGTTTTGCTTAAACGTGTAGCGACTTCTTGCGACTAAGCTTGCTTACAATGAAGTAGTTGTGTTTGATTTTATGGTTTCTATATTGAATTTACAACAACGGGATGTCCTCTGCAGAGATTGTACATAGAGTCGAACTCGGTTATAACGTCATGAAAGGGACTGAATATTTTGTGTCGTTATAAACGAGTGTTGTTATAACCGAGGAGTATAATGTTATGGTTAACAGTGAGGAATTAATTGGTACCACAGAATATCTGTCGCTATAGACGAGGTGTCGTATAAACCGATGTCGTTATAAGCGGGTAAAGATATCCGGTTCTGATATCTTGTGGAAGTATTTTGATCGGAACTGAGATATGTAAATCAATTTTACAAAAACAAATTGCCCTTTTAATCCACCCCGCTTTCCCCTGCCTCTCCACAGGGTCATCACAGACAATAAAACACACAAAACTGAAGTATGTTGGTGATGAATGCGCTGTTCTGGGACAGTAGTAATATTGGAGATCCTTTGTTGGCCGACATACCCGTCCCTTTGTCTTTTCCCCAACCCATAATTTCAATTATTCAACATTTTCATAGTGTTTTATTTATATTACTTGTACTGCCGTTTGTTCAATGTGTATTCCGTGTCTCTTCCCTTCCTCCTCCGTCATTGTTTGCGTGGTGCGTTGAACTCTGTTGGGCTATGCGTCTGTTTTGGTCCCTCCATTGGTACAGTCGCCACAAATCAGGGGTGACAAGTTCGAAACACATACTTATAGTACAGCATATGTGTTCGTTGTGTTAAATGAAATACTTATGTAGTCGCTAAATCAATGTCAACGGAATTGTTTTTTTTTTTTCTATGCGTAATTTCAGGCTTACGCCGCGATGTAAATGAGATCTCCGCTCTTCTGGGGTGTTACGAAGCGTAGAGTGGTAATTCTCATACCGACGTTTCGGGACAACCTATAGGTCCCATCTCTAAGGGACAAGTAGTAAAGCAGTAGAATACTTGACCTTTATTTTTTTAATCTATGTACTTCGGAGGAATAAACTGAGACTGACGTAAGTTGTCGCAGCAGGTGTTCTGTCTATGAGACTGACTGTCTAGGTGTTCTGTCTATGAGACTGACTGTCTAGGTGTTCTGTCTATGAGACTGACTGTCTAGGTGTTCTGTCTATGAGACTGACTGTCTAGGTGTTCTGTCTATGAGACTGACTGTCTAGGTGTTCTGTCTATGAGACTGACTGTCTAGGTGTTCTGTCTATGAGACTGACTGTCTAGGTGTTCTGTCTATGAGACTGACTGTCTAGGTGTTCTGTCTATGAGACTGACTGTCTAGGTGTTCTGTCTATGAGACTGACTGTCTAGGTGTTCTGTCTATGAGACTGACTGTCTAGGTGTTCTGTCTATGAGACTGACTGTCTAGGTGTTCTGTCTATGAGACTGACTGTCTAGGTGTTCTGTCTATGAGACTGACTGTCTAGGTGTTCTGTCTATGAGACTGACTGTCTAGGTGTTCTGTCTATGAGACTGACTGTCTAGGTGTTCTGTCTATGAGACTGACTGTCTAGGTGTTCTGTCTATGAGACTGACTGTCTAGGTGTTTCTGTCTATGAGACTGACTGTCTAGGTGTTCTGTCTATGAACTGACTGTCTAGGTGTTCTGTCTATGAGACTGACTGTCTAGGTGTTCTGTCTATGAGACTGACTGTCTAGGTGTTCTGTCTATGAGACTGACTGTCTAGGTGTTCTGTCTATGAGACTGACTGTCTAGGTGTTCTGTCTATGAGACTGACTGTCTAGGTGTTCTGTCTATGAGACTGACTGTCTAGGTGTTCTGTCTATGAGACTGACTGTCTAGGTGTTCTGTCTATGAGACTGACTGTCTAGGTGTTCTGTCTATGAGACTGACTGTCTAGTGTGTTTGATGACTTTTTCTGTCTATGAGACTGACTGTCTAGGTGTTCTGTCTATGAGACTGACTGTCTAGGTGTTCTGTCTATGAGACTGACTGTCTAGGTGTTCTGTCTATGAGACTGACTGTCTAGGTGTTCTGTCTATGAGACTGACTGTCTAGGTGTTCTGTCTATGAGACTGACTGTCTAGGTGTTCTGTCTATGAGACTGACTGTCTAGGTGTTCTGTCTATGAGACTGACTGTCTAGGTGTTCTGTCTATGAGACTGACTGTCTAGGTGTTCTGTCTATGAGACTGACTGTCTAGGTGTTCTGTCTATGAACTGACTGTCTAGGTGTTCTGTCTATGAACTGACTGTCTAGGTGTTCTGTCTATGAGACTGACTGTCTAGGTGTTCTGTCTATGAGACTGACTGTCTAGGTTTCTGTCTATGAACTGACTGTCTAGGTGTTCTGTCTATGAGACTGACTGTTAGGTGTTCTGTCTATGAACTGACTGTCTAGGTGTTCTGTCTATGAAATGACTGTCTAGGTGTTCTGTCTATGAAACTGACTGTCTAGGTGTTCTGTTATGAACTGATGTCATCTGTCTAAATGACTGTCAGGTCTGTCTATGAAACTTGCGTGTTTCATATTGACTGTTAATGAGCGTCTTAATGACAATGTTACATAATTGTTGTCTTATCATAGTAATTAATTAATTGACTTGCTAATAATACATTCAAGATAACGATTTCACATCTCATCAGATATCGAAATGAATAAAGCACAGCTATGAATTTGGTCCTCATAAAATTTAAAAATTAAGTGTTAAAATTCAAAGCAAGTTACATTCATAAAATCACAGCTGAATTAATTGTAATTGATTTTCACACGAAATTTCCAGTTTTCCGCTCTATACAAAGCACGCATACAAACATCTGTCTCGGTCTATTATGATCTGAAGAGATCTCGTCCTGCTAGAGCAGGGGTCGGGGAACTGTTTTACCTATTACCCCAAAATATATTTATTTACGCCGACGTTACCCCCTTGATTTGAAAGGGAGAAAATCATAGATTATTTAAATTCAAATGTTTATTGAATCTATTTATACGGAGAATATAAGTTTTAAGTTTTTTAAAGTTCATTTAAATTTACAATAATTTAATTCGTAAACGTGGCACTAAGACATGTCCTCAAGATGAAGGCAGTATTTAATTATTTTATTGACCATCGAAAATTAATCGAGCAAGGAGAAAATATATTAATCAAATTATCGAACTAACATACAACTGAAATATGGTTAATAAATGAAAATCTTAGACTTAAAATAGAACTATTAAATAAATTAAATAAAATAACTACTTAAATCGACTTAAACAAAGCAAAAACACATGTGTCAAAAAATAAGGTTAAGGCGGGTAATAGACAACTGACAAATAATATCTGTTTAGCCACTTGACAACGCCTTAGCAACCAAATTGTTTGCAGTTCAACATGGCGTGACGTCTCCTAAACACGTCTATTACATTGGCCAGATGCAGTGTTTGCCAGAAGAAAAATTTCTGTCGTAACAAGGAACGCGCTTTTTATATAATTTTATTTATGTCTATTGAGTCCTCATTACCCCCAAGAATTTCATTTTTACCCCACTTGGGGTAATTTACCCCGGTTCGCCGACCCCTGTGCTAGAGTGTATGACGTGTGTCGTGTCACGTGGTGCGGTACTGTGTGCAGTTTGGAATTTTAATTGTTTTAATCATTTTAATGAAGGTGACACAATTCCTACATAAGCGTGCTGGCCTTGTATTCCTTTGTTCAGATAGTCCTTGATGATGGCACTTCGATGTCGAAACATGTAGAATTTATTCTTACCTCTGAGTATATTTTATTAAGTGAATAAGTTGGTTAATGTATTAATTAAATAATAATAATAATTACTTAATGTCAAAAAGTAGTGCATTTGGGAATGATATATTGTCAATGGCGTGTGGCGAAGTGGCCGAAGCGTGACCCACAGTTAGATGTGATGCTGATAAGAGTATATCGCATCATACAGCACACTAGGATGACGATGAAGGCAGGCCGTTAGTTACTCAGCAGGCCTGATGCATCAAATTAGGGCTCATAATTATTTGAAATTATTACGCAGCCAGTGACAAAGTTACGGATTTGCTCTTGTCGTGTGCCAGTGTCAGGCTGTATCGTGTGTTAAGTACAAAGAGAAATGGAGAGGTAGAGGGGGAGACCTGCCAAATGCGAAGAAGGTGAAATACCCACCTGACTGCCACGTTCCTTTGTCGTCAGAGTTACTCAGGAACACCCTGTATAACATCGACAGGAAGAGTGAACTGGCTCAAGGGATATTGCTTACGGTTTGTAGTCGGGAGGCGTCCTCTCCGACTCTCGACCGCGTCACCTACTATCTTGACGGACGGAATTTGTTCATGATTTTCCTCAGTATCATTAGACAACTATTGATAGCTGCGTTAATTAGGACACAGTGCTTAATTTCTCATTCATTATTGACTTCATACGATCACTCGGCACACTAGCATCCGTAGCCTGTGTGTCTGTGACGGCGTCGTTAAACAAACAACCCTAAAAGTACAAGTTTTTTTCTACAATGGCGCAGCAGCGCTTAGTGGGCCAGGGTCTCAACATTATCGAGGCCTCACGATCACACACTTTTAGACACACCACACTCGGTAGGACCCCTCTGGACGAGTGACCAGCCCGACGCAGAAACCTCTACCTGAAAACACACAACACTCACAACAGACAGACATCCATGCCCCCGGCGGGATTCGAACCCGCAATCCCACCAAGCGAGCGGCCGCAGATCCACGCCTTAGACCGCGCGGCTACTGGTATCTGCAAAACTACAAAAAGAAATACTATTAAACCTGTCAGGCAACTTGTAGATACTGCTGGACTAATGTAGGCTTGTTGGTTCTGGTATTGTACACCCCTGGTGTGATTGAACCCAGCTACATGCTAGCGGAAGACTGAGGCAAGTATTTCGTTGTCATTAATACAACAAATTGAGACAACGAGATTTTCATCAGGTAATTATTTAATTATTAATGACTAATGAAACTGCCGGAGTTTTTATGCGAACTTTACCATTTACCTCCCTCAGTACAGTCCTCAAAATTTCCACACCCCCTCCCCAACTCGTCCCATAAAACGTGCCTTGTTTATAGTATTGTATTGTGCTGTATATCTGTGCAATTTATAGTATTGTATTGTGCTGTATATCTGTGCAATTTATAGTATTGTATTGTGCTGTATATCTGTGCAATTTATAGTATTGTATTGTGCTGTATATCTGTGCAATTTATAGTATTGTATTGTGCTGTATATCTGTGCAATTTATAGTATTGTATTGTGCTGTATATCTGTGCAATTTATAGTATTGTATTGTGCTGTATATCTGTGCAATTTATAGTATTGTATTGTGCTGTATATCTGTGCAATTTATAGTATTGTATTGTGCTGTATATCTGTGCAATTTATAGTATTGTATTGTGCTGTATATCTGTGGAATGTATCGTATTGTGTTGTGCTGTATATCTGTGCAATTTATAGTATTGTATTGTGCTGTATATCTGTGGAATGTATCGTATTGTGTTGTGCTGTATATCTGTGCAATTTATAGTTTGTATTGTGCTGTATATCTGTGCAATTTATAGTATTTTATTGTGCTGTATATCTGTGCAATTTATAGTATTGTATTGTGCTGTATATCTGTGCAATTTATAGTACTGTATTGTGCTGTATATCTGTGCAATTTATATTTGTATTGTGCTGTATATCTGTGCAATTTATAGTATTGTATTGTGCTGTATATCTGTGCAATTTATAGTATTGTATTTTGCTGTATATCTGTGCAATTTATAGTATTGTATTGTGCTGTATATCTGTGCAATTTATATTTGTATTGTGCTGTATATCTGTGCAATTTATAGTATTGTATTGTGCTGTATATCTGTGCAATTTATAGTATTGTATTGTGCTGTATATCTGTGCAATTTATATTTGTATTGTGCTGTATATCTGTGCAATTTATAGTATTGTATTGTGCTGTATATCTGTGCAATTTATAGTATTGTATTGTGCTGTATATCTGTGCAATTTATATTTGTATTGTGCTGTATATCTGTGCAATTTATAGTATTGTATTGTGCTGTATATCTGTGCAATTTATAGTATTGTATTGTGCTGTATATCTGTGCAATTTATATTTGTATTGTGCTGTATATCTGTGCAATTTATAGTATTGTATTGTGCTGTATATCTGTGCAATTTATATTTGTATTGTGCTGTATATCTGTGCAATTTATAGTATTGTATTGTGCTGTATATCTGTGCAATTTATAGTATTGTATTGTGCTGTATATCTGTGCAATTTATAGTATTGTATTGTGCTGTATATCTGTGCAATTTATAGTATTGTATTTTGCTGTATATCTGTGCAATTTATAGTATTGTATTGTGCTGTATATCTGTGCAATTTATATTTGTATTGTGCTGTATATCTGTGCAATTTATAGTATTGTATTGTGCTGTATATCTGTGCAATTTATAGTATTGTATTTTGCTGTATATCTGTGCAATTTATAGTATTGTATTGTGCTGTATATCTGTGCAATTTATAGTATTGTATTGTGCTGTATATCTGTGCAATTTATAGTACTGTATTGTGCTGTATATCTGTGCAATTTATAGTACTGTATTGTGCTGTATATCTGTGCAATTTATAGTATTGTATTGTGCTGTATATCTGTGCAATTTATAATATTGTATTGTGCTGTATATCTGTGCAATTTATAGTTCTGTATTGTGCTGTATATCTGTGCAATTTATAGTTCTGTATTGTGCTGTATATCTGTGCAATTCTTTCCACATTGTTTTGGTTCTCCTTTCTCGTTCGGCAACGTCACACGAGATGTAGTTGTTATGCCCTGTCAGTACTTTACAGTACACCTTATATCTGTTCATGATACAAAACATTTGCTTGAAACGTTTAAATATTTCATAAACAAAGTGGCAACTTGTCTGTGCAGCTTACTTTACGTCACACAACTCCACGTTTTGTCCACACAAATTACAAATGTGGATCATGTCAGTCTGAACATTACCAGTTATCACTTCCTCAACTCTTTGAAGACGGAATTTCGTGTAAGTGATATATAATATTTCATTTCGTACCTGTTCGAGATTAATTTTGCATACAGAAGTAACGGTTCTCTGAAACGTCGGAAAGCAGGTATATACAACCACGTGGCGCAAGAAACCAGAAGACTTGGTTCGTCAACAGTCACTCGGCTGAAACCTCAAATCACATTTTTTTTTTTTTTTGCTTATTGTTAAGAATGGATTTATTTCTGGTTTATTTGATCTTTCTTATTTATTTTCTGGTTCATATATGATTGACTTTCTACGACAGAATAAAACAGTAGAAGTTTTCATAATATTTGGACGTCAGCCTTCATAAATACATAACAGTAGGGTTTGAAAAATAAACGGAAATTGGAATATACTTCCGTGTTAAATGTTGATAGTAAGAATTCCAAGAATATGTCTGTTTTCACAGCACAATTGGTCCGGCAGTCCAAGGGCCTCACGACCCGCGGTCAGCACCGTCATGCGCTGCTATTGTACGTGTCCGTAGAGTTCATGTTGATTTTACTGAAACACTTCCATCGTTTCCAAGATGGAATTATACGAAAGGGGTGTCATGGAGTAGAGTACGATCTCATCTCCGTTCCAAATGATCGCTGACGTACAAAGTGAATTTTGTTTTGTGTTGTAAGTTACACACTACGCTACTGTTTGTAAGTTGTCGTATTTGGGCGGTATTCACTTCTCGTTTTTTTTTAAAGTTTCGCCGATGTCAGTTTGACACGCTTGTGTGACGTAACGCAGGATCTAACTGAAAGGAACTACATAGTTGAACGTAACGTCGTGCCCCTGTACGCTGTGGTGGCATGTGCGGGGATTAGAGGCATAGCTCCACTTATTCTTAACCTCGGCACTAGATGGAGTTGAGTGGTCAGCTTCTTGCTACGACCGCTTTACCCCTGGGAAAGGGACTCCAGTGGCGCATTGATTATAAGGCTGGCTGGTGTGCAGGGTTACGTTGGGCGTTGTGGAGAAAAAATCCATCGTACCTCCCGGGAATCGATTCCGTATCTCCTGCCCACTGCCTGGTTACGATACTGAATGATATCCTAGCTGTCATTTCGAGTAGGCTAATCAAATAATCGTTAATTGCTGTTATTATTTGAAATATATACAGTCGAACCCGGTTATAACGTCATGAAAGGGGCTGAATATTTTGTGTCGTTATAAACGAGTGTCGTTATAACCGAGGAGTGTATTGTTATGGTTAACACTGAGGAATTAATTGGTACCACAGAATATCTGACGCTATAGGCGAGGTGTCGCATAAACCGATGTCGTTATAACCGGGTTCTACTGTATATGTATTCAAAGACTCATCTTTTAATAAAGGACAATTTATAAGATATCCGACCTCTGAGACGATTGTTTGTAAGACATTCTGTAATATGTTTTGGACTTCCGTCGTCTCATATTTAGTCATGAAACTGTCTGAGAACTTGTTCTGGTCAAATCTGTTCGAAGTGCTGTTTCTATTATGCGCCCGGAACTGAAAATTCGATTCGTTCACTCCCTTTCCGTTCGGTTCGGTGAAGTGTGAGATGTTATTTAGGGGTCAGCACGAGTAGATTGGAGGAGCCACCGACACTGCCGCCTGAGTCGACGCTCACAAAGGAGAGCAGAGTTTGCTGTGTTGAGGTTTTTGATATATTCTTAAAGATAGGCTAGGTTGAGGAAAGATGAAGAGTGTGTACTGAATTTTGGTGGAGAAACATCTGCTTGGAACACGTAGCAGGAAATGGAAACAATACGAAGATGAATCTGAACAACAGCTCATCGCTTCATGGTACGTGCCGACGTCGGAAGTTGATATCTGCGTCGAACCTACAGGTTCCGTTACACATTCATTACGTAGTGTCTTGCAACACTTCCATAGCCTCTTCCAGAGCTACTACTTCTCCAGAGAGTGTGATCTGGAATGTAGAATAGTCTAGAACCTAGAATACTTGCCTGTGCTCTTATTTGATTGATGTTTAAACATTTAATAATTACTGACAAGTGGTTAATAGAATCAATGTCAGGTCCATTCAACAGCCAATGCTCCTTTTAACCAGTTACTGTCCACGGATGCGCGAGTTCGATCACGCAGCAATATGCTGTGGATTTGTCTTGGACAAAGCGGAAATAGAACAGGTTTCTGTTTAAGCACCACGATTTTCTGTTGCCAATATCATTAGGGGTTGATAACAGTACAGCAGGACCATTTGAGGCCGCAGTACCAAGTGACTCAGGGTGACCAAAATCGTGTACGTGTTTGCGAGCCATGATGTGTCCTGTCACACACATATATATATATATATATATATATATAATTCGAGTGAAACAGTTTTCTATAGCGATGAGACGAAAGAGACGAATTTTGAACTTGGGATGCGCTACAAGCCTCTTGATATTCGTTGCTTTGCTTTGTTTTGTGTTTCACAGATTTGTCCAGAACAAAATGGCCTACACGAATTTGGGAAACGCTAGAAACCTTTAGTAATCATCGAGACGTTCCCAAATGCTGCTAGGATTGCTGGCAAGCGTTGCAAACCGTTCAGTAGTTATTCCTTTGTTATTGCTTTTGCTTCCCAGCTATTTTTCTTTTAGGAAATTAGAAAGGCTTTCCTTCTGTAGAGTTTAGGTGAGGCCTGTTAAAGCGGTTGCATGTTGATGGCAACAACGGCAGGATTTAGTCTGCATGCGGGCAACATGAACTTCAATGCACAGAATGAATAATGATTGAGTATATAATTATAATTATTATATAATATAATAACTTATAATTATGTGCATAATTGTACTTGTGTGTTTGTCTGCACATCGTGTGCAATTAAAAATATAATTATCGTAATAGGAAACATTTATAAAATATGCAGTTTTACAACCTGGGTTAGGGTGTCGCTAATTTTAGCAAATTCTTACAAAATGAATTAGTAATGCAACTTATGTTTCCATAAGTAAACAGGTCGTAAGCTTTCAAAATTGCTTCGGCCTTCTATCTCGGCTTTGCCAGGAAAGGGACTGAAAGATGTTTTCTCATTTCACGTCTCCGCAGACGACATAACACTGTCACGGACAACATAACACTGTGTGCGGACAACATAACACTTGTGTCGCGGACAACATAACACTTGTGTCACGGACAACATAACACTTGTGTCGCGGACAACATAACACTGTGTGCGGACAACATAACACTTGTGTCGCGGACAACATAACACCGTGTCGCGGAAAATATAACACTGTGTCGCGGACAACATAACACAGTGTGCAGACAACGTAACACTGTGTGCGGACAAAAACACTGTGCGGAGATCACTGTGTGCGGACAACATAACACTTGTGTCGCGGACAACATAACACTTGTGTCGCGGACAATATAACACCGTGTCGCGGACAACATAACACTATGTGCGGACAACATAACACCGTGTCGCGGACAACATAACACTGTGCGGACAACATAACACCGTGTCGCGGACAACATAACACTGTGCGGACAACATAACACTTGTGTCGCGGACAATATAACACCGTGTCGCGGACAACATAACACTATGTGCGGACAACATAACACTGTGCGGACAACATAACACCGTGTCGCGGACAACATAACACTGTGCGGACAACATAACACTTGTGTCGCGGACAATATAACACTGTGTGCAGACAACGTAACACTGTGTGCGGACAACATAACACTGTGCGGACAACATAACACCGTGTCGCGGACAACATAACACTGTGCGGACAACATAACACTTGTGTCGCGGACAACATAACACTGTGCGGACAACATAACACCGTGTCGCGGACAACATAACACTGTGCGGACAACATAACACTTGTGTCGCGGACAATATAACACTGTGTGCAGACAACGTAACACTGTGTGCGGACAAAAACACTGTGCGGAGATCACTGTGTGCGGACAACATAACACTTGTGTCGCGGACAACATAACACTTGTGTCGCGGACAATATAACACCGTGTCGCGGACAACATAACACTATGTGCGGACAACATAACACTGTGCGGACAACATAACACCGTGTCGCGGACAACATAACACTGTGCGGACAACATAACACTGTGCGGACAACATAACACCGTGTCGCGGACAATATAACACTGTGTCGCGGACAACATAACACTGTGTGCAGACAACGTAACACTGTATGCGGACAAAAACACTGTGCGGACAACACTGTGTGCGGACAACATAACACTTGTGTCGCGGACAATATAACACTGTGTGCAGACAACGTAACACTGTGTGCGGACAAAAACACTGTGCGGAGATCACTGTGTGCGGACAACATAACACTTGTGTCGCGGACAACATAACACTTGTGTCGCGGACAATATAACACCGTGTCGCGGACAACATAACACTATGTGCGGACAACATAACACTGTGCGGACAACATAACACCGTGTCGCGGACAACATAACACTGTGCGGACAACATAACACTGTGCGGACAACATAACACCGTGTCGCGGACAATATAACACTGTGTCGCGGACAACATAACACTGTGTGCAGACAACGTAACACTGTATGCGGACAAAAACACTGTGCGGACAACACTGTGTGCGGACAACATAACACCGTGTCGCGGACAACATAACACTGTGTCGTGGGCAAGGCCCGGTTTAGGTGCTGAATATTGTTGGGATGCCTTACGGAGCCCTGAGCATTATTTGCTCTGATTAAATTCTAGATCATGCGTGTAGTTGCGTTAACGCAGGCGGTAGGGTAGCTCTTGTGACTGCATCTGTGGATAGCAGTGCTGTACGGTACCAGATCAAACGCCCATTGTCCGTCTGCGTAACTGCGACAGAGACAGTGCGATGATCGGCTGCGTGTACCATGTCTTGTAAACACAGACACTGACGAATGTATGGTGTTGGCATCCTGGAACATGGGCGTGTTCCAAGTTACGTCAGTGAAACCGAACCTTCATCATCTGTTTGACAACTATGAAGATAGGCGTACGTGGGTTAAGTCGTGGCTGTTCAATATTTCGTTTGTCTGTGTAGGTAAGTTTGCTGAACTAGCGAAGCGGTACGAAATGTTTCGTTGAGTTCTTGAATGGTAAGAGAACAATCGTGTCTGGGCAGAAAGTTACTACCGGGCGGACTTAAGAGTCCTGCGAAGGTGGGGCGTTTAGTGTAATGAACAGGGCCTTTGTTTGATCGCATAGAAAGCTGGCGCCTGCCGCGGCGTCCAGTGATTATCTGCGGTGCTGAGGTCAGCGATAAAAGATCCATTCTGTACGTCTGTAATGCAGATCGATAGCGTAGTTCATTGGTTGGCCGTCTGGGGTTTGTGGTAATGATCAAAGTACCGAACTATACTGTAACGTAGCTTGCGATTGGCCAGTTCAGGGTGTCGTACCTCAATATATGCATGTCACGCGTTTGGTCGTGTTTAACTCGCGTCTTCTAAACGAAATACATATTTGAATACCTGATTTTTTTAACAGGTAGACCTAACCATTTTTATTGGAGTATCAGTTAAGCTGCATGCAAATAGGGAGAAGAATAATGGACTGTACTTCCCCGCTCTAACACTGCGCTCCATAAAGAGCCTAGGGGAACATTTTGATGTAGTGTATGTTACTTTTACTAACCCTGAATTGCCCCTCAGTGTATGGGTTTGTGATATATCGATTTGGTTGGTTTTTAATTTTATTGTTTTACATGTATTTAGCAACTTTTAATCGTCGTTTTTTTTGTGTTTTCTATATCTCCCCGCGCTGTGACAGTGCTGTACGCCAACAAGCATTGGCTGCTACAACGTCCACACTGCGAGAACACTGTTTATTTTATACGTTTAATATCTAGACCCCTGTTTATTTTTATGGGCTTTTGTGGTTTAACTCATTTTATCTCCTGTTTTCGTGACGGCTTGCGTGGTAAGAGTGAAATATGTATGAATTTTTAAGAACATCGATAAATTATGTTTTATGAGCGATAAATCTGAAGATGTGAACGGAACTGTGACATGAAAGACTGAGGCGTGAGTGTTCATGCTGTTTTATCGTCAACGCGGTCATACCGATGACGCCTCATTGGGAACAGGCGTCGGTCTATAAAACGGCGAGTGAGTGTAACGCGTCGGGTATAAAGGGAGTTTGTCTGTCTGTCTGTCGGTAAGCCAACGGTAGAACTGTAACTGGATCTGATATGAGATATGCCCACGTACCTGAACATATACAGCAGCGGTGTGTGTGACCCTAAAGTGGCAAACGGTATGTGACCGCGATGAACTGATACTAGTGCCTTTTGTTGAACACTACATAACAGCATAACACAGCGGTACATGTGTGTGACCGTACTGTGGTAACGGCAATAGTCAGTGATATTTACTGTAAATGAACTGATACTAATGTCTTTTGTTGAACACTACGTAACAGCATAACACAGCGGTACATGTGTGTGACCGTACTGTGGTAACGGCAATAGTCAGTGATATTTACTGTAAATGAACTGATACTAATGTCTTTTGTTGAACACTACATAACAGCATAACACAGCGGTACATGTGTGTGACCGTACTGTGGTAACGGCAATAGTCAGTGATATTTACTGTAAATGAACTGATACTAATGTCTTTTGTTGAACACTACATAACAGCATAACACAGCGGTACATGTGTGTGACCGTACTGTGGTAACGGCAATAGTCAGTGATATTTACTGTAAATGAACTGATACTAATGTCTTTTGTTGAACACTACATAACAGCATAACACAGCGGTACATGTGTGTGACCGTACTGTGGTAACGGTAATAGTCAGTGATATTTACTGTAAATGAACTGATACTAATGTCTTTTGTTGAACACTACATAACAGCATAACACAGCGGTACATGTGTGTGACCGTACTGTGGTAACGGCAACTAGTCAGTGATATTTACTGTAAATGAACTGATACTAATGTCTTTTGTTGAACACTACATAACAGCATAACACAGCGGTACATGTGTGTGACCGTACTGTGGTAACGGCAATAGTCAGTGATATTTACTGTAAATGAACTGATACTATGTCTTTTGTTGAACACTACATAACAGCATAACACAGCGGTACATGTGTGTGACCGTACTGTGGTAACGGCAAAGTCAGTGATATTTACTGTAAATGAACTGATACTAATGCCTTTTGTTGAACACTACATAACAGCATAACACAGCGGTACATGTGTGTGACCGTACTGTGGTAACGGCAACAGTCAGTGATATTTACTGTAAATGAACTGATACTAATGCCTTTTGTTGAACACTACATAACAGCATAACACAGCGGTACATGTGTGTGACCGTACTGTGGTAACGGCAATAGTCAGTGATATTTACTGTAAATGAACTGATACTAATGTCCTTTTGTTGAACACTACATAACAGCATAACACAGCGGTACATGTGTGTGACCGTACTGTGGTAACGGCAATAGTCAGTGATATTTACTGTAAATGAACTGATACTAATGCCTTTTGTTGAACACTACATAACAGCATAACACAGCGGTACATGTGTGTGACCGTACTGTGGTAACGGCAATAGTCAGTGATATTTACTGTAAATGAACTGATACTAATGCCTTTTGTTGAACACTACATAACAGCATAACACAGCGGTACATGTGTGTGACCGTACTGTGGTAACGGCAACAGTCAGTGATATTTACTGTAAATGAACTGATACTATGTCTTTTGTTGAACACTACATAACAGCATAACACAGCGGTACATGTGTGTGACCGTACTGTGGTAACGGCAAAGTCAGTGATATTTACTGTAAATGAACTGATACTAATGCCTTTTGTTGAACACTACATAACAGCATAACACAGCGGTACATGTGTGTGACCGTACTGTGGTAACGGCAATAGTCAGTGATATTTACTGTAAATGAACTGATACTAATGTCTTTTGTTGAACACTACATAACAGCATAACACAGCGGTACATGTGTGTGACCGTACTGTGGTAACGGCAATAGTCAGTGATATTTACTGTAAATGAACTGATACTAATGTCTTTTGTTGAACACTACATAACAGCATAACACAGCGGTACATGTGTGTGACCGTACTGTGGTAACGGCAATAGTCAGTGATATTTACTGTAAATGAACTGATACTAATGCCTTTTGTTGAACACTACATAACAGCATAACACAGCGGTACATGTGTGTGACCGTACTGTGGTAACGGCAATAGTCAGTGATATTTACTGTAAATGAACTGATACTAATGTCTTTTGTTGAACACTACATAACAGCATAACACAGCGGTACATGTGTGTGACCGTACTGTGGTAACGGCAATAGTCAGTGATATTTACTGTAAATGAACTGATACTAATGCTTTTGTTGAACACTACATAACAGCATAACACAGCGGTACATGTGTGTGACCGTACTGTGGTAACGGCAATAGTCAGTGATATTTACTGTAAATGAACTGATACTAATGTCTTTTGTTGAACACTACATAACATTGCCACTTATTGAAAAAATATTAAATTTTTAATGTTACTTGTCAAATCCAATATTTTTTGGGACAATATTAAATACACAAAACATGCAAAAACAAATCTTTATTTAAACAACCCATATATGTGCCGGTTAGATAAATCATTTGCTTGTGAAATACTGAATTTGTAGAACGTCACGTAAAATGATCAGAACAATGATGTCAAAAATTTAGTGACTGAAAAAATAACAAAGTGTGTTCATTAGTTAATTAAAATGTAATTGCTCCATTATGTTTAAAATTAATAAACACAGGTTCCATAATTACATTCTCTCGAACATTCTGTTTGAATTTAGATACAAATTTTGATTTTGTTTTCATAAGTATCGAGTTCTCCATAAAACCCTCTCGCGACCCTAATTCAGACCCCCACGACTCTGATTTGGGTCGCAACCTGAGGTTGGGAACCACTGATATACAGGGTGTGACAGCATGCACTCAATCCCACAAGCAGTGATAAGAAAGATGAAAATAATGTCCAGTTATGCGTGTCGCACGAATATTTGTATCCGTCAAACTTACTTAAACACGAAGAACGGAATATAAATTTTAATTAGGCTTCTTTCAAAGTTGGTAATAGTATACTTAGGCAGCTGAAACAAGTGCCATTCATTGCAGAATGACGGTGCCTGAGGACTGACCCAGACGGAAGTGCCGTGGACGTCACCGGCCAACATAGATTTGGGCGGAATGGCCAAAGGACTGAGCGGGAATGTTGGCCACTGCAATGGCGGGGGGGTTAACAGCTCGTAGGAGATGCGGAGCCGGTCGATGTGTGCGACATATTTCCGCGACTCCAGTATACTGCCAGAAGTAATTATAGATAAACGAAGGAATGTCACCTCTTCGCCGGCAGCATTATTATATGGACTTTGAATGACCAGAGAGACCACTGCAGCCGTTGTGGACTGGTCGTTATATATCGTAGTAAACTGAACATATACAGAGTGTAACAGTGACACGCATTGCCATGTTCAGTGGTAGCAAGACCAGTAGTAGTAGAAAGCTTAATAAAGTTGCTTCTTCTTACGTAATAATGCCTTTTAACAATTTATTGCAGTTGGTTTTGTGGTCAAAAGTGTACGTGCCGGACTGTGCAAGGCGTATGGGTTGGAACGTGTTTAGTTCCGAGTACTGTGTTTGAAAGAAAGATAGACGGAAAGGTAGATTGGAAGATAAGACGAGGAAGAAGATGTAAGCAGTTACTGGGTGACGTTAAGGAAAAGAGAACATACTGGAAATTGAAAGAGGAAGCACTAGGTCGCACCCTGTAGAGAACTCGTTTTGGAAGAGGCTACGGACCTCTCGCAAGTCAGACCATGTGTGACGAGATTATAACCATGTTCTGAACACAGAACAGGCTGGTGGTGCGGCAACGTCCTGTACTTGTCACCATGTATATATACCAACAACTGCACTATAATTGGATACAGTGACAACCTGTGGTAAGCCTCCTACATGTTTCGGCCTTTATCGGCCATCTCCAGGGAAGCATTCAACAAATTACTGGTTATGACACAAATGTGCTCTGTACTCGTGTTCAGGGAGTACCCGGTTTGGATTCAACTGGCTCACCTGCTATTCTGACAGGTTTTTAGTGGTTTGCCTCAGTCCCTTCAGACAGGTAACAATACAGTAATTCAATTACGTCACCGCCATTCCTTTTCTAATACTTTCGAATTTATCACTCAGCAGTGATTGTTCCATCGTTGCTGCCATACAAGGTCAGAACTACAGCTAACGCTGTTAAATTTATCACGTTAAAGAAATACCCCTGCTTCGATTTACACTTTGGTTTTGACAGTTTGTCCGACAGTAGTTAATAACGGACATAACTCGATGCCGTACAACAACGATGTGCAAGCCGAAGAGTTTGACCATATATTTGCCTAACGATTTTTCGATAAACTGTCTTACATCGTGTGACAGTTTGTCCATTCTCTTCGCTGTTCTTCACAGCGTGTTAGTATAAGGCACATTTAGTTTCGAGTAAATAATTGACTGAAATGTTTGCGTGTTTTATCAAATAGGATGTGTCTGTGTCAGATTTGTAGGATAATGTAGGATCTGACTGTGTGTAGTTTGGTAGACCGATAGCGACATTACGGGTATACTCGCAGCCTCCAGCATCAGAGTAGAATGTGGAGGTAGCAACTTCATCTGAAAGATTGGTAGCCGTCTAAGTAAGTAAGTAAGTAAGTAAGTAACTAACTAACTAACTAACTAACTCCATGTAGCACAGTCCTTCTTGAGAAGCTAACAGGTCGTCAGCTAGTCAAGAAATTCCCCGCGTTTTGAGGAACCCGAAGGTTCATTACCGCACTCACAAGAGCCCGCCACCTGTCCCTATCCTGAGTAAGTCGTACCAAAGAATCAGTCCAGGTCCCAGGCTCTTTGTAGTGTTTCGTAACTTGGTAATTTTTTACGGTGAGGAGTTGTTAGCACCTCGCCCAACCCCCAAGCTGGAGGACCACCCCTTGTCGGCTGTCTGCGACTGCATATTCGCAGCTACCCTTCATATTCGGAGGCCGTTCCTCCATCCGCAACCTGAGGACGCGCCATGCCGTGGTGACAAGGACCCACTTATCGTGGAGATTGGTAGCCGTCTACCAAACTAAAAGGCGCTACGTGGAAGAAGACAGTAATCAGGCTACTTCAAGTTGTGTTTGTTAGTGCATGATAAATGCAAAGCATTGAGCAAGTATCAGTGTTTGTTTTGCACTGTATTACGTCTGGTATTTGAAGAAATAGATGGGGCTTGAAACACAAACGAAGGACATCAGCAGACACCTACATGAAAAATTCCAGTCACCGCGTGCCGGATTCCTGGAATGTTGCAGACACGCGATTAAATGTAAAGCCAGTTTGTTCGCGTATGAGAATCAATTTCATGAATAAACAATCGCAGAGACATAGACATAGACATAGACATAGAACCCGTTCCACAAATAAAGGAAATTAGAGTCTCTGGCCAGCAAAGTGGTCGTTCGCCTCCACTGCGACTGCCTGCCGCAGCAGCAGGCAAAGTCCCAGCGGAGCTGACGGAAAATCTCCCGAGAAATCAATTGCACTGCATTGGCTGTTGCCTTGATTCTTCTTCGCACAATCCTCGTTCTTCTCTGCCCACGGTTTCCTATAGGGTGTTTGCAAAATCTCGACGTGTTCCAAGGACACGGTGGATATAACGAAAGTACAGCGCGTGTGTTAAGTTGACCGAGTTTCTCTTGTGAACCAGACGCAGTGATAGGCCATATTAACAATTTGAAGAAATGCGGGGAGATTTGTAAAGCAGAGAGGGAAATTCAAACAGGCAAAAGAGTCTAATCCGAGAAAGGAAACTCGTGTCCGTCGGTGACCTTCTTCTTCTTCTATGGCATTACGGTTCTTTGAGTTTGACCTTAGCCTCCCTTAATCGGGTTTCTGAACAATTAAATGTTTTACAGGAGGGGGTTGTTAGCCCCTTGCCTAACCACCACTCTAGTGGACCGCATTTGTATGAGTTTTCCTTCTCCAGTGTCTGCGAATTTATGTCCCCCGGAGACAGGGTGGCCCAGTTATATCCCCAGGCACTGGGTCCCCATTTTAGTCGCCTCTTACGACACGCATGGGGTACGTTGGGGCTATTCTAATTCCCGGCCACCACACGGGAAGCTGGTGACATTAACTGTGCCTTATGTGACGAATGTACCGCCATATGTCGATAGCGGCGGCCACTTTGTGAGGGGGGGGGGGGACCACGTGAAGGTGAAACTGACGTTAAGGTACGAGCGACTTTATGGCAGTGTGTACGTACTTGTCATGTTTGTGTTACTTGGACTTATATACTTTATGGCAGTGTGTACGTACTTGTCATGTTTGTGTTACTTGCACTTATATACTTTATGGCAGTGTGTACGTACTTGTCATGTTTGTGTTACTTGCACTTATGTACTTTATGGCAGTGTGTACGTACTTGTCATGTTTGTGTTACTTGCACTTATATACTTTATGGCAGTGTGTACGTACTTGTAATGTTTGTGTTACTTGCACTTATGTACTTTATGGCAGTGTGTACGTACTTGTCATGTTTGTGTTACTTGCACTTATATACTTTATGGCAGTGTGTACGTACTTGTAATGTTTGTGTTACTTGCACTTATATACTTTATGGCAGTGTGTACGTACTTGTCATGTTTGTGTTACTTGCACTTATATACTTTATGGCAGTGTGTACGTACTTGTCATGTTTGTGTTACTTGCACTTATATACTTTATGGCAGTGTGTACGTACTTGTCATGTTTGTGTTACTTGCACTTATTACTTTATGGCAGTGTGTACGTACTTGTCATGTTTGTGTTACTTGCACTTATATACTTTATGGCGGGGGGGGGGGGGGGGGGGGGGGGGGGGGGGGGGGGGGGGGGGGGGGGGGGGGGGGGGGGGGGGGGGGGGGGGGGGGGGGGGGGGGGGGGGGGGGGGGGGGGGGGGGGGGGGGGGGGGGGGGGGGGGGGGGGGGGGGGGGGGGGGGGGGGGGGGGGGGGGGGGGGGGGGGGGGGGGGGGGGGGGGGGGGGGGGGGGGGGGGGGGGGAAAAAAAAAAAAAAAAAAAAAAAAAAAAAAAAAAAAAAAAAAAAAAAAAAAAAAAAAAAAAAAAAAAAAAAAAAAAAAAAAAAAAAAAAAAAAAAAAAAAAAAAAAAAAAAAAAAAAAAAAAAAAAAAAAAAAAAAAAAAAAAAAAAAAAAAAAAAAAAAAAAAAAAAAAAAAAAAAAAAAAAAAAAAAAAAAAAAAACTGCAATACAGCAGTGTTACGTACTGATGTTGTCTTGCCTTATTACTTATGCTGTGTAGTACTTGTCATTGTGTTACTGACTTATCTTATGGAGTGTGTACTACTTGTATGTTTGTTATTGATTATAACTATGGCAGTTTACGACTTGTCATTTTGTTACTTCACTTATTATTTATGCAGTGTACGTACTTGTAATGTTGTGTTACTGCATTAACTTTATGATTGACGCTTGTAAGGTGTTACTACTTATATACTTTATGGCAGTGTTACTACTTGTATGTTTGTGTTACTTGCACTTATAATTTATGAGTGTGTACGTACTTATGTTGTGTACTTGCTTATACTTTATGGCATGTTACGATTGTCAGTTGTGTTACTGCACTTATTACTTTGGCTGTGAGACTTGTATTTTGTGTTACTTATTATATATTATGGCAGGTGTACAGAGTGGTTACTTGCAAAATTTATGGAGGTGTCGTACTTGTCTTTTGTGTTACTTGCCTTATCTTATGGGTGTGTCGACTTGTATGTTTGTGTTACTTGCCTATATACTTTATGGCATGTTAGTTTTCTTTTGTGTCTGCATTTATTATGGCGTGGTATACTCAGTTGGTTACTTGCACATTACTTAGGCATGTACGACCAGTTGTGTTACTTGCCTTATTACTTATGGCATTGTGTAGACTTGTATGTTGTGTTACTTGCACTTATATCTTTATGGCAGTGTGTACGTACTTGTCATGTTGTGTTACTTGCACTTATATACTTTATGGCAGTGTGTCGTACTTGTCATGTTTGTGTTACTTGCACTTATTCTTTATGGCAGTGTGTACGTACTTGTCATGTTTGTGTTCTTGCACTTATTACTTTATGGCAGTGTGTACGTACTTGTCATGTTGTGTTACTTGCACTTATTACTTTATGGCAGTGTGTACGTACTTGTAATGTTTGTGTACTTGTACTTATGTTTGTTTATGCATTATACTTTGCATGTGTAGTACTTGTCTTTTTTTATTGCATTTACTTATGGCAGTGTGTTACTTGCATTTTTTATTGCATTTTACTTATGGCAGTGTGTGTACTTGATTTTTTTATGCATTATACTTTATGGTGTGTACGTACTTATGTTTTATGCATTTTACTTTTGCAGTTGTATACTTTATGTTTGGTTACTTGAATTTTTACTTTACTTTTACTTTATGTTTGTGTACTGCATTTTACTTGGCATTTATACTTGTCATGTTGTGTTACTTGCATTTGTACTTTTGCATTTGTGTACTTGTCATGTTTGTGTTACTTGCACTTTTACTTTATGGCAGTGTGTACGTACTTGTATGTTTGTGTTACTTGCACTTTATACTTTATGGCAGTGTGTACGTCTTGTATGTTTGTGTTACTTGCACTTATATACTTTGGCAGTGTACGTCTTGTATGTTTTGTGTTACTTGCACTATTACTTTATGGCAGTGTGTACGTACTTGTTGTTTGTTCTTGCATTATATACTTTATGGCATGTTACGTACTTGTCATGTTTGTGTTACTTGCACTTATATACTTTATGGCAGTGTGTACGTACTTGTAATGTTTGTGTTACTTGCACTTATATACTTTATGGCAGTGTGTACGTACTTGTCATGTTTGTGTTACTTGCACTTATATACTTTATGGCAGTGTGTACGTACTTGTCATGTTTGTGTTACTGCAGTGTTGTATTGTGTTTTGTACTGATTTTTATGGCTGTGTAGTCTGTATGTTTGTGTTATGCTTATTTTATGCAGTTAGTACTTGTTGTGTTACTGCCTTATATTAGGCGTGTTAGTATTGTATTTGTGTATTGTTTTACTTTAGCAGTGTGTAGTTTGTCTGTTTGTGTTTGTTTTGAGTGTAGTATTGTGTTTGTGTTACTGCTTATACTTTGCTGTGTGTATTTTGTTGTCTTGCTTTACTTATGCGTGTGTAGTATGTATGTTTTTTTGCATTATTACTTTGGCGGTGTACGTTGTATGTTTGGTTCTTGCTTATATTTATGCGTGGTCGTATGTATTTGTCTTGCATATCTTTGGCAGTGTGTAGTATGTATGTTGGTTACTGACTTATTTTGCGGTTATATGTATGTTGTGTTACTTGACTAATACTAGTGTGTACTACTTGTTGTTGTGTACTTGACTTATATTTGGTGTGTACGTACTTGTATGTTTTGTTATTGCTTATTATTATGCGTTGTAGACTTGTATGTTTGTGTTACTTGCTATATTGCAGGTTCGTATTTATGTTTGTGTACTTGACTTATACTTATGGCGTGTGTACGTATGTATGTTTGTTTCTGCATTATACTTTTGCGGGATTTTGTGTGTTCTTGCATTATACTTATGGGTGTACTTGAATGTTGTGTATTGACTTCTTTAGCATGTTATGTCTGTTTGTGTATTGCACTTTCTTTATGGCATTCGACTGTATTTTGTTACTTGATTATTACTTTGGCGTGTGTAGTATGTATGTTGTGTTATTGCCTATTATTTATGGCAGTGTGGTACTGTATGTTTGTTATTGCATATATATTTATGGCAGTGTCTATTGTGTTTGGTTTGACTTTATTATGAGTGTGTAGTACTTGTATTTTGTTACTTGCTATTTTGGATGTGTACTTTGTAGTTTGTGTTACTGCATTATTCTTTATGCAGTGGTCTATTTTTTTTATTCACTTTTACTTGGCAGTGTGTACGTATTGTCATTTTGTGTTACTTGCACTTATGTATTATGGCAGTGTGTCGACTTGTCTGTTGTGTTACTTGCACTTATTACTTATGGCAGGTGTACGTACTTGTAATTTGTGTACTTGCACTTATTACTTTGGCAGTGTGACGTACTTGTATGTTGGTTACTTGCACTTATTACTTTATGGCGTGTGTATACTTGTAATGTTTGTGTTACTTGCCTTATCTTATGGCAGTGTTACGTACTTGTATGTTTGTTACTTGACTAGTACTTTTGGAGTGTACGTACTTGTATGTTTGTGTTATTGCATTATGTATTTATGCAGTGTGTAGTACTTTAATGTTTGTGTACTTGCACTATACTTTGCAGTGTTACGTATTGTATGTTTGGTTACTTGCACTATATACTTATGGCAGTGTGTACGTACTTGTATGTTTGTGTTACTTGCATATATTTATCTGTGAGATTGATGTTGTTCTATAAATTTCTGGCTCTCTGTTTTTACTTCACTTATTACTTTATGGCAGTGTGTACGTACTTGTATGTTTTGTTTTGCACTTATTACTTTATGGCAGTGTAGTACTGTAATGTTGTTTTGTTTACTTTGCACTTAGTACTTTATGGAGTGTGACGTACTTTGCTTTTTTACTTGCACTTATTTATTAGGCTATGTTAGTTTACTTGTACATGTATTGTTACTTGCACTTTATACTTTATGGCTTGTGTTTAGACTTGTATTTTGGAGTGTTACTGCACTTAGTATTTTGTGCTGTGTACGTACTTGTAATGTTTGTGTACTGTATTACTTTTGGTGTACTACTTAGTATGAGTTTATTGACATGTCTTTATGGAGTATGTAACGTATTGTAGTTTTGTTATTGCACTTATTACTTATTGGCAGTGTACTGTAAGTTTGTTATGCACTTATTATTTATGCATTGTACTACTGTCTTTTGTGTATGACTTAATACTTTATGTATGTGTTGACTTGTCATTTTTTACTTCACTTATACTTTATGCTGTGTGTACTTGCATTTTTTACTTGCATTGTACGTATGCTGTAGTATTGTGTTTGTACTCATTACTTTTATGGCAGTGTGTACGTACTTGTCATGTTTGTTACTTGCACTTATATACTTTATGGCAGTGTGTACGTACTTGTCATGTTTGTGTTACTTGTACTTATATATTTATGTGATGTCTGTGTGTTACTTGTCTTTGTTTTTGCTGTGTACTTAGCATGTTGTATGTATTTGTGTTACTTGCACTTTATACTTTATGGCTGTGTACGTACTTGTCATGTTTGGTTATTCATCTTATAGCTTTGAGCTTGTAGTATTGTTTGTTTACTTCATTTACTTTATGGCAGTGTGTACGTACTTGTCATGTTTGTGTTACTTGCACTTTATACTTTATGGCAGTGTGTACGTACTTGTCATGTTTTGTTACTGCACTTAATGACTTATGCTTTGTATGTCATGTTGTGTACTCTTTGTATTTTATGTATGTTACGTATGTCATTTTGGTTACTGCACTTATATACTTTTTGCATGTTGTTACTTACTTTATGTATTTTATGGCATTGATGTACTTTATTGGATGTGTGTACTGCACTTGTATTTTGGTATGTGCTACTTATATTGTATACTTGACGTACTTTATTTTGGTGTTACTTGACTATGTATTTGATGCTTGTACTATTTAATGTTTGTGTTACTTGCACTTATGTATTTATGATGTGTTACTGACTTGTAATGTTTTTACTTGCTATGTTACTTTATGCAGTTGTAGTACTTGTAATTCTTTTACTGCTATATATTTATGGCATGTGTCGTACTTGTTGTTTGTTTACTGCTCTTATTACTTGGCAGTGTGTCGTACTTGTCATGTTTGTGTTACTTGCACTATTACTTTATGGCAGTGTGTACGTACTTGTCATGTTTGTGTTACTTGCACTTATATCTTATTGCATGTGTAGTACTTGTATGTTTTGTTACTTGCACTTATGTACTTTATGGCAGTGTGTGGTACTTGTCATGTGTGTTATTGATTATGACTTTATGGCAGTGTGTACGTACTTGTCATGTTTGTGTTACTTGCACTTATGTACTTTATGGCAGTGTGTACGTACTTGTCATGTTTGTGTTACTTGCACTTATTACTTTATGGCAGTGTGTACGTACTTGTAATGTTTGTGTTACTTGCACTTATATACTTTATGGCAGTGTGTACGTACTTGTAATGTTTGTGTTACTTGCACTTATGTACTTTATGGCAGTGTGTACGTACTTGTAATGTTTGTGTTACTTGCACTTATATACTTTATGGCAGTGTGTACGTACTTGTAATGTTTGTGTTACTTGCACTTATGTACTTTATGGCAGTGTGTACGTACTTGTAATGTTTGTGTTACTTGCACTTATGTACTTTATGGCAGTGTGTACGTACTTGTAATGTTTGTGTTACTTGCACTTATGTACTTTATGGCAGTGTGTACGTACTTGTAATGTTTGTGTTACTTGCACTTATATACTTTATGGCAGTGTGTACGTACTTGTAATGTTTGTGTTACTTGCACTTATATACTTTATGGCAGTGTGTACGTACTTGTATGTTGTGTTACTTGCACTTATATACTTTATGGCAGTGTGTACGTACTTGTCATGTTTGTGTTACTTGCACTTATATACTTTATGGCAGTGTGTACGTACTTGTCATGTTTGTGTTACTTGCACTTATGTACTTTATGGCAGTGTGTACGTACTTGTCATGTTTGTGTTACTTGCACTTATGTACTTTATGGCAGTGTGTACGTACTTGTCATGTTTGTGTTACTTGCACTTATGTACTTTATGCAGTGTGTACGTACTTGTCATGTTTGTGTTACTTGCACTTATATACTTTATGGCAGTGTGTACGTTACTTGTAATGTTTGTGTTACTTGCACTTATATACTTTTGGCAGTGTGTACGTACTTGTAATGTTTGTGTTACTTGCACTTATATACTTTATGGCAGTGTGTACGTACTTGTCATGTTTGTGTTACTTGCACTTATGTACTTTATGGCAGTGTGTTACGTACTTGTCATGTTTGTGTTACTTGCACTTATGTACTTTATGGCAGTGTGTACGTACTTGTCATGTTTGTGTTACTTGCACTTATGTACTTTATGGCAGTGTGTACGTACTTGTCATGTTTGTGTTACTTGCACTTATGTACTTTTATGGCAGTGTGTACGTACTTGTCATGTTTGTGTTACTTGCCTTATGTACTTTATGGCAGTGTGTACGTACTTGTCATGTTTGTGTTACTTGCACTTATATACTTTATGGCAGTGTGTACGTACTTGTAATGTTTGTGTTACTTGCACTTATATACTTTATGCAGTGTGTACGTACTTGTCATGTTTGTGTTACTTGCACTTATGTACTTTATGGCAGTGTGTACGTACTTGTCATGTTTGTGTTACTTGCACTTATGTACTTTATGGCAGTGTGTACGTACTTGTAATGTTTGTGTTACTTGCACTTATGTACTTTATGGCAGTGTGTACGTACTTGTAATGTTTGTGTTACTTGCACTTATATACTTTATGGCAGTGTGTACGTACTTGTAATGTTTGTGTTACTTGCACTTATATACTGTATGGCAGTGTGTACGTACTTGTCATGTTTGTGTTACTTGCACTTATGTACCAGCGTGTGTGTGCGTGATTTCAGGCTTCCGCCGCTATGTAGATGAGATCTGCGCTCTTCTGAGATATTACGCAGCGTTGAGCGGTAGTTGTGTACCGACGTTTCGGGACAACCTATCGGTCCCATCTTCAGTGGTCAAGAAGTCCAAGAGTTCTTAACCCTCGAACATGGGACCGATAGGTTTTCCCGAAACTTCGGTACCGAATTGCTGCTCAACTCTGCGTAATATCCCAGACGAGCGCAGATCTCAAGCGTGCACGTGCTGGGCACGTGTGCTAGTAATCAGTTATAAGTGGTATGAGGTTATGTGGAATCGAGCGGTTTTGGAAGATGATTATGAACTAATTTAAGTCTGCTAACTAGTCATAGGCCTAACTAAACACGGAGTGCGGAAAATCACAGTTTATGTCAGTTAGGGCTGTTAGAAGGGGTCACTGTGTGACTTTGTGTTTTGTGCGTGTATGCGTTTTTTGGGTCAGTGAGCGGAAAAGTGTGAATATTATTTGTGTGGAAGTGCACTGAACATTTGATAGATGGACGGGTAGGCGGAAGAATCCTTTGTGTGTGTCCTTCGTAATTTACGTTTCACATCCAAGAGAGAAAAGTGTTTGTGTTTTAGAAAGGCGTGTTCACGTTTCGTTCTGAGATAAAAGATGCATTTTTTTTTAAGTTTCAGTATACAAAAATATTCTTACGCACCGATGTGTGTGTGTTGTGGTTACATCCAATGCATTCTAGTCATCTGATTTCAGTCAGACTAAGCAGTAAGCTGTTTTCTTTAGATACGTCTGAATTTGACAAACAATTCACATTTATTTCCATCCAACAGAACACAAATTTGCGGTAATAAATCTGTTTACCATCCATGTTGAAAACTAATCAATGTGCCAAGAAGAAAGAGAAAAATAGTATAGGGTGATACAAGACATATTGCCCGATTGTGTCACAACTACAGCCTGCTCAAGAGACGCAGGAGACGTCACCAAAAAAATGCACGTGATTCGTTGTTTCATAACTGAAGAAAAAATAAAATGAAAAGGAGTAACAAATAAAGTCGTTTTGTGTTGATGCACTTCGGCGTGGACACAATACTTGTGCGTAAATATCTTCCGTCACGTGGACGTGGGAATGACTGCCTTCCAAAACAAGTACTAGTAGAATCCAGAGACACACCGAAAACAGGATTATAAAATTATGTGAATATGAAAATATTTAGTACAGAAATTTAAAGTTCAGTAGAATGATGGCGCTTATCTCTTCTTACACAAAGTTTAAAGAATATGTACAGGCAATAATAATGATAATAAAGACACTTGTAACTGCGCTACACGCATACTGAGCTTGGGTCATCAGTATGGGAAAGTCGACGAGATATTGGAAGTCACGCAAGCCACAAACAGAGGCACATACACGGGCGCTGTACAGACATGCCTTGTACTTACTGAACATTGCGTTGCAACAAAGGGACTGCATATAAACGAAAATCACACCGACAGCCATAGCCCAGTATACGACGCCTTGATAAAGTACAACGAATGCAGATAGCAGCATCAGTGACTTAGCGTTCGTGGACTGTAGACACTCAAAGAGAGCTTGTCACTCTTGCATGAACCACTGTACACTTAATTATGTATCAACAGGAGTCTGTGAACAGTGAGCAGGTGATTCACACACACAGTAGTGTAAATTCCACATTGCTTTGGTGCATTCATTACCTGAGTTCTAAAACAAAATACAGCAATACCTCGCTCTTTCGACGGGTTAGGAACCAGAGCACTGACGAAAGTCGAAAATCGACGAAAGTCGAAGCATAGCCTTTATTTAGCTTTTATTTACTCATTTATTATACTGTTATCACAAAAAATAACTGTGAACTTATTAAATTAAGTTTAAACCAACCGATGCACACTAAAACCACTCTTTAAGTAGCTTATTAGTGTAATCCACATTTTTATCATACTTTTATAAAAAAAGCTACAAATACTCGTTTTAGTGTTAGGGACAGGCTGACATAAGTTAATATGACGAAAGTATGCAGGCCTTTATTAGCTTTATTTGAAATGTTAACTCTGTGAACTGTTTATAGTATAGTCACAAAAATATATTAGTGATGAATACTCGTAGTTCGGTCATTTTAATCACAAAAATAAATAGTGTTAATGTAATATTGTATTTACCGTGCATTCTAATTAGGTGAAAGTTTTATTTCATACCAACAATGCAGTCACTACACAGCAGCCGTACGATAAAGACACTACGCAGCACAAACAGAACACACAGATGACCGTCATACTGCAACTTAAAACACACACGCCAGAAAACGCAAGACCATTACTGCCAATAATTTCTAGTTACATTAAGCTATGTAACATGCCTGATAATTTTATATTATTTTAATAATAATTTTAATAATAATCTTATTATTATACAATTCTGTATGCACTGGACACCATTGACTACTACATGTGTATCATATTTACATAATACGGATGTTACGACGTGTTGTATAAATATTTGGTCTATGCTAGAAACCTCTAAGACCCCTGATGACGGCGGTTTGAGACGCCGAAATACGTATCGGGGAAAGTTACGAATAAACTATTGACACTGTATGTTTATGTGCATTTGTTGGTATGAAATAAAACTTTCGCTTAGTTTTAATGTGTTTAATCACGGATATAAGAGAGTCAATGCGGAAAATTTAAAAAAACAGCGCACACCGAACGACCTCTATTCAAAGACTGAACGACGAAAGAAACAAGATGGCGTGCGGTGGTGACGAAATGCGACGAAATTTGGAAACGTGGTTATAATTGAAAACCGACGAAAGAGCGAAGCGACGAAACTCGAAGCGGCGAAAGTCGAGGTATTGCTGTACAAGCTGTATATTTCAAACTGTCTTCAAATGGAAAGTGGGCAGTCAGGATGTCGGCCATCCTATCACCATTCACGTGATCTGACCATAACACGCCAGTTTATACCAATCTCGAGCTTCCAGTTAATTTTTCGGCGCGTTCGCAAAGCCGCGAAAAGTGACTGTTAGCTTCGTTATGTCTGTATGTCTGTCTGTATGCGCATGGAACAACTCGCCTCCCACTGAATAGATTTTCATGAAATTTCGTATTTGTGTATTTTTCGCATTTTATATTCAATGGTGGTTTCTGAAAATCGTGCCGTTTATGAGATAATGTGGAAAAATATGGTACAGACAGACAGGCTACAGATGACAATATAATAGGCGCATGCGCTTTGCGTGCTGGATAACTAAGGCTACAGACACACACTCAGAGTATGTAATACTTATGCTTTTCCAACGCAACAATGGTTACGCGAACGCGCCTCAATGTTACGTTTATGCGTACATTGCGTGTATTATATGAATTGAACAATACCGACAGATGCACTAATTTTGTAGTATATACACTACACAAACGCCCTACGTACGTTTCGGTCACAAGTGACCATCTTCAGGGGCTCAATAACACTGAGATTTACTTCACTACACTTCACTTGTTCTATCCCACTGCACTGTTAACTTGTACTGTTTTTTCATATACATTGGGGTAGGTATTGGTGTCTTCCGTTTTTACTGGTAGCTGTGATGAGTTTGGTGTGTTGACTTGGTCACGGTCTATTTTATACACCGTTTTGCCAAGTCAACTCTGCACAGAAACCTTCGAAAACGGAAGATAACCAATGTCGACACCAAGTGAAACAAGATAATACAATAAAAGTTAACATTAATTTGAGAACTATGTAAAGTCAACACTAATATATAGCGACGCAAATGGTGTATAAAATAGACCGTGACCAAGTCAACACACCAAACTCATCACAGCTACCAGTAAAAACGGAAGACACCAATACCTACACCAAATGGATATGAAAAAGACGGTACAAGTTAACAGTGCAGTGGGATGAACAAGTGAAGTGTAGTGAAGTAAATCTCAGTGTTATTGAGCACCTGAAGATGGTCACTTGTGACCGAAACGTACGTAGGGCGTTTGTGTAGTGTATATACTACAAAATTAGTGCATTTGTCGGTATTGTTCAATAATATAATACACGCAATGCACGGTGAACAAAAAATCAAGTTAATTGCGTGTATTGTTTTTCAACACACACGCATATGTATTTTCGAGAGGGAAGTGCAGTGTCAATTAAAGGTTCTGCAAACGACATAACTTGTTCAAGGCATCTTCAATAAATCGTATTATTAAATGGCGAATGTTATTATAATTGTTGAATAACGAATGGCAATGGTGTGAAATGAAGTGGCCGTGTCTTAATATAATTATCTGGGCGAGCTGAGAAAAACCACAGAGAATGTGTCGGTATTGTCGGTCTCCAGGCCGATGTCAGAACACCCCAGAACGGTGAAGGATTTGCACTAAATGAACAGCGACTGACGAAATGCTTCTTTGTAAGATAAAAATGTGACAACAGTAACAGCGTAAATATGCTTCTCTTTAAATTCTATATAATATTTATGCATTTTTTTTTACCTTTGTAATTTTATTGCCGCTACCTTTATATTTCTATAATCTCACTAACCGCCACTGGAAAATAAAAATGTTTTTCCGTTGACAAGAGATTTCCTATTTTAAAAATGTTGAACACAGTAAGCCTCTGGCTGAATGCAAATGATTACGAAACACTACTCCATTTTCATGAGCTTTACCTCCCTCTAATACAGCGGGCGAGTGGACTGACACACACAAAGCGTTTGCAAACAAAATGTCAAAAGCATGAATATAGTTGGCCACATTACAAACGCACAGGATGAAGTGTGCGCCGTTTTGACCTTTACATCTTACTTTCTTCATGTGTGTTTTATAATTCTTGCGTCCCGGAGACCTAACGGGGCTACAGTATCGGAGAGCTGGGTGCGGCTACTGAGGTCACGCTCCCTTTGCTCCTCTGACGGCTTTTGGCAATCTCTGGTATGGCTGCTTAGCTTCTGGACTTGCTCGCCGTACACTCGACAGCTCAACAGTTCACATCTTTTAGAGTAGGAGGACATTATTTTGACCTACAAGAATTTCGCGAACCCCACGTATTAATAGTTGTATATTTATACACTCCATTAATTCAGAAAGTCCATAACGATAGGAAAGTATTGCAGCTGCAGAAACGCTGTACGTGAATTTACTTTTTCATCACAACAAAAACGGCAACAACAAAAAGAGCAGCAGCAGCAACAACAAAAACAGCAACAACAAAAAGAGCAGCAGCAGCAACAAAAGCAGCTGCACCAGCAGCAACAGAAACTGCAACAACAAAAAGAGCAGCAGCAGAACAACAAAAACAGCAACAACAAAAAGAGCAGCAGCAGCAACAAAAGCAGCTGCACCAGCAGCAACAGAAACTGCAACAACAAAAAGAGCAGCAGCACCAGCAGCAACAAAACAGCAACAACAGAAAGAGCAGCAGCAGCAACAAAAGCAGCAGCACCAGCAACAACAAAAACAGCAACAACAGAAAGAGCAGCGGCAGCAACAAAAGCAGCAGCACCAGCAACAACAAAAACAGCAACAACAAAAAGAGCAGCAGCAGCAACAAAAGCAGCAGCACCAGCAACAACAAAAACAGCAACAACAGAAAGAGCAGCGGCAGCAACAAAAGCAGCAGCACCAGCAACAACAAAAACAGCAACAACAAAAAGAGCAGCAGCAGCAACAAAAGCAGCAGCACCAGCAACAACAAAAACAGCAACAACAGAAAGAGCAGCAGCAGCAACAAAAGCAGCAGCACCAGCAACAACAAAAACAGCAACAACAGAAAGAGCAGCGGCAGCAACAAAAGCAGCAGCACCAGCAACAACAAAAACAGCAACAACAAAAAGAGCAGCAGCAGCAACAAAAGCAGCAGCACCAGCAACAACAAAAACAGCAACAACAGAAAGAGCAGCGGCAGCAACAAAAGCAGCAGCACCAGCAACAACAAAAACAGCAACAACAAAAAGAGCAGCAGCAGCAACAAAAGCAGCAGCACCAGCAACAACAAAAACAGCAACAACAAAAAGAGCAGCAGCAGCAACAAAAGCAGCAGCACCAGCAACAACAAAAACAGCAACAACAGAAAGAGCAGCGGCAGCAACAAAAGCAGCAGCACCAGCAACAACAAAAACAGCAACAACAAAAAGAGCAGCAGCAGCAACAAAAGCAGCAGCACCAGCAACAACAAAAACAGCAACAACAGAAAGAGCAGCGGCAGCAACAAAAGCAGCAGCACCAGCAACAACAAAAACAGCAACAACAAAAAGAGCAGCAGCAGCAACAAAAGCAGCAGCACCAGCAACAACAAAAACAGCAACAACAGAAGGAGCAGCAGCAGCACCAGCAACAACAAAAACAGCAACAACAGAAAGAGCAGCACAGCAACAACAAAAACAGCAACAACAGAAAGAGCAGCAGCAGCAACAAAAGCAGCAGCACCAGCAACAACAAAAACAGCAACAACAAAAAGAGCAGCAGCAGCAACAAAAGCAGCAGCACCAGCAACAACAAAAACAGCAACAACAAAAAGAGCAGCAGCAGCAACAAAAGCAGCAGCACCAGCAACAACAAAAACAGCAACAACAGAAAGAGCAGCAGCAGCAACAGCAACGAAACTGCAACAACAGAAAGAACAGCAGCAGCAACAACAAGAACAACAGTAATAGTAACAAATAATAACAGAAGAAACAGAGTGTTGGCTGGACGAACAGAGCGTGCTGCTGTTGTGTTAAATTCCAGGGGGCACGTAATAACCTCACGGCCCTACTGGGGTCCTCGGGGAACTACTGCAACAGATGATGTGCGAAGTACAGGAGGTGAGGTCTAAAGGACATCGGTTGGTGTAAATCAAGTGTACAGCGTAACGAGTTCGTGTCATATTGCTGCTGAGACTGCAGGGAGCTTTGACTAAGAGAATACACTTTTGTTAATCTACTGAGTGATTATATTGCAAAAGTAGCTTAATAACGGGAACAAATTTGATTCGAAAGACTGCAAATCGATAGAAGAATGTTACGTACTGCAAACGTGCTCACCTAACTCACGAACCAAGTAACTAAGTCGATGGCTGTCTAAGAAACTAACAGCCTGGGCAACTGCCTAAAGTGCCTCACTAGCTCAACTGATGAAGTAACTTCTCGTAATCAGTTTATTAACGAAGAAGAAGAAGTTAGTAAACAACCCTGTTTCATTGTTGTCTTGTTGACTTCAAATAGGCACAGCTAACGCAGCACCAGACTGTACGGTGTCTCATCTCAGAAGTATTCGTGAAGAATAAATATACAGTACTTCTATTTTATTTCATGGCGCAACAGCCCCTAGTGGGCCACGGCTTCCTCATTATCGAGGCTTCACGATCACACTCAGACACACCACACTCGGTAGGACTCCTCTGGACGAGTGATCAGCTCGTCGCAGAGACCTCTACCTGACAACACACAACACTCACAAGAGACAGACATCCATGACCCCGGTGGAATTCGAACCCGCAATCCCAGCAAGCTAACGGCCTTGGACCGCTTGGCCACTGGTATCGGCAGTATTTCAGTTGCCCGGCACAAAATTTAAAGGACGTCAGATGGAATTACTTGTGAAGTGTTTGAATCCAGCTCTGTATGACCTCTTTGACCCTAATTTTAAAATAAAGCTCGCATAAACTTTTAGGCCTAGATAGATTCTACCTCTTAGGACTGTTGATGTAATTTTCTTATATCCACGCTTCACTGATCCACTTTTAAGTGCACTGAAATTTGTAGTCTCTCGTTTTTAATGGTCCATAAAAGGGACTTCCAATAACACTAACAAGGGAACTTAAATAAAAGTGAGGCGTCGTCCTCCGTTCTCCTTCTTACACCTCCCCCTGCGTAAGCGAGTCAACGTGTAACTTCCGTACTTAACGGAACAGTCAGCCCTTTAAATTTTAAAGTAGCTTATTTGGGAGACATCAGTTTTATAGAGGAACACTGACTGATTTGCAGACTATAGGTTTGGATAGTACAGACGGCATTTAAAATCTCTGCTCTGAAAGGTGTCCATATAAATTGAAAAGGAAAATGTAAACTGTAAATTGGCGCATTTTGTGTTTGTGTGTACACTGATTTGGAATTTGTTCTACGGAAAACAGTGGGAGGATCTTACAGCACATCTAGCAGCGATTAGAAAGACGGCTGCTCTTACGTTCTTACTGGTTTTAGTATGTTTCCGTAAGATAAAGAGTTTTCCACTTTTCTAGTGTTATTTTGACTTAAAGGGGCACGCGGTGGCGCAGTTGTTGAGGCACTGCGCTACAAACCGGAAGGTCGCGGGTTCGATTCCCGATGGTGTCACTGGAATTTTTCACTGACATAATCGTTTCGGTCGCACTATGGCCCTGGGGTCGACTCAGCCTCTAACAGAAATGAGTAGCAGGAATATTTCCTGGGGGGTAAAGGCGGCCGGTGCGTAGGGCTGACAACCTTACCACCTTCTTGTGCCGATTGTCTAAAAACCTGGGAGCCTCGACCTTCTGGAGCCCTAAGGGCCTGTCAAGGCCAGTAATGGGACTGCTTTACCTTATTTGTATTTCGACTTAAAAACTTTGACGACAGATAACTCATAAGACAGCAATCTGTACACACATCGCTGTGACAACTACACACGCATTATTTATGGTTTGCAGTAGGTTAACGGGTGAAGTTGTCGCTGTCCAAATCATTAAAGCATTAGGGGGGAGTGTAGGTTATGCTCCACTCGCCTTGATACTAGATGGAGGAGAGTGAAATGGTAAAGCAATCCCACTACAGGCCTGGACAGACCTTGAGGGCTCCAGGAGGTTGAGGCTCCCAGATTTCAAGACAGTCGGCACATGAAGGTGGTAAGGTTGTCAGTTGTAAGCATCAGCCGCCTTTACCCCCCAGGAAATATTCCTCGTACTCATTTGAATTACAGGCTGAGTCGACCTCAGGGCCATAGTGCAGACGAAGGATTATGTCAATGAAAAATTAAAGTGACACAATCGGGAATCGAACCCTCGACCTTCCGGCTTGTAGTGCAGTGCCTCAATGGCGGAGATTAGTCAACTCAGTAATTTGGCATCGTTATCCTAGCACCTTGTTTGGATGCTAAATAAGCTTCGGGGCGGTGTTACCCTTGAGAAGCTCATAGTTGCTGAGCGTGCCAAGAATTCACCTCAGTTTATGGAACTTTAAGGTTCATTATCGCGTTCAGAACAGCTCGCCCGGTTTAATTTGTAGCTTGTAACAAACCCTAAATTCATTCATAATACTAAATAGTTATGCATAGTAGCGGAACATTATAACTGTGTTGTGTACACTCAGTGACAAGTTTAAGTCTCCAGTTCAAGAAGCAGCTTAATCAAGGGTGACCAAACTGATACGGAAAAATATTCGGAATATATATATATATATATATATAGCCGATCCCAGTGGCCGTGAGTCTAAGGCGTGGGTCTTCGGCCGCTCGCTTACTAGGATCGTGGGTTCGAATCCCACCTAGGGCATGGATGTCTGTCTCTTGTGGTGTTGTGTGTTGTCAGGTAGAGGTCTCTGCGACGAGCTGATCACTCGTCCAGAGGAGTCCTACCGAGTGTGGTGTGTCTGAGTGTGATCGTGAAGCCTCGACGAAACGAGGAGGCCCAGGCCCATTTAAGGCTGTCGAGCCATAAAAAAATATATATATACTAACCGATAACCAAATACCCCCCATTTAAGCAAAAAAGGAAGTTTGATAATTTACGTACAAAATTACCTGGTGATAGCACCTAGTATGTACTAGATCACCCTAGCCCTTGTAGTAACCCTAGGATAAAGAACAACGCCATAAATCACGTTACCGCGCCTGTAAGCTATTCCCAACAGCAGTAGGTCTATTGCAGTAAATAGTGTCTACGGCAGACGAGTGACATGTGAGTGCAGACCGTTCGGCTTACACACAAACCGTCCAAAGAACGTATTTAATTAATAGTGTAACTCTCACGCAGTAATGTTCCTAACTTGCACAGTTATTTGTGTAGCGGCTGAAGACTTGTTACAAAACCGACTTAACTATTTGGGCACTACAAACCGGTCTGATTCTCCCTGCCGCGCCAGGTAGAAAAACACGGGACAGACGAGTTGTATGTTAAATCAGTTTTGCCTGAGGATGGGGACGGAGCTAGTCCCCGAAACGTTGTATTCAAACGAATTGACGCGGCTGTGCGCCCGAGAAAACTATATTGAATCATGTCGCCGCGAAAGTTTTAAAACTTATAACGATGTCTGCTGTTCACAGAAATCCCATTGCTTCTGCATGCTTGTAGTAAGCATGTACACGTGACGGAACATGATTATACATAACATTGCAACGATATTGATAGTGATTTGATATGTTTTTATTTATGTTCACGACATAGTTTATGTGTTTTTATCTTCGAAATTAATTGCCTAATCCGCCTTCACTGATGATATGACAGCTGATACATGGGTTCGAGCCTGGGTCTATGAATACGAGGTTTTGGTAGTGTATTTAAATGGACAGAATTACTGACAGGTACCGTGTTACGGTTTGTAACGAGGCGGCTTTTTTGTGTGTGTTTAAAGCTGCTGTGAGGATTGGTATGCTTTGATTAGCGTGAGCTCTTATAAACCTGTGTTTTATCTCTGTTATACTCTGTTTAAATAGGAAAAATGTTTAGTATGTAGGCAAACATTGTTCTGAGTCTTCAGCGGTATGCATCAATTTAAAACGATTTTAAATTGAGGTCGGTATACGTTTGTTTAATTTAATTTTATAATAATAATAATAATAATTCTTGGCTCAACAGCCCTGTATGGGCCTCTTCTTGCCTCCTCTTGTCTCCTCTTGTCGAGGTTACTAAGTCATGCGCATTCATGGCAGCTGGTGACCGGCCAGCTAGCCGCGCTTAGTGTTCTATCGATCCTGATGTGCACGCCAGAGCCATCTGGCAGGCAGTCAGGAGACTTGGATGAGAAATGGAGGCAATTTGGCTTACGCAACATTTTTATTCATGCCCGTAAGGTTCTTTTACATGCCGTAAATCTACGACATGGGACCGACGGCTTTACTCCGAAGGAAGTGGTGCTTAAAAATCCATCGACCTCGGTCGGGATCGAACCCGCGAACCTTGGGTCCAGTGGCGAGCACGCTAACCACTAGTCCACCGAGGTCGACATTTAATTTTATAAACTCTCTTAATTGAAGTGGTAGCTGAAAGAACTTACCGCAGTTCCAGAACGGTTGTTGTAAATATAATGGTTATATTCGATTGTGTGTCACTTGTCCTGTTGTAATGAGTGAGTGAGGGATACAGACTGGAGGTGTCTGAGAACAGGGCGTTGATCTTATTTGGCTCTAAGGACAAACGCACTCCAGGGAAACTGGAAACCATAAGGCAAACGGAACTCCCAAGAACTTCTGTTAGACGGAGTTGAAGACGAGGAACTAAATCGAGAAGCGCAAACCGAGGAAATTGCAACGTAATCGTAACGCTCGACTGCCAGGCTTCTCAGAGTTGCTTTGCACAGTGCTTGTCTGGTTTCCTGCATATCGACGCCTCGGTGTGATTTGTTGGCGTCGTTGAAATGGCATGAAAAGTCGATGAATTTGTTTGTAATATTACGGTGATTCGTCTGCACTGTGTCTACAATATAACGAGAAGTATGGGGTGTTTGGAGGCCTAATGAGGGCCTCTAAACACAGTAAGGTAGAGACGTGCCTAAGGCTATGTAGAAGATATCACGTGAAGTGAATCTTACAAGTACAAAAATTAAATAAATACTTACCCAAACACAAATTCTGTTATGTAGAACTACGTGTTTCGACCTATTTCAGGTCATCCTCAGTTTCACAATTTGTTCTTAAAACATATTGAGGAAAAAATATGGTTCTTCCTCAGTTTGTTTTAAAAACCAAGAAATGTAATCCTTCCTCTGTTTTAAAAACCTATTGTGAACCTGAGGATGACCTGAAATAGGTCGAAACATGTAGTTCTAAATAATATTCAATATCTAAATAGATATTGATTTAATTTTATACTATTAATAACACAAGGGATGACGTTCGTTACAATTGTTCATTACCTTGCTTACCAGGGTAATCCACTAAGCCTGTGCAGAGTCAGGCTTTCGTGAAAGTGGTAATGAATCTTCGGTTTCCGTAAGAGGCGGAACATTTCTTAGCCATTAAGGGACTTAATAAGGACTCTGCTGCATTGAGCGTAAATTTACAGAGGGTCGGTACCGATACCACGACCTTCACTGTGCATTTTCTTACTCTGAGGTTGGCTTCACTGTGCAATGATAGCGTGTTGGGAATCCCCTTAATATACGACCCGCGGTGAATGTGGCTGAGTGTATGGACTCGGGGCATCGCGCCCGTGAGTCCACGCCAAGCGTTATAAACGCTGATTAAGAAGCATTATTTTTGTAATAGCAGTAAGTCGCAAAGCAGGATAAACTGCGACTTAACGTATGTAATTCTGTTTTGCAGGTAAGCTGTGTGCGAGAGATACAAGTGAGATGCCGTGGGCTTCTGGATGTGTAAGTAGGAATTGGCGTTTCTTTGTACGAACATAGTGGAGCCTTCGTAAAGTAAACTTTGCTATAACCAATATCACTACGTGTAATTCTAATGCTCATGTTGGCAGTAAAGTAATTTTATAATGTGTAATATAACAATGTTAGTAACAGTAGTTTATTTGAGTTCATCTCATTTCAGTTCCGTATTAGTAATTTGCGGGCCCAACAGATATTAGGCCAATTACAGAGACATCTCTGGAACATAGAAAAATACATCAGATAACTTGCCACATACAAAAGATAAAAACAGTGTAACACATCACATAACAAATGAGGTAATAACATTAGCCTTAGTAAATTAATAGATAATTAAGTTAATATGTAATTTCCGAACACAGTGACGCCTGCTGCAAATAACATCAGCACCTGATGGGCATGTAGCAGGGCTCGTAACTGATGATAGTAAGTGTGACGATGATAAGAAGAATTATGTGTCTTGTTTATGGACGTGCTGACTGGACAGCTTAATTGGCAGTTACAAAATCAGCATTAATGCAGAAATGTTGCATACATGCTTACATACATACATACATACACACACATACAAGCATACATAAATGCACAAACAAAAAGAAACGAAAAGCAAAGAAGTATGTATTTATGTGTTGTCCCTGTTCACTCCCTGAAGACATACAGGGAGAGTATAGGTATGGCTCCATTTATTCTTAACCTCGGCACTAGATGGAGGTTAGTGATTAACGTCACGCCCAGGCCGCCTTACCCCCAGGAAAGGACCCCTATGTCCACTGAATAGGAGGCTGGGTGGGCCCCAGAGCGGGTCTGAAAGTTTTTGAGAAGACACAAATATCTTGCCTCTGCCGGAATTGAACACGGAATTGTCCATCCCGCAGTAGAGTCACTGTACTGAATGAGGTGTCACGAATGCACAGATCTGAGTTGAAGTGAATAGTAACAATGAAAATAATAACAACGAGGTACTAAATGTGGCATAATGACATTACGAAACTCGTAATCAGGAGGTACAAAATGATTGGTACGAGGCAGATAGGATCACTTGACGGCGTGCACTGTAGAGGAACAGAGCTCAGTGGGACACGAGTGAGAGTAGAAATATAAGGAAGAGATGGTGAAAGGGGGTGTGTTGGGTACGTGCGGAGAAGGGGAGAGAGAGAGGGAGATGAGGAAGAGGGACGTAGCAACAGGAAACACAATAAGGAAACACAAAAAGAGCGAGGTTAATTCCTTTTGAAGCTGCTGTGTTGCGCAGACTGTATGTCCCGTGCGTAGACACACAGACACAGGGCTGCCAGATGACTGACTTGTGAGGCAGGCAGTCACATGGCCGGTCGTTCGGGCACAACGAGCTCTTGTGGACGAATCTGCAATTACAAGCGAAAGTATAACGCGAAGTGAGTTGCAGATTCCGCTTTGGTTTATACGTACGGTGAGCTGTGCAGCTGGTCGTCAGACACGTTTGTCTAACTGAACGTGCCCGGGGGGGGGGGGGGGGTACTGATATGATATCCTGGACGGGGGAGTTCTCCGTGTTAATTCACAAAACTTTTGTCTCGTGATTTTGTGATGATGTGGGCTGTTTTGAAGACGGTGATGAACATTTGGGTTCTAGATCTGATATCTTCTGGGATATTACGCGCCGTCGTGTGGTAATTGTTTACCGACGTTTCGGGACGTGTCGGTCCCATCTTCACGGGTCAAGAGTCCGAGTAGGAAAGCTTACCACACGACGCCGCGTAACATCCCAGAAGAGCGCAGATCTCATCAACATCGCGGCGGAAGCCTGAAATCGGGGTTTGGGTTCTATCCGTATACACGGTAACTTTGCTGGCGACCCGTGCGATTGTTAACTTCTCACGAAGGATTCTGTCTGAGAGATTTAGTTTAAGTCACGCTTATTCAGGAGGTATCTGGTTCGAGTGTTTACCGGGGCAACAAGTAACTTGGCTGGCGTTTTATCGTGGTTTTCCTTATTCTTGCGACGCAGAATCCACATTAGTCCTTCTAATTAGACCAAGCACAACTTCCTGCTCATACAGTGCCGCCATAAATATTTCTGAAACACAAAATTGTTACATAAACCGTAAGTGAGGAACAAGTCATAAGGGCTTTGATTCATGGGGTTTATTTGTGTGTGTGTGTGTGTGTGTGTGTGTGTGTGTGTACGCTTCAGTGAGTGTATCGTCACTATTTCTGTGCCACTAACATCTCAATATCCGTTCGCCTGCAAATCTTACGACGTTAGTCCGTTACGTTCCCCCCTGGTCCTCATGCAGTTACCGGTCGGTTACTGTAGACTGACGATCTGTTTAGCTTCGAGTGAGCGAAGTTGGCAGTACTGCGAATACTATTCCGTGTGCTGTCTGTAGTACTCCGTGGTGAGGTAGCAACAACTTTAGGGCATACCTGGAGATTGATTGGGCGAAGCTGTTGTTTTTGTTTCCATTGACTAGTGGGAAGGAGTCAAAATCAGAACTGCGAAAGACTGTTATTCGACTGCTAGGCAGAAAGCTGCAGTGACTTGCGTACAGAATGTTTTTTGTACAGTGTTGCTACGTCGATGCGAGCGTTGGGGAGCGAAACTGGGATGTGAAAAATTGTCATTTGCCTCAGACGGAGAGGAAAGGACGTAATGTTTACACTCAGTACGTAATGTCTACACTCAGGACGTAATGTCTACACTCAGGACGTGTAATGAACTTTAAATATCGCTGGTTACTACTAACCACCTGTTTTAAAGAAAACAAGAGAGGCAATGTACGTATAAACGTAACATTCAGGCGCGTTCGCGTAACCATTGTTGCTGTCGAAAAGTAACAAGTATTATATATTCTGATATTGTCATCTGTGACCTGTCTGGCTGTACCATATTTTTCCACATTATCTCATAAACGGCACGATTTTTGGGAAAAAGTTATTGAACGTAAAATGTGTGTTTTGATTTTCTCTACAACTTTTGTCTGAAACATTTCTCATTGTAAGAAGAATTCAGCGAGATATTATCATAAATATACATAGGTCTTCATGTAAAGTACCCGTTATTCTTGTCAGATTTAATGAAAGTTGAATTTTCTCGACAGACTTTCGAAAAAGACTTAAGTATCAAATTTCATTAAAATCCGTCCGGTGGGAGCCGAGTTTTTCCATGCGGACAGACAGACAGACATATCGAAGCTAATAGTCGCTTTGCGCAATTTTGCGGAAAGCGACTAAAAATTTCTTACGTTTTGCCCACAGCGTGTTCTGTACCTTATGTGATTCTTGCAGTAGGCAGCGATTATTTCGCTGAACGTAATGTCTGCAATGGAGACGGACTGCCTTCTCTGTGAGGCATAGATACAATGTTGTTTTCATAAACATTGATTGCGGGATTTAGTCAGATATTAAACACATCTCATTGCTTTCAGTGTGGAACAGGCTACAAAATGCGAACGAATTTAGAGGCGCAGCTCTACGTGTTTGTGACGTGTTGTTGTTCATTGGCCTTTGTTCCTTTTATCGTGGAAAGAATTTCTGCAATTGATAGCTGCTTGTCCTATCGAATCATGGATATGGAATGCCCCCCCCCCCCCCCTGCGAGCGCAGTTAACAGTAACGTGCGAGAAGTAGGCATGTCAGTTAAATCGATATTCGATGTTCAATAATGTTGATATCGATACGGTTCATTGGAGCGTAGCCTCGTTGGACGTCTTGTGACTTGTAACTTATAGGTTATTTGACTGTTTATTTAACACTTGGGAAGCTATTTTCGTGCGAAATATTATTCTGTGAACTAGCGCTGTTCGGAGTGTTCGAGCGGCTTATCGTCAGAGGGCGTTTCGGAGTGTCCAGTACTCGGATAGCATCAGGTAATGTCTTACGATGCACCAAATCCAAAGCCCATGTGTTGGGGCTTATGACTGCCAAAACAAGGGGCCGAGACAGGGAGAATGATATGAGATGCACTTATATGACAAATGTAGAGTCGTTGTGACACGCAAATAAATTGCCAGTGCGCCGTACTTGGCACGTAAGCTAAACTGTTAGTAAAGTAATTGCACACTTCGGGGATACTCTGTGGGATTTGCATCTTCTTTTGCCGGACTCTTGGACCGTTTTGCAGCCGGCCAATCCGACGCAGGTTTTCGTCTTTTTCCAGCCTTCCTTAAGCAAATTTTTTAGATGATTTCCAGGAGTCATTATTATATGCTTCTGTTGCAGGCCTTTTATTTAAATTCATCAGAATTAACCCCTTTGTTTTAAATACCACAAAATTCTTATTTTCCATTAAATTAGCAACAACCTTCAAACACAGATACAATTTATTAAAAAAAAAACAGTAGTTTTCGATATGCTACATGTGTCGGCCCTAATGGGCCATTACCAGGCTTCGTATAAGAATATAAAAATTTGTAAAACGAGGCAATTGCGTGGTGTTGCCTGTATTAACCTCGATATGTGATCTCACCCTCGCATAAATGGTTGTACAGTATAGCAGTTATGCTGAATTTTTATTTTCTGTATTCTTGGCTGTCCGAACCCAGTGGCCGCGCGGTCTAAGGCGTGGGTCTGGGGCCGTTCGCTTGTTGGGATCGCGGGTTCGAATGCCACCTGGGGCATGGATGTCTGTCTGTTGTGAGTGTCGTGTGTTGTCAGGTAGAGGTCTCTGCGACGGGCTGATCACTCGTCCAGAGGAGTCCTACCGAGTGTGGTGTGTCTAAAAGTGTGATCGTGAAGCGTTGATAATGAGGAAGCCTAGGCCCCCAAGGGGCTGATGCGCTATTGTAAAAAAAATACTCTTTGTTGTGTTGTTCCTGTTATTATGATATTTGCTTAGGATTTTACTTCTTAAGGATTTAAAGTGAAAATTTGAATTTATATGTATTTTTTTTAAATGGATAAAATTATCTTAAGTGTTTTGTTGCTTGTTATTGGATTTATTCTTCTAATTCTCTATACTTGTGTGTTAAATCTTCTATCTTGTGTTTTCTGTTTCATTTGGCCCGGTATCTTTTACGTCACAGCAGGTTTTCTGACCTTGCTAACAATGCGTACTGAACGCATTTTATTAGTTTTACTCTTGTTCTGTCTTTATTTCGTTTTTTTTTTTCCTGAGTTTGGGTTGGGCTATATTGAGTGTTGTTTGTATTGTTTTTGGTGATATATTTTGTAGTTTTCTTGTTTAGGTGTTTACTGTTTGCTTGTACAAAGATTTGGAGTGATTTAATCTTCTCACTGATTCACGTAAGTATGAAAGGAATTTGTATTGTGTTTCAGAATCCTCGGCATGTCTCGGTGTCACGGATCTACACGTTTCACTCACTGGGGGATGTAATTTGGTTACGGTAGACATTAGTTGGAACAATGTCAAAGTACTCGCATTATTAAATGTTGGTGGCTTGGTAGCGAGCGTAACTTGGAAGTAATTTACCCAGCCCATACGCCTTAACATTTCCCTTCAACCGGCTCCTCCACGTGCTGTAAATTCACAGTACGACGAGAAGGGGGGAAAGTCAGTCGCCTCAACAGCCAATATAACAATACATAGCACTGTATCTCCCACCACTACAATTCCGTTACAACTTTTCCTCACTGCTCTGAAATCAAATTAAGTTCTCTCAGATTCAGAGTTTCACAAAAGTTTCAGATTTATATATAATCTCATTTCATGGCAAAGCAAATAAGGTAGGATACGCCAGAACTGTTTCTTATGGCGGATTTTCTAATTTAGTTGATAATTAGCCTTCCTTTCGGGATAGACTGAGAGTTTCTTTACATTTTGCATCGAATAAGACATTATAGACAACTGTCAGTGCGTGAATTTCTATCCGTTGCACAATTACGTTAAACATTCAGATTTTGTTACCCTCCTAAGTTTTTCATAAGGAAAAATTAGGCTTATGTCTTCTCCTTGCATTCTGTTTTATGCCGTGCATCAACATGTGGGTCACGTGACTCACTTTCATCAGATTTGTTTCGTATATCCGTGACATTTGAAGCTATGCCGTCTTGGGCCCATTAGGCACGTTTGCAAAATTGCGTAAAGCGACTATTGGCTTCGTCATGTCTGTCTGTCTGTCTGTCTGGCTGGCTGGCTGTTTCTCCGCCCGCATGGAACAACTCGGCTCCCACGGGACGGATTTTCGTGAAATTTGCCATTTGAGTATATTTCGAAACTCTGTCGAGAAAATTCATGTTCCATTCAAATCAGACAAGAATAAAGGGTATTTTACAGGAAGACTATATCGTGTCGTTTATGAGAGGATGTGGAAAAATATGGTACAGTCAGACAGGCCACAGATGACAATGTAATACGACGCATGCGCTTTGCATGCTGGACAACTAAGGCTACAGACACACACAGAATACAGAATGCTTGTTGTTTTTCTACGGCCATAGCTCAGGCGGTTAGTCCCGAGTTTCTTATAGGTTAGGCCTGAATCACTTTGCAGTGCAGCCACGTAGTGTCTGTTGTGAACGAAGTGGCACAAGGACGGATATTCTCCGAGTATGTCGGCATTTTCCTGTCAATTATCACTTTACAAAAGTTCGATATTAATTCATCTCACTCGCAGGATGGGCAATGGCGCTATTATAGGCGGCGGTTTCTCGAATACGTATCCGCACCGCGACTTAAAGAAAATGAGCTGCCATCGGGTGAAACTACTGCCACCGGGTGAAAACCTAATTGCAGTAAATAATAATAATATAAAATAATAAGATTTAATTGATTTAGGCGTAGACATTAAGCAGTTGATCTGCTACTTAATTTGTGCCTTGATTTATTATGAAGGTAGAATTGTCAGGATTTATCAACGTACACAGGCGTGTGGGAATTTGTTGGGGGCTGTAACACGTCGATATAACCCTGAAACCATTACATCAGTGGTTCCCAACCACAGGCCGTGACCCAAATGAGGGTCGCGAGAGGGTTTGATGGAGAACTCGATAATTATGAAAAAATAATCAAATTTTGTATCTAAATTCAATCAGTATTTCACAAGTTTTTATTTAGAGGCAAATGATTTGTCTAACCGGCACATGTATGAGTTATTTAAATAAAGATTTGTTTCTTATTTAATATTGTCCCAAAAATATTGGATTTGATAAGTAATATTAAAAATTTAATATTTATTTAAGTGGTAATGTTATGTAGTGTTCAACAAAAGACATTAGTATCAGTTCATTTACAGTAAATATCACTGACTGTTGCCGTTTCCATGGTAGGGTCGCGGGTCACATACCTTTTGCTACTTTAGGGTCGCACATAAAAGTTTGGGGACCGCTGCATTACATGTGCAGAATGAACGCAATGCATTACGCATTCACACCTACAGCTGCAGTAAAGTGTACAAGCGGCCTTCCTCAGCAGTCGATAACTCTATATATATATATATATATATATATATATATATATATAATATATACGAGGTTTGACACAAAAAAACGAGGCTGTGTCTGTAACTATTTCTGTTTGACAAATTCAGCAAATTAACTACAATCGCCTTCCAACTAGTTCTCTTCTGAGTTAACACACAGCTGCATACGATGCTGCCAACGTTCAAAGCAATTCTGCATGTCATTTTCTGTCAGACTGTTGAGGATCTCCGTCGTTTTTACTTTCACATCTTCTACCGATAAAAAATGGGTCCCTTTGAGCACCGATTTGATCTTTGGGAAGAGGTAGAAGTCACAGGGAGCGAGGTCTGGCGAATAAGGTGGGTGCTCCATCACAGTGATGTTTTTATTGGCTAAAAACTGCTTCACAGACAAAGCGTTGTGGGCTGGCGCCTTATCCTGATGCAAAATCCACCCGTTTTGCCACAATTCCGGTCGTTTCCTTCTCACACGTTCCCGTAATTTCGTCAACACTTCAATGTAATAGTGTTGATTTACCGTCTGGCCGCTAGGTACCCACTCTGCCATCACAATACCCTGGATATCGAAGAAAACAATCAACATGACCTTGAACCTCGAACGACTCATGCGTGCTTTTTTTGGTCTTGGAGATGATGTTGACTTCCACTGCATTGATTGTCGCTTGGTTTCCGGATCATACGTAAATATCCAAGTTTCATTACAAGTAATGACCGAATTCAACAAATCTGGTTCATCCTCAATGCGTTGCAAAAGGTCCGAAAACAATTCCTGGCGGCGTTTTTTTGTTCATCTGACAGAATTTTTGGAACCATTTTTGCACAAACCTTTGTCATGTTCAATTCTTCCGTTAGAATTCGTCGAACACTTTCCCTATCCAAATTAACTTTCTCAGCTACTGCTCGAACACCCAACCTTCTGTCTTTTCGAATCACATGTCGCACTTTTTCAATGTTGTCATCGTTAACAGCTGTGCGTGGCCGGCCTGGGCGATCATCATCTTTCACACTTTCTCTGCCTTCCGAAAATCGTTTGTGCCACTCAAAAACGCGTGCACGAGATATGCAATCTTCACCATAAGCCTCAGTCAATAATTGAAAAGTTTCCGTCGCGAATGTCTTCAGTTTAACAAGAAACTTGATGTTAACTCGTTCACTTTTGCAGTCCGACATTTTCCGTCCGAGGGTAAAAACACGCCTATATTTGAAGATGCGTCAACTTGTACTGAGTGAAGCGATCGAGCTGAAAATTGTAACACTGTGACAGGACAGATCATGTTCCATAGCCGTATATTTGTTTCATCCCCCCACTCTTGGTTCCAGAGCTATAGGGTTAGTCTCGGTTTTTTTTGTGTCAGACCTCGTATGCATATGCATACGGAAAGTCGTGATGTAAAGTAATTAACACTTCCCTGTTAGATGTCCCAGTTTATGTCTCATTGGAAACACTGATGATGCCAGGTATTCTTCAGGCTCTCTGTGCTGGTGACGGTGGAGACAAATTACTTTTTTGTTGCCAAGTCACCATTTAGGCCGTTATTTCTGTAGTGTTGTAATAAATGATTCAAAAACCTAACACTTCACATAGCGTCGTTGCATAAACCAAGTTTTCGGATTTGTTTTAACCCACATAAACTTCAAAAGCATTTCAAGTCTTTTTTTTTTTTCAAGTTTCAGATTTATTAGTTGAATTCTGTTTGTATCTTAGGATGTAACTGGTAACACCGGGGGTTTGCCAGTACACGTGCATTATTTTTAGTACTGATGGCTACAATTTGTCTAAACTAGTGAGTCAATTTTTTTAATTCTGTGTTTATTTATGAAATAATTGCAACACAACGCATATACATTGTTATCACATTTTTGCTACATAGACCGAAGAGAAAAATGACATGACGAAAATATAGAAACGGAAATTATGCCTTACTGCGTAGTGACATATGAAGACAGTGAATTTTTTTTCGTCGTTCCTGACTTGTCGTGTTCATCGCTGTCTGTTAAATTATTTGCATGAGGAATTAAAACGCAAGTCATCTCATTGAATTGACGACATCATCGTTGTGGATGTCTTTTTACGTTATACCAATATATTGTTGGACATTTGAGTGATACGTAAGATTGCAATACGAAAGAACAAAGTATTTCTCTTACATTAATGTTTCCAGGCCGATTTCTCTGATTGGCATGTTTATTAGATTCAGTAACAATTCATTTACAATTTTTATTGAACAACGTAAAGATTCTTCTGCTGAAAGAAGGTCTGTTTCAAGGCGAAATTCAGTGGCAACATTCCACGAAGATTCACATAGAGGGGACAGTCTGTGTACTCATGTGTTTTGTTTTCTTTGGGTTTGAGGTTTTAACTTGCCTCTTCGTCTGACGTGTGGCGCTTGTGCTGCCCTGCTTTGCATTTACTTTGTTTTCCTCCAGTCATCCTTCATGAGTGACTTCGATTTACACACCCACATGCATGGGAGGATGAATACCAATACCGACTGTTTCAAATTTCTGTCCTCCACACCTCCCCTCAACCCCATCCCACCACAAAACCCCTGTCCATGCGTATCCTTATTAAAATAAAATTTTATATATATCAGTAAAATTACATTTATTAATGCCCATCATTTAAGAATTTAAACAAATGTAACGCAATTATTCACTATTCATGCAGTCATATGAAAATACATAGGTCCATATCTTTAATGCCCTATGTGTGGTACACGGAAATTATAAACAGTATGCAACTTACAGCTTATGTGAGAAATGTAGTGGACCTTATGTTGTTGTTGTTGTTGTTTGTTTGTCCCTGTCGCTCCAACGCGGAGCATAGTGGCCTCCTTTCGGAGGTTTCTATGGTCATGTGCGTTGATGTAGTGAGTGACCAGCCCACTGACCAGTGGACCATATAGGTTACAAATTTTGTGTTAAATTTCACACTATCATTCACATGAAGTAAATTTGTCTTATGGCATTTGTGTCACAGAAGCTCTTGTTATATCACCTTTGTTCAGTCATTGTAGGAGTTTACAAAATCGGAGAGGAAACTTCGGCCTCCAATATAAAATAACGCTGTTGGATTTACGTGCAGACACTAGCGCCACGTGTGCGTGGCTTTTAGCACTAGGTTTACGTAGTGGTTTTTTTTCTTCGTCCTCAATTTTCAAACCAACAGTTCTTATGCATTGCACAAATGTCCATGAGTGTTTCACGTCCCTTCCGTGTCATTATCCATTATCCGATGCACGTAGAATCAGCTGATGGAGAGTACAAATCTTGAAGCTCCTCATTATGTAATTTTCTCTAGCCTCCTGTTATTCCTCCCTTTTGGGTACAAACATTCCCTTTATACACTGAGTTTTCAGACGCCCTCAGTCTACCTACTGTGCTTACTGTCAGAGACTCACACACACAGCTGTTACTTCTAAACAGACACACACACACAGCTGTTACTTCTAAACACACACAGCTGTTACTTCCAAACAAACACACACACAGCTGTTACTTCTAAACAGACACACACACAGCTGTTACTTCCAAACAGACTCACACACACAGCTGTTACTTCCAAACAGACTCACACACACAGCTGTTACTTCCAAACAGACTCACACACACAGCTGTTACTTCTAAACAGACACACACAGCTGTTACTTCCAAACAGACTCACACACACAGCTGTTACTTCTAAACAGCACACACACAGCTGTTACTTCCAAACAAACACACACACACAGCTGTTACTTCCAAACAAACAGACACACACACACAGCTGTTACTTCCAAACAGACTCACACACAGCTGTTACTTCCAAACAGACACACACACAGCTGTTACTTCCAAACAGACTCACACACACAGCTGTTACTTCTAAACAGACACACACACAGCTGTTACTTCTAAACAGACACACACACACAGCTGTTACTTCCAAACAGACACACACAGCTGTTACTTCCAAACAGACACACACACAGCTGTTACTTCCAAACAGACACACACACAGCTGTTACTTCTAAACAGACACACACACACACAGCTGTTACTTCTAAACAGACACACACAGCTGTTACTTCCAAACAAACACACACACAGCTGTTACTTCTAAACAGACACACACACAGCTGTTACTTCCAAACAGACTCACACACACAGCTGTTACTTCTAAACAGACACACACACACACAGCTGTTACTTCCAAACAGACTCACACACACAGCTGTTACTTCTAAACAGACACACACACAGCTGTTACTTCCAAACAGACACACACACAGCTGTTACTTCCAAACACACACACACACACAGCTGTTACTTCCAAACAGACCCACACACATACACGGCTGTTTCTTCCAAACAGACACACACACATACACAGCTGTTACTTCCAAACAAACCCACACACAGCTGTTACTTCCAAACAGACACACACACACACACACACACAGCTGTTACTTCCAAACACACACACACACATACACAGCTGTTTCTTCCAAACAGACACACACACATACACAGCTGTTACTTCCAAACAAACCCACACACAGCTGTTACTTCCAAACAGACACACACACACACACACAGCTGTTACTTCCAAACAGACACACACAGGTATTTAGTATGTAATTTGTAGAGCCCACCGTCTGTTGTCGTACCCAGTTTAAGTAGATGCACCATTAGTTATTTGTTATTTCCAGCTACACGTAAATATAACTATGTATATGTATATATGTACAGTCGAACTCGATTACAACGTCATGAAAGGGACTGAATATTTTGTGTCGTTATAAACGTGTGTTGTTATAACCTAGGAGTGTAATGTTATGGTTAACAGTGACGAATTAAATGGTAGCACAGAACATCTGACGTTATAGGCGAGGTATCGCATAAACCGATGTCGTTATAACCGGGTTACACTGTGTATGTATATACATTACGGATATTTAACGTCTTTATACGTTGTAGTATTGTACACATTATGAAGGGAGCCGTACTAACTTGAATGAAAATTTCATTGATACTCTCCACGACCATTAAGGCTTCCCGTTATATTTTTTTAGAATCCAGGGCTAAGAGAGAACGAATAGCAAGTTACACCAGAGGAGCATGGCACACCTCCCCAATACGTAAGGAACACTGGTGTTGGAATAAGGAAGTCTGTGTCTTCCGCCAAATGACAGAGTTGCTGCGTACCACAGTGTTGACTCTGCCCGCGAAGCTCTCACGCCTGGCGCCAATATACGAGACGGTCTGTGACTGCGTGTCTTAGGACGTCTTGGCATCCTTTCCACGAAAAACATGTGATTGTACGTAGCTACTTTACACAGGTGACAGGCGTGTATTAGGAACTGTGGAACCTGGGGGTTAAAAGTAGCAATTCACTGTTTCGACGTAACGCGGGTCACAGTTTCGAAGTAAGGGGGCGTGGAGGTACGAAAGGTATAAAGGCTAACGAGAAAGGGCAGAGGGATGAAGATACGAAAATATATAAAAATATATAAAATCATGTTCCGACAAATGTACACTCTTTATTATCTATTGTCTATTTATTGTCTAGTGGTATACCACTAGCAAACAAATGGCGAGCATGAAGTAGCTGATACAGTGTCCAAAACTCAACACAGTTAACGGCATTTTATCTACCCAACTTATATAGTTTAATGAGTACCATACGTATACAGGGGGGCACTCGGTGGCGCAGTTGGTTAAGGCACTACGCTACAAACCGGAAGGTCGCGGGTTCGATTCCCGATGGTGTCACTGGAATTTTTCATTGACAATCGTTTCGGTCGCACTATGGCCCTGGGGTCGACTCAGCCTCTAACAGAAATGAGTACCAGGAATCTTTCCTGGGGGGTAAAGGCGGCCGGTGCGTAGGGCTGACAACCTTACCACCTTCATGTGCCGATTGTCTATAAACCTGAGAGCCTCGACCTCCTGGAGCCCTAAGGGCCTGTCAAGGCTTGTAATGGGATTGCTTTACCTTTTACCATACGTATATAGCTGGTGTAATAAAGAATTGAGTCCCTGAAGATGAACTAACATAGTTCGAAACATGTTGGACTGTTTTTAATATAAACTGTATTAAATAACAGATAATAAACAGTGTACATTTGTGGATCACGATTTTATATAATCAAGAAAATGTACGGTACAAATAGCATAAATGTACGGTACAAATAACATAAATGTACGGTACAAATAGCATAAATGTACGGTACAAATAACATAAATGTACGGTACAAATAACATAAATGTACGGTACAAATAGCATAAATGTACGGCACAAATAGCATAAATGTACGGTACAAATAACATAAATGTACGGTACAAATAACATAAATGTACGGTACAACTAACATAAATGTACGGTACAAATAGCATAAATGTACGGTACAAATAGCATAAATGTACGGTACAAATAGCATAAATGTACGGTACAAATAACATAAATGTACGGTACAAATAACATAAATGTACGGTACAAATAACATAAATGTACGGTACAAATAGCATAAATGTACGGTACAAATAGCATAAATGTACGGTACAAATAACATAAATGTACGGTACAAATAACAAATGTACGGTACAGATAACATAAATGTACGGTACAGATAGCATAAATGTACGGTACAAATAGCATAAATGTACGGTACAAATAGCATAAATGTACGGTACAAATAGCATAAATGTACGGTACAAATAACATAAATGTACGGTACAAATAACATAAATGTACGGTACAGATAACATAAATGTACGGTACAAATAACATAAATGTACGGTACAGATAACATAAATGTACGGTACAAATAGCATAAATGTACGGTACAAATAGCATAAATGTACGGTACAAATAGCATAAATGTACGGTACAAATAACATAAATGTACGGTACAAATAACATAAATGTACGGTACAGATAACATAAATGTACGGTACAAATAACATAAATGTACGGTACAAATAACATAAATGTACGGTACAGATAGCATAAATGTACGGTACAAATAGCATAAATGTACGGTACAGATAGCATAAATGTACGGTACAGATAGCATAAATGTACGGTACAGATAGCATAAATGTACGGTACAGATAGCATAAATGTACGGTACAAATAGCATAAATGTACGGTACAAATAGCATAAATGTACGGTACAAATAGCATAAATGTACGGTACAAATAGCATAAATGTACGGTACAGATAGCATAAATGTACGGTACAGATAGCATAAATGTACGGTACAGATAGCATAAATGTACGGTACAGATAGCATAAATGTACGGTACAAATAACATAAATGTACGGTACAAATAGCATAAATGTACGGTACAAATAGCATAAATGTACGGTACAAATAGCATAAATGTACGGTACAAATAGCATAAATGTACGGTACAAATAGCATAAATGTACGGTACAGATAGCATAAATGTACGGTACAGATAACATAAATGTACGGTACAGATAACATAAATGTACGGTACAGATAGCATAAATGTACGGTACAAATAACATAAATGTACGGTACAAATAGCATAAATGTACGGTACAAATAGCATAAATGTACGGTACAGATAGCATAAATGTACGGTACAGATAGCATAAATGTACGGTACAGATAGCATAAATGTACGGTACAGATAGCATAAATGTACGGTACAGATAGCATAAATGTACGGTACAGATAGCATAAATGTACGGTACAGATAGCATAAATGTACGGTACAGATAGCATAAATGTACGGTACAAATAACATAAATGTACGGTACAAATAACATAAATGTACGGTACAAATAACATAAATGTACGGTACAAATAACATAAATGTACGGTACAAATAACATAAATGTACGGTACAAATAACATAAATGTACGGTACAAATAACATAAATGTACGGTACAAATAACATAAATGTACGGTACAAATAGCATAAATGTACGGTACAGATAGCATAAATGTACGGTACAGATAGCATAAATGTACGGTACAAATAGCATAAATGTACGGTACAAATAACATAAATGTACGGTACAAATAGCATAAATGTACGGTACAGATAGCATAAATGTACGGTACAGATAGCATAAATGTACGGTACAGATAGCATAAATGTACGGTACAGATAGCATAAATGTACGGTACAAATAACATAAATGTACGGTACAAATAACATAAATGTACGGTACAAATAACATAAATGTACGGTACAAATAACATAAATGTACGGTACAAATAACATAAATGTACGGTACAAATAACATAAATGTACGGTACAAATAACATAAATGTACGGTACAAATAACATAAATGTACGGTACAAATAACATAAATGTACGGTACAGATAACATAAATGTACGGTACAGATAACATAAATGTACGGTACAGATAACATAAATGTACGGTACAAATAACATAAATGTACGGTACAGATAGCATAAATGTACGGTACAAATAACATAAATGTACGGTACAAATAACATAAATGTACGGTACAAATAGCATAAATGTACGGTACAGATAGCATAAATGTACGGTACAGATAGCATAAATGTACGGTACAAATAGCATAAATGTACGGTACAAATAGCATAAATGTACGGTACAAATAGCATAAATGTACGGTACAAATAGCATAAATGTACGGTACAAATAGCATAAATGTACGGTACAGATAGCATAAATGTACGGTACAGATAGCATAAATGTACGGTACAGATAGCATAAATGTACGGTACAAATAGCATAAATGTACGGTACAAATAACATAAATGTACGGTACAAATAGCATAAATGTACGGTACAAATAGCATAAATGTACGGTACAAATAGCATAAATGTACGGTACAGATAGCATAAATGTACGGTACAGATAGCATAAATGTACGGTACAGATAGCATAAATGTACGGTACAGATAACATAAATGTACGGTACAGATAACATAAATGTACGGTACAGATAGCATAAATGTACGGTACAAATAACATAAATGTACGGTACAAATAGCATAAATGTACGGTACAAATAGCATAAATGTACGGTACAGATAGCATAAATGTACGGTACAGATAGCATAAATGTACGGTACAGATAGCATAAATGTACGGTACAGATAGCATAAATGTACGGTACAGATAGCATAAATGTACGGTACAGATAGCATAAATGTACGGTACAGATAGCATAAATGTACGGTACAGATAGCATAAATGTACGGTACAAATAACATAAATGTACGGTACAAATAACATAAATGTACGGTACAAATAACATAAATGTACGGTACAAATAACATAAATGTACGGTACAAATAACATAAATGTACGGTACAAATAACATAAATGTACGGTACAAATAACATAAATGTACGGTACAAATAACATAAATGTACGGTACAAATAGCATAAATGTACGGTACAGATAGCATAAATGTACGGTACAGATAGCATAAATGTACGGTACAAATAGCATAAATGTACGGTACAAATAACATAAATGTACGGTACAAATAGCATAAATGTACGGTACAGATAGCATAAATGTACGGTACAGATAGCATAAATGTACGGTACAGATAGCATAAATGTACGGTACAAATAACATAAATGTACGGTACAAATAACATAAATGTACGGTACAAATAACATAAATGTACGGTACAAATAACATAAATGTACGGTACAAATAACATAAATGTACGGTACAAATAACATAAATGTACGGTACAAATAACATAAATGTACGGTACAAATAACATAAATGTACGGTACAAATAACATAAATGTACGGTACAAATAACATAAATGTACGGTACAAATAACATAAATGTACGGTACAAATAGCATAAATGTACGGTACAGATAGCATAAATGTACGGTACAGATAGCATAAATGTACGGTACAAATAGCATAAATGTACGGTACAAATAGCATAAATGTACGGTACAAATAACATAAATGTACGGTACAAATAACATAAATGTACGGTACAGATAACATAAATGTACGGTACAGATAACATAAATGTACGGTACAAATAGCATAAATGTACGGTACAAATAACATAAATGTACGGTACAGATAACATAAATGTACGGTACAGATAACATAAATGTACGGTACAAATAGCATAAATGTACGGTACAGATAACATAAATGTACGGTACAGATAACATAAATGTACGGTACAAATAGCATAAATGTACGGTACAAATAGCATAAATGTACGGTACAAATAGCATAAATGTACGGTACAAATAGCATAAATGTACGGTACAAATAACATAAATGTACGGTACAGATAACATAAATGTACGGTACAGATAACATAAATGTACGGTACAGATAACATAAATGTACGGTACAGATAACATAAATGTACGGTACAAATAGCATAAATGTACGGTACAAATAGCATAAATGTACGGTACAAATAACATAAATGTACGGTACAAATAACATAAATGTACGGTACAGATAACATAAATGTACGGTACAGATAACATAAATGTACGGTACAAATAGCATAAATGTACGGTACAAATAGCATAAATGTACGGTACAGATAGCATAAATGTACGGTACAGATAGCATAAATGTACGGTACAGATAGCATAAATGTACGGTACAAATAACATAAATGTACGGTACAAATAACATAAATGTACGGTACAAATAACATAAATGTACGGTACAGATAGCATAAATGTACGGTACAAATAACATAAATGTACGGTACAGATAGCATAAATGTACGGTACAAATAGCATAAATGTACGGTACAAATAACATAAATGTACGGTACAGATAGCATAAATGTACGGTACAAATAACATAAATGTACGGTACAAATAGCATAAATGTACGGTACAGATAGCATAAATGTACGGTACAAATAACATAAATGTACGGTACAGATAGCATAAATGTACGGTACAAATAGCATAAATGTACGGTACAAATAACATAAATGTACGGTACAGATAGCATAAATGTACGGTACAAATAACATAAATGTACGGTACAAATAACATAAATGTACGGTACAAATAACATAAATGTACGGTACAGATAGCATAAATGTACGGTACAGATAGCATAAATGTACGGTACAAATAACATAAATGTACGGTACAAATAACATAAATGTACGGTACAAATAACATAAATGTACGGTACAAATAACATAAATGTACGGTACAAATAACATAAATGTACGGTACAAATAACATAAATGTACGGTACAAATAACATAAATGTACGGTACAAATAACATAAATGTACGGTACAAATAACATAAATGTACGGTACAGATAGCATAAATGTACGGTACAGATAACATAAATGTACGGTACAAATAACATAAATGTACGGTACAAATAACATAAATGTACGGTACAAATAACATAAATGTACGGTACAAATAGCATAAATGTACGGTACAGATAGCATAAATGTACGGTACAGATAGCATAAATGTACGGTACAAATAGCATAAAAGTACGGTACAAATAACATAAATGTACGGTACAAATAACATAAATGTACGGTACAAATAACATAAATGTACGGTACAAATAACATAAATGTACGGTACAAATAACATAAAAGTACGGTACAAATAACATAAATGTACGGTACAAATAACATAAATGTACGGTACAAATAACATAAATTTACGGTACAAATAACATAAATGTACGGTACAAATAACATAAATGTACGGTACAAATAGCATAAGATACGAAAACTGTCCATGGTGTAGTGACAATTTGTAATGCCTTCGGTCATACCTTTCTTCAGTTTCTGCTGCTATGAAATCGGTTTGCTTCTTATGGGTACGTAATGATAGAGAAAATCAGATTGAAGAGTGTAGCAGTGGGTTTTGCCTTCAGGAATGTATTTTATATACTTGCATGTTATTGTGTATCGCGAAGGCTGCTTTCTGTAACACACACAGTCTCGCCGCTTCGTAAAATGCAAGCCATAATGTCTTGCAGGTAAATTCTGTTAGAAACAAAGATGATGAGGAATTTCCTTATGGGACTTGGTTGTGCCTTTGTCGTATAACTTTGCTGACGAAATTATACTAACGCTGTCTGTGCTGCTAAACAATGCATGCTCGTAACCAAAAACTGTAGGCTTTAGATAAAGAGACACATGTCGGTTTGAATACATCTGGATACATCTGAACACTGCCAGCAGACTTTACCCTGATTCATCCGAAGTAATGGTAGAGTAATTCATTCACTCATTCGTTCATTCTGTAGTCTTGTCTTACGACAGGTCCGTAGCCTTTTCCAAAGCGAGTTCTCCACAGTGTGCGATCTAATGCTTCCTCTTTCAATTTGCAGTATCTTCCTTAAGGTCATCCAGTAGATCCTGAAGTATTCTTCCTCGTCTTCCCGTCATTTCTATCCTTCCCTCTAACTTTCCTTCAATCACGTGTTTTAGAAGGCAGTTCCTACGCAGTATGTGACCAATCCAGTTAGTCTTTCTTCTTTTTATTGTATGTAGGATATTCCTCTTCTCCTTGACTCTGTGTAATACTTCTTCATTTCTCACACGATCGGTCCAACTGATCTTCTCCATTCTTCTCCAGCACCACATTTCAAAACTTTCCAGATACTTCTGATCCACTTTCCGAAGTGTCCACGTTTCAGTACCATACAAAGCTATGCTCCAAATGTAGCACTTTACTAGTGTCTTTATTGGTATCTTCACCTTGCCGTGGTAGAGGGGCTTGTAAGTTCCAGTGACCCTGAGAGCAAAGCCGGCCGTAGCATTGCTACCAGTAGGGTCTCCCAAGCCGAACAGACCAAGAGGGTAAGAACCAGAGGAAGAGAGATGCCTAGGAGATGGGAAATCCAATAAAAACTACCCTGATGTCGGAAGCAGCGACTTCAGTAGCGACTTGAAGCACAGAACAAATGATACTCGAGATGGTTCATGATCGTGTAGCAACAGGCGTGACCAGAGTGGTCTGAACGGCTGTTGTACTGCGATGTGGAAAGCAAATGGAAAAACTACCGCATTATTACTTTTCCTGGATAGTCTCTTCCAGAAACAGAGACAAATGCCAAATGCGAGATGCTTTCTGTGGAGACAAAAAATCCAGAGGTAAACGACTGCCCCATTCGGATCTCCGGGGGTGGAGGGGAGTGTTTCTAGAGGAGACACCACGCGGTAAGACTTACAGCGAGCAGAGTAATGCAAGGTATTAAAAACAGTGATGAAAAGCTAGAAATCTGCTTTTACGGCCGGATGTAGCATCGCGTTGCTCTGGTTCTCCTATGTCCGTACCAAGCATCTGACTTCTGGTTTATGTTTGGAATATACTGGCTTCGACTTGTGACCGCGTACGGAATCAAAGTGTCGAATACTTTACAGGGAACTGGTCGTTATCCGTCGAGTGTATCTTGCGGCATTGATGTCTGTTAAATATGGGCTGGATGAACACACACACACATACATAGTGAGCGCTGTATTGAAGTCTTCGGCGATGTGACTCCGTGTAGTAAATGGTGAGTCTCACGCCCCGACCGCTTTATTCCCGGCAAAAGAGCTGCCAGTACCCGTTGAACAGGAAGCTGGGCATGGGACCCAGTGACTGAGTGGGCGTTTTGGAGAAGAGAAAATATCTTGCCCCTGCTAAGATTCGATTGCGGATTTTCCAGTCAGTAGGGTAGACACTATACCGCCTATGTCTATTTATTTAAGTTCTATCCGACAAATGTACAATTTATTTTCTATTAATACATATCAATACATATATTTCATTGAAGATGGTCCAACATGTTTCGAACCTTATATGAGGTTCATCTTCAGGGACATTGTTTTAAATTACACCAGTTCTTGTTCAAAGGTACATGTGAGGTTATACACTTTAAAATGTTGTCTTTGTTGTCTTGTCTGAAATTAATATTAAAATAATTAAGTTAAAAACAATTAAAATCTGTATATAAGATATATAAAATGTTATTTGTAGAATATTCTGGCTCCAGATTTGTGCCTTAATTCGAATATTTCTTTTTCGGCTCTGAATGTCATTCCGCTCACACGTGTTCCCCTGTCAGCTATCCGCAGTTCGGAGGTGTTTCTGACAGGGGTTGCTAAACCACATGAAGAACCTATTGCGAACAAAACTCACAACTTTTAAATTGTTTACGACTAGCAAATTCAAAACAAATTCTGCGCTAATAGAAACAATTCAGGATGCTTCGTTCTTCATTTCTTTGCTAGCGACGTAAAGTCCCAAACCATTGACAGTTACAACAATAGCAAGAACACTGTTGTAACTGTTAAGTAACTTCGCATTCATGCGAGTACCTGTTCTTGTATCCCGTGTTTTCTGTTGTTGATAGATTTTGTACACTTCCTTTTGTAGTCGACCACATCCCATCCCACTCCACTTTATTCCATTGTGTTCTTTTAAGTTCATTTTCTTTGCACTTTTCGTGTCCTTTTATCTTTATTTTCAACGTCAATGAATCCAGAAGAACTCAGTTATTTACTCATAAAAGGGAAAGAGAGGGAACGCGAAGGACGAAGAGGAAAAACGATGTAGAATTGCTGCAAGCTGTGCCCAAAGAACACAAACAAAATAACACGCTGGAAGTATGTAAAAGTACTTAATGATAGACTCCGTAATAGGAATATCATCCGTGTCCGTAAATTAAGTGCGTAACTACATAAAGAACTTATTTTCTCTGTGATGTTTTTATAACCTTACCGTGCAACGTTTGTAAAGAGAACGTTCGAGAGAATTCTGGTATTTAGTGTTCAAAAATGATAAAAAGACACTGCATTATTTTACGTTGTCCGTACAGTGTACGTTCGTATATTACAACGATATATATTAACGTTGTCCGTACAGTGTACGTTCGTATATTACAACAATATATATTAACACTGTCCAACAGTGTACGTGTAATTACAACAATATATTAATGTCATACAGTGTACTTCGTATATTACAACAATATATATTAACACTGTCCATACAGTGTACGTTCGTAATTACAACAATATATATAACGTCCTACAGTGTACGTTCGTATATTACAACAATATATATTAACACTGTCCATACAGTGTACGTTCGTATATTACAACAATATATATTAAAGTTGTCCGTACAGTGTACGTTCGTATATTACAACAATATATATTAACGTTGTCCGTACAGTGTACGTTCGTATATTACAACGATATATATTAACGTTGTCCGTACAGTGTACGTTCGTATATTACAACAATATATATTAACACTGTCCATACAGTGTACGTTCGTATATTACAACAATATATATTAACACTGTCCATACAGTGTACGTTCGTATATTACAACAATATATATTAACACTGTCCATACAGTGTACGTTCGTATATTACAACAATATATATTAACGTTGTCCGTACAGTGTACGTTCGTATATTACAACAATATATATTAACACTGTCCATACAGTGTACGTTCGTATATTACAACAGTATATATTAACACCAACTCGTACGCAGTATTAAAAACACGATATGCAATCGCTTTTACATAAACCCCGACATGTTTCGGCGCACTAGTACACCATCTTCAGGGGGAAAACATATTTAGCACTTAAAACACACAAGCCCAGTTGTTAAACTGTTCATTAAGAACATTATTATTTGAAGCACCACATGCTGATGCAGTGTGTTAAAGTATGTCTTGCAAAGCTGTTGGTGTATTGAAGGTTATTGTTCACAAATAATTGACACGTCGTAAAGTGCAGCGTTGCAGATAAAGGTAAAGGTAAAGGTAAAGTTCACCATAGAACAGGCCATGAAGGCCCAGAGGGGGAGTAGAGGTATAGCTCTACTATTTCTTTAACCTCGGCGCTAGATGGGGGTGGATGGTCAACGCCACGCCCCGGCCGCTTTACCCCCGGGAAAGAGACCCGATACCCGTTGTACAGGAGGCTGGGTGGGCCCCAGGGCCGATCTGGACGGCGTTGAAGATACAAACATCAAGTTTCTTTTTTTGACCTAGTATGGTCTTCACTGGACGAAGCCCGTACTAGGTCAGAGGTGTAGAGGGTTACTGTTGAACCTGATCACACTCAGACACACCACAGTCGGTAGGACTCCTCTGGACGAGTGATCAGCCCGTCGCAGAGACCTCTACCTGACAACACACAACACTCACAAGAGACAGACATCCATGCACTAGGCGGGATTCGAACCCACGATCCCAGCAAGCGAATGGCCGCAGACCCACGCCTTAGACCGCGCGGCCAATGGGATAGACTTATGGAGTTCTCCATGAACATATTATATGATTATACATGTGAAATTTATTGGAAATTATATGCGTGAAAATGTTGATATTAAATAATAACCTTCTCAGGTATTGTCCCGAAAGAGTTCGGTATTTTTGAATAAAGGGTAAAGTAACTTGGAGCTGGAGGCTGATAAAGTAGAGCAGAATTCCACATCACTCTTCAGTTGCGAATGGACTACATTTCGTAAATAATGGAAAATATTATTTTGACGATGATGTTATATTAATACATGATATGAATAAATGAGACACACACACACCACAAACACAACACAGAATGTACGGAGAAGGCTGTATTGTTAGAATTGTAAACCTTTACGTAATAAGACATGAACAGACAATGTGCATTATCACCACCAGAACTGACTGTACTATTCCTTGCAAGTATGTGCCGTACTCATTTCGTATATACTGTCCTTGGGACCGTAGATGTGAGGTTTATTGTACTGTTTTGTGTGGTTCATTTTGGGATATTGCCTTTCGTTTTGTGTTTCACATGTATTTTATATTCCACGTAAATATTTAAGCGAGTTGCTAACTCCATGGGACGTACCATTTTCTGTTCATAATCTGTAATCATTCTATGATTCGACGTTATGCAAATCGTGCAGTTCAGAAACTTAACTGTTCTTAATAACAATTAACGTACGTGCTGTCTGTTAAGGAACGTTACTGATTATTCAGTACCGCACGTAGCGAACAGACACGAAGACGTCCGCCGCCGTCATCTCTGGAAGCTACAGACGTTTCATTTCAAAAGAGTTCGACAGCATTAAAGCAAAAATAACAACGTTGGAACAACGGAATTTGTAATCGTCGCTTAAGTGAACAATTCTGTTCTTGTAGGATTTCAGAGAGGGAAGCAGGAATGCACTTTGCTCTCGAATCCGTTGATGTTCCATTCATGCTAAGTGCTTCGTAAATCTTTTGCAAATCACATCATGGTTTCCCTTGAAATGTGGCGTGCTTGCATCAAGACGTAACAACTCGCTGAAGAACCTCGTGGCTTTCGAAACTCTATTAAGTATTTGTGTTTGTTCATGCGAACCCCTGTGCTACCGACCAATCGCTGATTGGATTATTTACATGGATGTTGTATAGACTAATAGACTGGATATCACGAAACAGTCTGTGTACGTCTTTCCGTTCGAGGCCATTTCCTGTTGCTACTAGACATTTCACCTGTTCCAAATTTAGTTATTGGGGGCACGAGGTGGCGCAGTTGGTTGACGCACTGCGCTACAAGCCGGAAAGTCGCCAGTTCGATTCCCGATGGGGTCATTAACTTAAACCTTCCGGCCGCAATATGGTCCTGGGGTCGACTCAGCCTCTAACAGAAATGAGTACCAGCAATATTTCCTGGGGGTAAAGGCGGCCGATGCGTAAGGCTGACAACCTTACCACCTTCATGTGCCGAGTGTCTAGAAATCTGGGAGCCTCAACCTTCTGGAACCCTAAGGGCCTGTCCAGGCCTGTGTACGGATTGCTTTACAAATTTATTTAATACTTGGGGGCGATACTGTGCCCTGTGCTCTTACAAACGCAGCTGTGTTTTAAGTAACACAAAATCTGACTACGTCGAGCAGATTCGTTGTTGAGCTAGTAGCCATCCAGATGGAACAACTTTTCGCGTTAATAGGACGCCAATTTTCACTTGCGTGTTCACAACACTTCCTCATCTGCACCCAGTAGGTTAATACATCCATTTTACCGACACTCTGTACCCATAATACGCAGTATAATATTCCACTTCCATCTACATTTAGGTATCTTAAACGGTCGGTCTTTTTCCTTTAATTTCTCCGGGTAATATTTTTACGACATGGGTCTACGGCAGCTCGCTTGCTAGGATTGTGGGTTCGAATCCCGCCCGTGGGCATGAATGTCTGTCTGGTGTGAGTGTTGTGTGTTGTCAGGTAGAGGTATTTTCGTCGGGCTGATCACTAGTCCAGAGGAGTCCTACCGAGTGTGGCGTGTGTAAGTGAGTGTGATTGTGAAGCCTCGATAATGAGGAGGCCGTGGCCCACTAGGGGCTGTTGCGCCATGGGGGAAAACAAAGAACATTTTTACATTTTTATCTACAACAATGTATGTTCCACGTATTGTCTGTTTTATCCTTCTTGATTTGAATGCAACAAGAATATTTAGTGAGCATGAGAACTACTACTTTCTCCATTCGTGTAAATGCCATGACTTGTTTTTAAACAGTTGCATGTTATAGTTGCATTCCTTAGACACGTTATATACATTATTGACATAATATTTAACAGTTACAATGGCCGCTGAAGGTCCTCCTTTGTTTGGTAAATTTCTGATCATGAAGTCTATTCTGATTTACTCGCAAGTGATTCATTGATTTATGTCGCCTTTGTCACTTACGATGTTGTCTGTATACAGGTGTTTCGCATGAGTGTATAAAACCTCACGATGTCAGTTATGAGTCATTTTGAATCAAATGCTATATCAACGGTCATTTTACAATACTTAAGATTTCCCATGCCTAAAATATAAAGTAAGTTATATGGCTGATAACACCACAAACGAAAGATGTCTATCAGCACAACATACAACAGCACAATACAAAGGCACCAAACAAGTGTAACCCTGCTCTGTGTATGTATGTATATATATATTAAACGTTATTAGCAATAAAGGCACCTTTTTCTTATCCCTGGTTTGTTTGTTCCGTTTTTTTTTTTGTGGAGAAGGCCCCGCAGCAGATACTATGGACGCACCGCAGCCTTGAGGCTTATTGTGCAACCCTGTGATGAAGATGATTAGGTTTCTTCGTTTTTCCGTGTAATGGAGCACCGGTGGAATGAAAATGACAGGGGAAAACCGAAGTACTCGAGGAAAAACCTGTCCCTGTGCCACTTTGTCCACCACAAATCGAACCTGGGCCTCCGCGGTGAGAGGCCGGCGACTAACCGCCTGAGCCATGGCACGGTCTTTGGCTTTCTTTACCTATTGCAGTTTTTGTCTGTGCCATATAGGCTTTGTACCACAGTCATTAAGTGTTGTGGGAGAACTACCCGTCGTCACTTGTCAGAGTTCATTGCTGATAACTTTGGCGGAAGTTTCCTCGTAATCCAGGAAGCCATCAGAGTGGGTAAGTTAAATTCCTCGCGTTTCGCAGTTACGTAATGAATAATGAAGATAACAATCCGTACAAGACCGCCCTTCGCTAAATCCATTCAGGGATTCATCCAGCTTAGATATAATGTTTCTTCATCGTGCTATTATCTTTGCATATATTTTGTGTCCGTTATTAAGCGGAAGTATTCGTCTGTAATTTTCATATTTCTGTAATCTTTCTTATGAATTTCAGCTATTAACCTCACGTTCCATTCTTTCGTTAGGTGTCACTGTTTCCGGTAGATATTAATGAGATCTGACAATCCCATCGGCATTTTTTTTTGTATGATTCGACAGTCCCTATATGGGCCTGGGCCTCTTTATTTCGTCGAGTTTCATGATCACACATTTGAATCACACCACAGTCGGTAGGACTCCTCTGGACGAGGGATCAGCTCGTCGCAGAGACCTCTACCTGACAACACAGATACAGATATCCATGCCCCCGGTGGGATTCGAACCCACGATCCCAGTAAGCGAGCGGCCGAAGACCCACGCCTTTAGACCGCACGGCCACTGGGATCGGCCATCGGCATCTTAGGGGATGCATATTTCAAAATGTCTATACGTAGACCATCAGGTTCGGGTTTCTTAATGTCTATAAAACTTTGAGCCCTTCTATAAATTATTCTGTAGTTCCGAATTCTACTTCTTCATTAATCCTTAAGAAATGAGGTGCTTTTGATCGTATTTTCAGCCTGAGGAAGTGCATCGATCGTGTCCCTGAAACGTAATATTCTATTATTTTTTGTTATAATTTTTAAAACGAATCTATGGAGAAAGTTGTTTAAATTTATTTCAAGTATGTTATACCGTGGACAGGATCCTAAGCGATTGCAGTAGAAATGGTTTAGTACCGACTGCTTATGTTTCTTCTTGTCTCAAAATGTGTTTAGCGTGAAGAGCAATCATCGCTATTATCAGTGGTGAGCTTTTACGTCTTTGAATTGAGGCTGAATTTATTTTAAATTTGTTAAACGTTTGTAATTACATTCCATGTTCGAGAACACACAAGGATAGGGACAGGTGGCGGGCTCTTGTGAATGCGGTAATGAACCATTGGGTTCCATAAAACGCGGGGAATTTCTTGACTAGCTGAGGACTTATTAGCTTCTCAAGAAGGACTCTGCTCAATGGAGTTAGTTAGTTAGTTAGAACATAAGGTCGTGTAGGCAAATGCCTCGTTGTTTGCTCTTGTAGCGTATGAACATGCAGTTGTACCGTCGTCATCAGAAGCAGTTGAATAAATGTTATAAATATAAATTTGTCGTCACATAAATAAAGACGTAAATAGGTGCCGTTTCAGAACTTAACCGGGTGGAGGATTTTATGTTATTTTAATGAACATCGTTAAGTACTGCAGAAATTCAAACACTCTTCCTTTGTCCATAAGTAAAGCCTTAAGGCAGTGAAAGCAAGAGAGGATTACAGTAAAGTAATTTTCTTCTCATAGTAGTATAATTCCTTTTGAAAATTAAATTTCCATGTAGGTAGTTTTCGTTACATGTGAAGCGACGCATTTCGAAACACAGTCTGGGGCAAAGCTCTGATTGTAAAGTCCTTTCAGATGTTTTAATTATCATATTTCGTGGCATATTATTTATAGCCCAAACCATAAATATGTCGCATATTGTAGAATACACATACACACTGATTGTCGTGCACAAAATATGATATAGAATACGCTAGACAGACCGCGGGCGGCGGCGGGGGGGGGGGGGGGGAGGGGGTGTTGGCGGCAGAAATATATGTGTTTGTGTGTGAGGGAACGAGAATAAAAGAGAGAGAAATTTCTAGGTCATTTCATGGTTCAAAATTTTAATCTGCGTGTTAATTAGCGTCGCATACACATATGACCATCGAAAGTTCAATGCTGTAGAGCGTTACAGGATTGTCCTGTCAACATTATAGGCGTACCTGGCATTACGCAAGGCCTATTACCGAGTATCGGTAACAATCTAAAATACCCTCGTTGTTACATGTTTGTGTAAGTCATTAGATGGGCCTACTTAGATTTAAAGCGATATCTGCAGATTGTCATATTCTTATACACACTGAAACGAAATTCGATGTCCGTGGTGTGATTCCTTTTTGACAAAATTGGAATATATATAACGTATGTAGTCCTGTGACGTTTAGTTTTCTAGTTGTATGTCGCCTTCAAATGGCGCAAGGTGTCAGATGAAATAATACTCGCCTTTTAGGTTTTCGAGGCGTCTTCCGTCTATGTTGAGAAAGAAGGCAGTTAGACGGATGGCATTTTGTCGAAGGCGCCGTGGACCGTTGTCTGTACTGCCTGAAGATTTGTTATGAGATCTTCGGCAGTTCTGCTGGGGACTGCGTAAACGCGCTCCTTCGAGTCCCCACATGAAAAATTCCATCGGAGCTCGATCGGGTGACAGCCGAGTTCATACGATTCTCCTGCGCGTCCAGTTCACCTACGTGGATGCGACGCCCTGAACCACTGCCAGACATCTTTCCTGTATCGTGTTTGGTCTTTGCCATGCTGAACTCACAACCTCTGCGTCACATATAATGGCACATCCTCGAACATCCCCGGTACAAAATTTCCAGGAACGTATAATATCGTTGGACAGATAGGGGACCACGGTAATGCCCGCGACGACACCATCCCAAACGTTGATGCTGAAGTAGCATTCATACGCACGTTCGAAACAGTGGGGACCATCCTGCGGGCAGACGACACTGTTGTCGACTTAAAACGCATAAACCGTGCGTCAAATAAGTTTCGTTTGTCGACAGAATTTTGTGTTGGAAGAGCCGAACGTGTTGTTGTAGCGATTCGCAAAATATCTTTCTTAGAGGACGGTCGTCTGGGAACACGTGCACGCTGCGAGTGGCAGTGTGTATGCGGTCGGTAAGGACGAAGTCTGTCTCAAAATGACGAAGACGTCTTGAAATTTGCCCTTGTATTCAGTTTTAGCATTGAAGTTTCGACTGCGACATTTGCGAATAGAATATGTTGGCCTTTTATGTACAAAACAGCTTTGTACCTACCCAACCTGATTAATAGCTTAAGAAGGTACTGAATTCAGAGGCAAGCCCCTATTTGTTGGCGAAGTGCCTATAAATTCTACAGGCAGGCTAGGCTGGCTTCGGCGTGTCCACATCGTGTTTGTGCTTCTAAATAGGTCGTCCATAACTGAGATGAAGGACAGTCTTTAGTGATTTGTAAAGTGACAGATTAAACGCTTGTAGCGATGAAAGTTGCAGATTTGGCGACTGTGGTTATTAGTTCACAAAGTGGAAAAGTACGATTGGAAAAGAGAGTTATTTATTGTACGTAGTTTTAAATTTCCTCAAGTCTCCATATCGGCGTAAAACTGAATCATTTATATGTAAGTAAATGTCTGGACTTCTTCTCTTAACGCCGTAGTTATTACTGCATATCCATAACTCACCAAACACAAATTCGCGAACACATTTCCGACGTAATTTTTCGGAACACCTCCTCACCTAACGTAATTTTTCGGACCACCTCCTCACCTAACATAATTTTTCGGAACACCTCCTCACCTAAGTAATTTTTGGACCACCTCCTCACCTAACTAATTTTTCGGAACACCTCCTCACCTAACGTAATTTTTCGGACCACCTCCTCACCTAACGTAATTTTTCGGAACACCTCCTCACCTAACGTAATTTTTCGGACCACCTCCTCACCTAACGTAATTTTTCGAAACCACACTACCCCCCTACCTAACGTAATTTTTCGGACACCTCCTCACCTAACGTAATTTTTGGGAAATACAACATCCTCACCTAACAACGTTACAAATATTTTCGGACACACCTCCTCACCTAACGTAATTTTTGCCCTTCTGTTTTCGGACCACCTCCTCACCTAACGTAATTTTTCGGAAACCTCCTAATCAACCTATACGTTTTTTGGACCACCTCCTCACCTAACGTACAACACTCTCACTAACGTAATTTTTCGGAACACCTCCTCACCTAACGTAATTTTTCAGACCACTCCTCACCTAACATGTAGATTTGCTGCACTAACGTAACTACAAGTGATTTTTATTGAAGGTTTGTGGGGTTATAAATGTTGGGACTAAAAGTGACTCTATTTGAGCCTGTTTTCCTTGTCGACAGTACTTACATGAAAGTGTTATAGGATATGACTCCACGAAAACTGCTGTGTTTATTGAAGTTTTGGACGAACTTGCAGCATCCGCCTCCAGTTTAATGGAAGATAAGTGAGCCGCGCGTGCAAGCTGCTGTGTTGCATTACTCTGACGATAGACAGCACTGTCGGCAACTGTGTACCAAAGGCCGTGCCATGGCTCAGGCGGTTGGTCGCCTGCCTCTCACCGCGGAGGCCCGGGTCAGTCCATATGGGATTTTTGGTGGACAAAATGGCACTGGGACAGGGTTTCCCCGAGTACTTCGGTTTTCCTCTGCCAATTTCATTCCACCGGTGCTCCATTACTTGGAAAAATGAAAAACACTGATCATCTTTCTCTTCATCTTCATCACAGGGTTGCAAAATAAGCCTTAAGGCTGCGATGCGTCCGTAGCATCTGCTGCGGGGCCCTTCCCACAGAAAATGTACCAATGCAAACGGCGTCATATTCCAGAATTTTCTTAACACTGCTGTGGGAAAGTCACATTTAGCGTAAATAAATTTTTTGTACAAAGGTCGCTACTTTCTTTGAGGAGTTTAGAGAAATAGGATTTATCCATTTAAAGTAACTGAAAGAGTTTTATAATTTGAAAAGTGAAACTCTTTGCTGCGGAATTTGTCCGTGATGCTTGATCAAACAAGAGACGATACTTAAGCGAAAGGGCATGACCTCTGTAGCTGCCGTGGTTACTCTGATGCAGTAAGGTCCAGTTACTGTAACAGATGGCGTGTGGCTGGATGTATTGAGAGAAGGTGGACACCTGGGATTTGTCTGTTTCACCAGCAGTGTCAGAGTGATGTCCTCAGGCACATCCAGCGCACAGTCGGTCCGTCCGTAAGTGAATCATGACCGTAGTCCAATTTCAGTGTAGTAAAATTTGAGAGAGGGGCTTCTCTGCTAGGCATGGAAGAGACGCAACGAAATATGATCTTTGATTAGACCTGTTGCAGAGAATAATGTTGGAGGCAGTGATAGACATCAGAAATGTACAGGATGTGTTTAAAATCCTTGGACAAACTCCAAGGAGTGTGTTCTCCACGCCAAGACAAGGAAAAATATTTGATATCAAAGTATGTCCGGAAACATTTAGATGTCTATCTTAAATACCCTAGTGTATTCAGCTCCAAATGAAAATGAAGAGACACTACAACGCGTTTTTTGTGCGTGTCAAACCATTCGGAACTGCCCCGGGACCTTTTAAAGGGCGCGACAGTGTGTTATAATACGTGGCGATGCGTGCTTTGATTGAGGCGGAGGACATGTGGAGCGTTTGTTGTGCATTGTGAGTTGATAAACAGTAAGAACTGAACAGTTATTGTATTGGGAACGTGTGTTGTAAATGTGTTGTGTGGGTTGTAAGTATAATATTACATAGTTTAGGTATACATTGTTATTGAGGTGGAGGACATGTGGAGCGTTTGTTGTGCATTGTGAGTTGATAAACAGTAAGAACTGAACAGTTATTGTGTTTTGAACGTGTGTTGTAAATGTGTTGTGTGGGTTGTAAGTATAATATTACATAGTTTAGGTATACATTGTTATTGAGGTGGAGGACATGTGGAGCGTTTGTTGTGCATTGTGAGTTGATAAACAGTAAGAACTGAACAGTTATTGTGTTGGGAACGTGTGTTGTAAATGTGTTGTGTGGGTTGTAAGTATAATATTACATAGTTTAGGTATACATTGTTATTGAGGTGGAGGACATGTGGAGCGTTTGTTGTGCATTGTGAGTTGATAAACAGTAAGAACTGAACAGTTATTGTGTTTTGAACGTGTGTTGTAAATGTGTTGTGTGGGTTGTAAGTATAATATTACATAGTTTAGGTATACATTGTTATTGAGGTGGAGGACATGTGGAGCGTTTGTTGTGCATTGTGAGTTGATAAACAGTAAGAACTGAACAGTTATTGTGTTTTGAACGTGTGTTGTAAATGTGTTGTGTGGGTTGTAAGTATAATATTACATAGTTTAGGTATACATTGTTATTGAGGTGGAGGACATGTGGAGCGTTTGTTGTGCATTGTGAGTTGGTAAACAGTAAGAACTGAACAGTTATTGTGTTGGGAACGTGTGTTGTAATGTGTTGTGTGGGTTGTAAGTATAATATTACATAGTTTAGGTATACATTGTTATTGAGGTGGAGGACATGTGGAGCGTTTGTTGTGCATTGTGAGTTGATAAACAGTAAGAACTGAACAGTTATTGTGTTGGGAACGTGTGTTGTAAATGTGTTGTGTGGGTTGTAAGTATAATATTACATAGTTTAGGTATACATTGTTATTGAGGTGGAGGACATGTGGAGCGTTTGTTGTGCATTGTGAGTTGATAAACAGTAAGAACTGAACAGTTATTGTGTTGGGAACGTGTGTTGTAAATGTGTTGTGTGGGTTGTAAGTATAATATTACATAGTTTAGGTATACATTGTTATTGAGGTGGAGGACATGTGGAGCGTTTGTTGTGCATTGTGAGTTGATAAACAGTAAGAACTGAACAGTTATTGTGTTTTGAACGTGTGTTGTAAATGTGTTGTGTGGGTTGTAAGTATAATATTACATAGTTTAGGTATACATTGTTATTGAGGTGGAGGACATGTGGAGCGTTTGTTGTGCATTGTGAGTTGATAAACAGTAAGAACTGAACAGTTATTGTGTTTTGAACGTGTGTTGTAAATGTGTTGTGTGGGTTGTAAGTATAATATTACATAGTTTAGGTATACATTGTTATTGAGGTGGAGGACATGTGGAGCGTTTGTTGTGCATTGTGAGTTGATAAACAGTAAGAACTGAACAGTTATTGTGTTGGGAACGTGTGTTGTAAATGTGTTGTGTGGGTTGTAAGTAAAATACTAGATAGTTAAGGCATTTATTTTTTAATACAGCCATCTCCCGCTCAACGTCAGTAATCCATTCCTGACAATCACACGTTCTGCACGAAAGAGCTAACCGGCAGCCTTTTCCCCATTATTTTAAATGGGAAAATTTATAATGCTTTACAACAGCAACCCAAAACCCCCCCAACTAGTTTCCTAATACGTAACTAAAACACAGTATATCACCTATATATATATATATATATATAAGTAACAAACTGTCATGTTAGGATGTAACATGCTTAAGACATCGCTATAATCACCAAACAATCGATATGCTTGTTAACAAACAGTTGCTGTGTAAGCAGTAACACGTACAGCTTGCATGAACATCGTTTTGTTAAACATGTACTGAGTTTCTGGAACGTTAATGTAAATTTTCCCTGTATGAACATAGGCCGAAGAACGTTTTATGAAGTTTGGATATTAAAACCAAGAAGTATTCTACCGGGTGAACCTTAACTGGGGAGACGTCCTGCCGGGTATGGCTGTATAATATTTTAATTAAACTAAATAAAACAACTCGTTCCAGGGCATATGTTTATATGAAAGTTTTTCGTTGTTTTGATGTGAAGAATTCACGCTTGAAATGTGTCCAAGCGTTCTAGGTACACCCTGTATATTAATAACGTAACCACTTAATTGCATTTCACACTGTTGACACCGTGCATCTTCGTCATATTAAATTAAGTTATAAACCAACTGATGCACACTAAAACCACTTTTTAAGTAGCTTTATTATAAAATTGTTAAAATTGTACCCCTACACGTGTTTCGATCCTAGGATCATCGTCAGGGGGGTTTATTGCTAAAAGCTACGGTCACTTCAACACATGATTTAAAATATTCTATCTGCACTTTGAAACATAAGTTAAAATCTTGTAAGAAGATTCTCTAAAAGTTGTAAAATTATAAAAGCACTGTAGTACTACGGTGGAGTCACTCCACCGTAGTACTCCTCACCGCACAACACGTAGTACACTCCGCTCCACGCAAAAACATTTCATATGCTTTTAATACCACACGCCAGCAGTTCCACAATCTACCATCTACAGTGCTTTTATAATTTTACAACTTTTAGAGAATCTTTTTACAAGATTTTAACTTATGTTTCAAAGTGCAGATAGAATATTTTAAATCATGTGTTGAAGTGACCGTAGCTTTTAGCAATAAACCCCCCTGACGATGATCCTAGGATCGAAACACGTGTAGGGGTACAATTTTAACAATTTTATAATAAAGCTACTTAAAAAGTGGTTTTAGTGTGCATCAGTTGGTTTGTAACTTAATTTAACACTTAATTGTATGTATAGATCCTGTGACTTGGATGACTTAACAGCGCTGTATTAAATGCAGAGTTGCTTAACTTCATGCAAACGTACGTATTTGCGATAAACTGCTAGGGGCAAACTGTTGTTGCGTACTTGGAAGTCCCTTTACGTCTATTCGTCTGATGACTCTACGCACATGAGGAAATTTAGCCCTTATAGGCAGCGCTGTGTCGTGTGACAAGCAGCTAAATACGGTAACTCCCATATGCGAGTCGCTCCCATTTCGTACGTACCGTTTAACAAATATAATATATATGCATCTTTACTGTATTTCGTAATGTTTGCTTCAGTTTTTTTTTTGTGGAGAAGGGCCCCGCAGCAGAAGCTACGGACGCACCGCAGCCTTAATGCTTTTTGTGAAATCCCTGTGATGAAGATGAAAAGAAAGATGATTAGTTTTTTTTTTTTTCATTTTTCCAAGTAATTGAGCACCGGTGGAATGAAATTGACAGGGAAAAACCGAAGTACTCGGGGTGGGGGAAACCTGTCCCAGTGTCACTTTGTCCACCAGAAATCCCACATGGACTGACCCGGGATCAAACCCGGGCCTCCGCGGTGAGAGGCAGGCGACTAACCGCCTGAGCCATGGTTCAGTTGGTCATGTTGTTACCGGTTTTCAGGTCGTTTAGGTTTGTACGGTTTGGTTCAGTTTGGTTTGGATTTGGTTCAGTTTCAATAGTTTCGGATCCATTTTTTTTGGATTCTGCTGGGTTTGGTTCTATTGGAATCGGCTCAGTTTGTTTGTGGTCGGTGTCAAGAGTTCGGCTTCACTTGATTGGTTTGGGTTTGGATGTCTTTTATTCTCCTTCTTTTGCGATATTTGAGGTTCCCCCCGCGGCGTATCAAGATTATGGTCTTTTGGAATGACACTCTGCAGTATGATGGACTTATCCCGTGGTTTTCAGCGAAACTTCGTGTCTGCAACCTTCAGCATATGTTCTTTGAAGATAAATCCTGCAAGGAATGCCGTGATGATGGTTCAGTCAATCAAGAGACAGGCTTCGCTATCGACAACAACACACGTTGTTCAGTTTTCATCTTCAACACATTAACCCAGTTGTGTGTCACGCAGAAGTTAATATTTTAGGGCCCATTCCGTGCGATTAAAAGCGGTTAAGTACTGAAACTTACCCCTCTCTGTTTCCGAGTACCGAGTGTGTGAAAGCTTACCCCTTTTTGTGGCCTGCTGTATGCATTGAGCAGCATACGCCGTGTATCCCATAAACATCAACACCTACAGTAGTGTACTGGCGTTGTGGCTAATGCAGGAACACAGTTATCTGATGAGTAATGAGAAGGCAGAAAGGGTATTGTGGCAGATAAACAAACAAGCCTTTTGTGTGCGTGCAATGTTCGATTCATGTCATATTTCTCTAAATATTTCATATGCGTGCGGCCTGTCTGTACGCGGTTATCAACTGTATCCTCTAGCAAGACAGCGAGGTTTAACTGGGAAATAAAACAGCCCTGGGAAGTTCGGAGTTTTGTTGATTTTCTGTGCCAGTTAGATGATCAAGTTCCGGAAGACGATGACGGAATTAAACATTTTATTACTGCAACATGTGTCGGCCTAGTTTGGTCATCATCAGGCCCATAATATAAAATTTATAAAAAGTACTGTGTACAATTTTATTAAAAGATATTAATAATTGAGATCTCAATTTTTAAAATTAAAACCAATATGTATTTGTGTGTCAAGGTTGTTTTGGTAATAATTTGAATTATTAAAAGTGATTAAAATCTGATTAAAAGAGCATTCGAATGTTAGGCTTCTATATTTCGATGTGGCAGAAGAATGTGGGTCCCTGTCACCACGATAAGTCGGTCCCTGTCACCATAATAAGTCGGTCCCTGTCACCATAATAAGTCGGTTCCTGTCACCATAATAAGTCGGTCCCTGTCACCATAATAAGTCGGTCCCTGTCACCATAATAAGTCGGTTCCTGTCACCACGATAAGTCGGTCCCTGTCACCATAATAAGTCGGTCCCTGTCACCATAATAAGTCGGTTCCTGTCACCACGATAAGTCGGTCCCTGTCACCATAATAAGTCGGTTCCTGTCACCACGATAAGTCGGTCCCTGTCACATATAAGTCGGTCCTGTCACCATAATAAATTGTTCTGTTCACATAATAAGTCGGTCCTGTACCATAATAGATCAGTCCTTGTCACCAATATAGTGGTCTGTCACAGATATTCGGTTCCTTGCACCATAATAAGTCGGTCCTGTCACCATAATAAGTCGTTTCCTGTCACCACGATAAGTAGGTTCACTGTCACATAATAGTCGGGTCCTGTCACCACGATAAGTCGGTCCCTGTCACCACGGCATGGCGCATCCTCAGGTTGCGGATGGAGGAACGGCCTCCGGATATGGAGGGTAGCTGCGAATGTATTGAATAAGCAATCGCGGACAGCCGACAAGGGGTGGTCCTCCAGCTTTGGGGGTTGGGCGAGGTGCTAACAACTCCTCCCCCTAAAAAATTGCTATGTTACGAAACAGATCACAAAGCCTCGGACTTGGACTGATTCTTTGGATGGGGACAGGTGGCGGGCTCTTGTGAGTGCGGTAATGAACCTTCGGGTTCCTCAAAACGCGGGAATTTCTTGACTAGCTGACGAACTGTTAGCTTCTCAAGAAGGACTCTGCTCCATGGAGTTAGTTAGTTGGTAAGTTAGAAGAATGTGAAGAGTAAAGTCCATGGATCGTCGCCTTGTGTGTCTTGTTTACCTTTATATCTGTTTATGCGAGTTATTTATAATTTATTGTTTTGGATTGGTGATTAAATGTGTTGAATTCCCATACTGCTAAGAAGTGGTGGATTCAGTGCACCAATGTACCATCCTTCGTCATTCTTCGGGACTTACATCATCCATTCATTCATTCTGTAGTCTGTCTTACGACAGGTCCTTAGCCTCTTCCACACATACATCAACACATGTATTATGTTTTAACCAAACTCGATGGTTTTTGTCAAAAGGAGAACTGTCGTACCATGACTGCAGCCTCTAATTGTCGGCTTCTCATCGCGGAGACCCGGGTTCTATCCCAGGCCAGTGTGCGTGGGATTTGTGGTGAACAAAATTGCAATGGTATAGGTGTTTCTTCGCGTGTTAAGTTTTTCCCACTGCCGCATCTGTTATGTAGCAAGAGAATGCAAAGCATATGGGTCAAAATATTGGGGGCCCACGAGCCCTTCGCAAATATTATTGTTTTTACACTAACTGAACACTACTGTTCGGGTGAATTGTGGAGTATTTGCGAGAAGTCAGAAGAAAGCGTCTACTGGGGCCGCTTGATGGTGAGCCTTTAGCTGTGCTGTGTGTGTGTCTGAGCTGCAGCGCACTACAGAGAGATGTCTGACAGTGGTTCAGCGCAACTTATCCAGGAAGGTGTATTGGACGCGCAGGGTGGATTACATTAAGTCTTCGTTCGCCGGATCGAACTCGGATTTTTTTAATGTGGGGGGGGGGGCACTAGAAGTAGCGGAGATATCATGGCTGGACTTCAGCTTTGATTACGGGCGATGGCGTTTAGGAAAAAACGCCGTCCTTCGTTCCGCAGTGCTTCTTGAAACAGGCGGAAGACGCTCCGAACACCTACGAGGCGTGCATTGGTTTTTTCGATACCTTGGGCCGTCTGACGGTAATGTATAGATGTATCGAAAATTAAACGTCAGAGGACGTCGGTTACATAACGTCTTCAACACAGTTTTAACTAACTAACTCCATGGAGCAGAGTCCTTCTTGAGAAGCTAACAGGTCGTCAGCTAGTCAAGAAATTCCCCGCGTTTTATGGAACCCGAAGGTTCATTACCGCACTCACAAGAGCCCGCAACCTGTCCCTACCCTGAGCCAACACACTTTTAAACGGGAAAAAATGTTTTCAGCGTGTATGTAATAGATTTGAGATTAGAAATACGTGAAACGTTTGAAATGCAAGACTAGGACTTAGAGAGAACTGTAGCAGGTACGCCGATTGTCGTAAAATACGGTGGCAATTTGTGGAACATATTAATTTGGCACGTAATTGAGACTGATGGTTGTCTCATTGGAACGTCGTACAAGTGCTGGTGTTTACTGAGTTGTGGAGCGACTGTGTCTTTCTGTAGAGAGACGTTCCTTGTTGGAGTTGATTAGTTAACTGTGTATGACGTTTATGTAACTAGACGCTGTCTCTCCAGTTGAATTTCCAGTTTATTGCTACCAATAGGCGCTAATAATGCAATGTTGGACATGAAATTTTGCAAGTGTCATAATGTGTGCCCATCAACAGTTGAGAGGCTGTTAAAATTACAAAAATGTGTAATTAAACTCTTATGTGCTTTATTTAAACTAAGTACGTATAATACGTTAATATTCCTGGAATTTGAGAGGGAACAAAGTTGTTTGAATTGTACGAAGTAAATATTTTGTTCACGTTGTAATACAATATTACCCTGTGCTTTCAGTTTTATCAAATAATACAACCAACAAGTTAAGATATTTATGGATAATAAATGATTTATTAATTAACCTGTCCTACATGTTTCGGCCTTCTCAGCTATCGTCAGGTGTAAAATTAAACACTACAAGATCGTCTTCAATACTGTTACACATTTTGATTACAATAAAAGCAGTAGGTAAAACAGAAAGAAATAAAATATACCCTGATATTCTAAAACAAAATAAAAAGTGTCTTTATGTAAATTAATGTTAAAATATGCGTTCTTCAATTAATATTTATAAATCTTATTGAGATGGATATATACAGGGCATACACAAAAGAATGGTGCGGTTTCAATTGACAACTGTGTTCAAACCGCACCATTCTTTTGTGTATGCCCTGTATATATATATATATATATATATATATATATATATATATATATATCCACTCATGAGTTTTCGTATATCGTCAATATAGGTTTCAGCACTCCTACATCTGTACGTCTTTGAGTTCTGCAGACAGAACGTGTCGCTATATCTGTGCTATTCTAAATAGGAGCGAGTCATCCGCTAATATCGAGTTTAAGACTGTCAAAATATGATGATAAATTTTCAGTTGTGATATAAGAAATGCATTTTAGAAAATGTTTATTAAATTATATGTTTGGTTTTACTGTTTTAACTGCATCAGTGTGTAATTATGTAACTTATTGCTTTTATTGTAACGAAAATGGGTAATAGTCTTGAGTACTTTGTGCGGTATCTAGTGGTGTGCCTGAAGATGACCGAGAAGACCGCAACATGTAGGAGAGCTTGAACAATAAATTCTTTGTGATCCATAAATTTTCAACTTGTCGGTTGTGTCATTTAATTTTGTTAATTATTTGAATTTTTAGTCAGTTTTTTTCGTATTGCTTACTGTCGTGGCCCCGTTCGAAACAGTGTAGAGGACTGAAGGATTTTCTACCACACAGTGCCAGTTTGAGCTATAATAAAGTCGCCGTTTCCACAGAACAGCCCGCTAGCTGTGAAGCAAGTAGTGGCTATTCATCACCTCGTTTTGAATACATTAATAAATCAGGGAACGTCAGATCGATACGTCCTTTATACATGCCACATGCTTTGCTGTTATTATGAAAATCTTCTAGTGGTTTCAACCCTTTACCCCTGTATTGGTATTTTCATAGGCTTTTATGTGTTTATATGATATACAGGGTGTGTTAGGAGAAAAAGCCAATATTGTGGGACGTGCTAGTTTCGGTCATTTGGAGAAAAAAGTTCGTGTGAGCCTGTGTTTAATTGTGAATGGTTACCGAGATACAGCTGTTTGAATCTCCAGACCTAACTCCCTTAGATTTATATTTGTGGGGTTGGATGAAGAGCGAAGTTTACAAAACAAAGGTGGATACACGAGACGAATTTATCGCTCACATTTTGTACGCTGCTGTCTGCATAAAGAAACGTGAAGATCAACTGAGACGAACAACACGCGATCTTCGCACACGAGTTGCAAAGTGCACTGAGGTTGACGGTGGGATTTTGTAACGTTTATTGTGAACTGTAACAAATGTGTCATTTAATAGACATGTAATTAAAATAAAATTAAAATTCAAGTAATTTATTTTTCTTTATTACGCTTTACAAATGCTTTTTTTTTTTTTTTTTGTTGGTTCAAACAGATGTATCTCGGTAAATTAAACATGTTGATATGAACTTGTTTTCTTTACCCACAATGACCGGTAATATCACCCCTCAAAGTATTGACCTTTTCTCCTGAATCACCCTGTATGTTATGAAGAAAATGTTATCGTTGATATGTTTATTTATCCCATTTAATATCAAACTCTGAACCTGCAGGAGTTTATGAAATGGAATTGTGTATTTTTGTATCCGTAGAATGTCATGGCTGGGGTCCTTAAATTTGCTTTTACGTACCATAACGTAACGCCTGACTCCCCATTTTTGATACAAACGGCTGACACTAAAGACATCCTGATATTCTGAGAGCATATGAAAACATTTGAACCTAATGTCACACGTCATAAATAGTCTGTATATTTGGGATTGTTGTAGTTGTGGTCGTAACGTTGGCTGGCGAAACATTACGGCTTGGAATGAAAATAGACATGTTATACTGCATTCCTTTAAGAACACAGCTGGAACACTTACAAATAACAAGCTCAGGAAAGAAGGAATATAAATATTTGGTGTATAAATTTGAATAATTATTTTCTCTGCTTTGTAACAGGACATTTTTTTCCACTGGTGCAATACCCCCTAGTGGGCCAGGGCCTCTTCATTATCGAGGCTTCACAATTATAGTCATTTAGACACACCACATTTGGTAGGACTCCTCTGGCCGAGTGATCAGCCCGACGCAGAGACTACTATCTGACAACACACAACTTTCACAAGAGACAGACATCCATGTCCCAGGCGGGATTCGAACCCGCGATCCCAGCAAGCGAGCAGCCGCAGACCCACGCCTTAGACCGCGCCGCCACAGGGATCGGCTTAGAATAGAACATATGAACCGTAATTTAAATATAAGACTTGAAAAGTTAAGTGTGACATGTTACGTTCAATAACGGCTAATCTGCCCCTTGAGAACTCGCAGAAGCTACCGCCGACAGCATTGTGCATTCCGAAAGTTATTAAATTATTTATAACATTTATTAATACTTTGGAGAGGTTAACAATCTGGATGACGATTTTCGTTAGCTTAATTTGTTTTCTATGTACAGTCGAAGTCGGTTATAATGTCATAAAAGGGACAAGTGTCGTTATAAACGAGTGTCGTTATAACCGAGGAGTGTAATGTTATGGTTAACAGTGACGAATTAATTGATACCACAGAATACATAACTGTATAGGCAAGGTGTCGTATAAACCGATGTCGTTATAACCGGGTTTGACTGTACTTTGGTTTTGTGTTGTTACTATATATCTAATTGCTTTGTTAACTTATTCATTGTCGAGTTTTATAATACGAGGCGCCGTTGAACACGATCATGATTCAGTTTCATGCAACTTCAAACCTTAGAGTGCACTGCCTTAAGTGAGAGGTGTCACAAGTTTTCCAAAAATCTAGAAGCCACCTCAAAATTCTAGGTGCCAGAAGAGTGACATGAAGCAAGTTCCATACTAAGGACCCATGGATTTAGGCGCCATTGTGCAAAGTTTAGTCGCCATGGCGATCTGACCCCTGAGGTTTATGCACCCTTTTTCCTAAGCGCCATACTTATATTACAGTCGAAGTATCTGTTACAAGAGATTCCTATTAGCATTTCTACCATTCTTATACAGGGCATACACAAAAGAATTGTGCGGTTGTAATAGTGTTCTCTATTAAAACTGCACCATTCTTTTGTGTATACCCTGTATACGGTCTAGACATCAACTACTATATTTACGCATGAGATTAGGCAGTTCAGTGCGGCGAAACCTCAGTGGAGAAGAAAGTAAGTAAATAACTCGTGAGACGTTGATCTGTCCCGCAGCGACTGCCTGGTCCGACCCCACGCACGGGTCTGAGTAATGACGGCCACCCGCCTAGCACCGCTCTAAACTGGGGCCTCTGGAACGCGTGGCCAGAGGCAAACTCGTAAGTGCAGTAACTTTAAACTGGCCGCTCGTAATTGCACTGGCAGTTGTCGTTATATGGCGTGAGACGTGTGCATGTGACTGCGTTGTGCCGTGTGCAAAACAGTTAAACCTGTAGGGACGGGGGCACGAGATTAACGTGACTGTAGAGCAGGGCTA